>JAGFPH010000982.1:57874-111188 GCA_018207615.1 Philaenus spumarius
TGAGTGAGTGAGTGGTATTTCGCTTTTATATATATAGATTTACAAGTGTGCTATAATGTTTGTAATGTTTAACGTGTTTTATTGTTGTGTATTTTGTAGTTCGAAATTTTATTTATTATTATTTTTTTTTCTTACAATTATTGAGTGCTATGATTTGGCCATAAAATTTGAATGTGTTAACGGCTGAAATAAATGAAATGAAGTGTTTACTTTAAAAACGAATTAATTATTCTAAATTACTACACATTCTTCATACCGTGCAAACAATAAAAAAAAACATAAAATTTGCATGCATGGCTAAAACCGGCACGCCGTGGCGCCTCCGGCCTAGCCAAACAAAACAAACACAATGTATTTACATTATTTACAAAATTATAAAACAAAACGAGTTTCCAAAACATAATTACATTACTTCATCTCCAAAATATTTAAAACAAGATGAATTACTAAACACAATTTCCTTCAAACTAGTCTAGTTCGTAAACTATTTATGCACCAAGTATAAACTCTAAACACTTCCTCATTTATCACTGACACATACGATCTCTCTTTCCCTCTAATAATCGCTATACACAAAACGACAAATCACTATTACCAAGTTGCACAATTTTAATTTTTACTTTCTCCCCCCCCCCCCCTATACGTAGTATATGGAGAAAGTATGTTTTTCCAAATTTTCGAATTTGAAATTTTAGTGGAATTATCTGTTTTGGTGCTTCCTGAACCCCAAAAATATGTTTAGTGGAATTATTTGTTTTGGTGCTCCCTTAACCCAAAACAGTGATTTTTTGGTGATGTCTGTCCGTGTGTCTGTTAGGATGTGTACAGAGCTGGAGACCATACCGATGGTCCGATTTTGATGAAATTTGGTATGTAGGTGTAGTTCTGGAATATCTCCAGGCGTTTTTTTCAAAATTTTGATTTTTAAGTGATTTTATCCACAAAAATTTACAAAAAACCAAAAAAATCTAAACGTCTTTAACGATTTTGATAAAATTTGGTTTATTTGTAGCCCTTAATGTACCCTACGATATGAAAAAACCTGCATCTTTCTAAAAATTCTCGTTTAAGTAATAATAATCATAACAACTGATTTTTGGGGGGTTTTGGCCAAAAAGGTGGTTGTTTTTTAAAACCTTTTTTCCGTGCATCTATACAGGTCTAATTGACATGTTACGTGCAAATTTGTTCGAAATAGATCGAATAGTTTTCAAATAATATTAATTAATAATAATAATAATTAATATGGATGTGTGTTACATGCATCTAATATTTTCCATTATATGGTCCTACTCTTATAATTAATTCTAAATATCCACCTAATATGCTACTCTTGGGATGGTATAAAGTTTCAACTGGGAGAAGTATGTGGCAGTTATCTGGTATCGTTTATTGAAGAAAACAATATGATACCAACACATCTACAGTTTAAACGCTCAAACACCATATCCCCCCCCCCCCCCCCAGACACAAACCCATCTCACACAAATACAAAATCTGTGTACACACACTCTCACACCCACCCCCGCACGTCATTATTAAGTTACACTTTAAAATATATAGTTCAATATTTTCTGTTTTAATTAAATGTTTTATAAATCCAGCCGTTCTCAAGTGATGCACTTACAAAGGAACAGCAATTCATATTTATTATATAGATAATACTAATAAATATCTTTTGCTAGTAATTATAATTAATTGTGGATAAGATAAATACTTAATTATTTAGAATATCTATAGTATGCATTTGATATACGTTTTAATCCTTGAAAATAAATTTAATCAACGAAAACTATCAGTTCTCGAAACTAGCAAGAGTTGATAAAACAGAAACGTATTTTATTCCCTCGCAGTATGTTTATAGAATCAACATGTGAAAAGGAACCTTTTATTCCACTGAACTAAGAAGCACCCCCTCCTACCAAACGTCTACGACCAACTTCTTTAATCCAGCATCTGCTAAAGTAGTACACTAAATCAAAACACAAATATACACCCAACTCACAATGAAGAACACTCTACACATACACACTCTTATACTCAAACAGTGAAGAACACTAAAATAATCATGTATATGTATCATACTAACCGCCAAAGGGCTTGCCTTGAGGCAGAATTCTTATATAACAGATAACAGCCATTCAATGCAATGCAATCGATTCCACGTTCACCGTGCAGTACAGATCTTACGGGAGAATAGACATGCTACTACCATTACAGGGCACATTAAGTTTATTGTCATGTGGGTTGCGTCAACTGACCGAGCATTGCAAGGGAGTTGATGTTTTTTAGTTAGCTAGTACAGCTGAGACTGTCCAAGGCCGACTCTACTACAGGCCGGAGCTCTGAATTCGTGACGTCACGGTCTGAGTGCTACCCGGTGGGTGACTCCCGTAAGAAACATACGGCGCGCCCCGCCATACTCTGATTTAAACTGGTCTACTATCGAAACCCTTCGTCCTATTTCGCTGAAAATTTAAACATAACTAAATAATAAACCACTTAATATTAAAACATGTTTATAATTAGTGTAATACTTTTTTATTTATATAAAACAACGTAAGTTTTGAAGTAACATATATTGCAGTTGGTTTTTATGCTATATCTAGGTTTTATAAAAGTAACAGAATCGAATTATAATAATAATTAGAACGTAAACATTATAATTGATCACTCAAATTTATTTTACTGCAAATTTCTTTTACAAATTAAAATCTACGTTTAAACTACATACAATTATATTTTATTAAGCTCAAAAATTACGTTTGGTGATGAAATGGTGATATAGGCCTACGCAGTATTTATAAGATAATTAAATTTACCCACTTTCCTTTTTCTTGACAACCTGGAGGCACAAAAGTTTGATCTAACTTTAGAATAGTTATTGAGCAAAATATTGGATTTTTTTAAAATACTACGTGCACTATATTGAACAGAGGTTTCTGGAACTTCACAGTTCTCTTCAAGTGTACTGGCGCAAGCTTCTAGACAGATGTGGCACAGTAATTGTTTTTGTGAACCACAAAGAAGAAACTGCTTCTCAAATCTACTACTAATCGATACTTTAAACACTTTTAGCATACATTGCAGTATGCCTATTGTTAAATCAGTTATATATTTTAAGTTGCCCCTATTTATAAGATCAATGTAATCATTACTTTTACTTTGGGGCGCTGTCAAATCTTTTTCTTCGACTAGCGGAGCGAGTTGAAATGACCGATGTCCCGGCCTTTACCTTTGATTATTAAACAAACTAAACAACTTATCGAAAAATATGTGAAATAAAAGTTGCAGTTTGTTTTTACCTCAAAAACAAAAAATGTTTACGCTGTGTGACTTTTCGTGTCCCGATATCACAAATCTTGAATACTTTTAATTAATACAAATTCTAATATTTACTTAAATAAAAGATTTTTATATCGCTGTATTCCGTATTTCAAGCAGAAATCAAATATATAAGTTTCATTATAAATAAATTACTGTAAAAAGGTCCAGGAACGTGTAAATGAAAGCGCGCTCCATTTACACTATGGCCGAGTTCAACCCAGACTATGACGTAACGGCTAGGGGAAGGGGGAAGCACTCCGGCCTGTAGTAGAGTCGGCCTTGGACTGTCGTATGGATAACATGGCTTATGGGCGCTCCGTACTGCACGGTGAACGTGGAATCCAGTGTAGTATGGTGCGTCATTGTTTCAAAGAATTTATGAAAAGTAACAAGTCTTTCAAGAAGTGTACAGTTACGTTACACTTACAAGTTTGGAAGCAACGCGTGCAATTTATTTCATAATTAAAATATTAAGAGTATATACGTTCGAAAAATTCAGTTCAAGAGAAAGCATAGACAATTCGAAATTTTCGAATATAACGAGCTGAAGTGATGTTTCATCATACAAATCATGTAAGTAATTAGGAAGTAAAATGTATAGTCAGAGCTGTGAGTTTGTTGAAATTTGTTAAAAACATTATTTGACCTTTTAGCACATTCTGTTGTACACGCACGTCAATGCGTTTGTGTTGTAGCTGTGATATCTGTTTTTACTAAATGTATTAGTAGTAAAGTGTTGACAAATAATTAATCAAAACCTGTCGGCATTAAAACGGGTCAACCACTTATTGCTTCACTTCCGCCTTCTTACCGCAAACATCTATGTATGCGTTACGGTATTTAAGTAATACGTCGAAGATTTGAGATGAATTAAATTATAACGTGACGAAAATAAATAAGTCAATAAATAAATATTTCACTACTCAATTTCGCAACCATAAATTCAACCAGATACTTTTTTACAGCAAACATACAATGACATAAATATATATATATATAAATAAAAATGTAAATGTTCGTTTGTTCAAAATCTCAAATCTCCAAAAGTCCTTCGGCGATTGCTTTGAAATTTTTACACAACGTTCCATTCGAATACATGAGTGTTTTTATATTTTTTTTTAACGGCGCCATCTGTTGGTACGTAGAAACATCACAAACTAAATATTTTACGCCAATAGGAAAGCCATATACCAAATACAATAATAATTGAATGTGTTTAGTGATGCTACAGTAACATCTGATATTTCCATTATATCTGATTCAAATTTGGAAACAGTTATTTGTGTTTCTAACTTTAAGCTATGTTTTTTAAACGGCGCCATCTGTTGTAAGAGAAAACAACATTAATTATACCAAGTATTTTACTGCAATTGGAGCGACATAATTAATAATAATTACATTTATTTAGTGTCGGTACAATAATCAGATGTTTGCTCTAATATTTCCATTAAGGCTCTTCTTTACCTTGAAGGAAACTCCCGAGTGTACCGTATGATTTCAATACGAAAGGTCTGACTAAAGCCGCAAAATCGTTGAAACATGCATTCGTAATAAATAAATGCATGTTTCGGATTCTATTTATAAATTAATGATTTGGGAAACTACTTTAAGTTATAAAGAAGGCTTTATATTTTTTACGTGTTAGCTTAAAATATGAAAATTATTGCTTAAAACTCCCCAAAAATGCGTTAAAAGTAATCGATTTTTACTCAGTTAAACTGTTGATTAAAATGAGTTGCCGTCGATTTATTTCAATTATGAGATGTAAGACAAAAGCATAAAGCCTTTAAGAACAATTTAAGATGTTTCACAACTTTTTAGGTTGTAAAACGGCGTCCGAAACACGTTAGTACGAAGTGCATATTTTTGCTGTTTACGCAAGGTATAGAAGGCCCTTAACAGGTGATTTCATTTAATTTGAAACAACTACTTGTATTTCTAACTTTTAGTTTCGGGGTTGTTTTTGCATACTTGAGCCTTGCTGGTTCTTTTAACCTTTATTTAAACTGCTGGTAATAAAAATATACGGAATCATTTCATTTGTATATTTAACTATATTTACCATCTTGTCTTTTATGTCATTACTAATGCCACTACTTTATTGTAAAGAAAACGTATAGAAGTCCCAACGGGGTTGGCGTGCGAAGCACGCAGTGTTCTCCATTAGTATATTATAAAAAGATAAAAATCTAAAACTTACGACAGATATTTCAGTTGTGATTAAAAAATATATATAAGAACTCTTTAACAGTCTTGTTTAAAAGACTTTATTTCGTAGCAAGTCGAACGTTTTATTTTCGTAATAAAGTTCAGTCGCCAAACTCTGAAAACATTTCCTTGTTGCAGCCGAGGCGCCCACACAGTCTGTAAATCCGTCAAATCTCTTGGCTTGATGCAATTTCTCCAGTATTACACTTTAATCTTTCCTTGCCTTTAATCCTTTTCTTTGGTTTATGGCTCCAGTATAATGGATTACGAAAAGTTGGGTTTTTTTTCATTCCTTGTTGTGAAGTAAGGAAGGGAAATGTTCAATCGTAAAGAATAACAACAAAAATCGCGAATACGATGTATAAAACAAATTCTTAGTGTAAACACATGAACCAAGACCGAGACTTGAACCCAGGCTTTAACGTTCCGTGCTAATACTCTGCCACTGATCACACTAGATTTCGGTCGATATTATCTCACTTTTACCATAGATCATGAATAATAAATAGATCTTGCATCCATACGGCAGCAGTGTGGCGAAAATTAGGTTGTCGGGAAAATAGTGCATGATCGCACCGTGAGGTAACGCTAGGGAGAAATCATTGGTAGCATTGGTGTTTCACACAGCTTCCGTCGTTTCCCCAATAGATAGCTCCACTATCGTCGAATTTCCAGTGGAACGAAATATTGCATTGGATCGGAGTTCTATTAGGTTGTTATCCAAATACAATTTTACTTTCTCAGTATACCATAGTATAGAGAAAGTATAGTGATCGCAAAAAAATCGATGTCAAATTTTTTGTGAATATATCCGTTTTGGGAACCCCTAAATTCAAAAAAGTGGTCTTTACAAAATGTCTGTCTGTATGTCTGTTTGTATGTATATCTGTATGTCTGTATGTATACAAAGCTAGAGAGAAAACTATTCGATCGATTTCGAACAAATTTGCACCTAACATGTCAATTAGGCCTGTATAGATGCAAGAAAAAAGGTTTTGAAAATTTTTGAAAAACAACCCCCTTTTTGACCAAAAAACAGTAATTATTTTTTTATAAAAAAACGGCTCTAACGATTTTTAATTTGTTTTCTTATTTGTAGTGCTTAAAAAAAACGCATCTTTCAAAAAATTTTCGTTTAGCTAATAATAACAATAATAACTGATTTTTGGGGTTTTTTGGCCAAAAAGGAAGTTGTTTTTCAAATTTTTGATTTTTAAGTGATTTTATCCACAAAAATTTACAAAAAACCAAAAAAATCTAAATTTCTCAAAAACGTCTTTAACGATTTTGATAAAATTTTGTTTATTTGTAGCCCTTAATGTACCCTACGATATGCAAAAAACTGCATCTTTCTAAAAATTCTCGTTTAAGTAATAATAATCATAACAACTGATTTTTGGGAGGTTTTGGCCAAAAAGGTGGTTGTTTTTTAAAACTTTTTTTCATGTATCTATACACGCCTAATTGACATGTTTTGTGCAAATTTGTTGGAAACCGATCGAATAGTTTTCTCTTTAGCTAATAATAATAATAATAGTTATTATAGTTACTCCCCTACTTTAATGTACTATCCCCTCTCCTACTTTAATACAATTATGAAGTCACAGTTGGGGTTACATATGGGGTTGGCGTGCGAAACACGCAATGCACTATGTATCGGAAATACTCGCAATATGGGAGTTGACGTGCGAAGCACGCAATGCATTACGTATTGAAAACACTCCCAATATTGAGGTTGGCGTGCGAAGCAAGCAATGCACTCTGTATTGAAAATAGTCAAAATATGGGGGTTGGGTTGCGAAGCACGTAATGCACTCTGTATTGAAAATAGTCAAAATATTGGGGTTAGCGTGCGAAGCACGCAATGTATTGCCCGATAATAATTTCAATGTTTGTGAGAAAGTACGTGCCAGTTTCTGGTACCGTTTATTTTCTGAACTAACAGATTTATTTTGTCACATGAAACGACATTTACGTAAATGGTAATTCTATTTGCAGAATACGGTCGTTTTATTTATATTTAGTTAGAATTTAATTTTCATATTTTTTCCACTATACAGTTTCCCAAGGAACGGTTAATTCAATCAAATTAAAAGTAAAAACATAGGACCAAGACCGGGATTTGAACCCAGGGCATTCAGTTTTCCGTGCTCTTGCACTACTAACTGAGCCACTATGATCACACCAGATATTGGTCAATGCTATCTCACGTGTATGGTTTACGACATTATTAGTGGACTAAACAATGTATAGTCCTTTAAGTGAAACTACTTTAAACGCTCAGACGAAGTTTAAATTTAATACAAGGAACAACAAGAACAATAACAATACAACAGAACAGGTTAATTAAAAGTGTGTGTTATTGTACTACCCTTATAAAGATAATAATAAACATAATGTTTCATTAACTTGTTCTGTTATTGTATTTTGTTTCTTCTATTTGAGGTTCGGGGTTTCATTAAATCAGAGTGAATTCATAATGTGTAAAACTTTTATTTCTATTCTATAGAAAGGTTTTCAAGTAAATAAATGCCCTTTAGTAATTGCAGTAATTCATTATTGTAAAAAAACTAGCAATAATTACAATTTATTGTGTGTTCCTGTTTCAATTCTTAAGTGTGCTCCAATTTTCCAGTAAGGTTACGACAGTATTAAGCATTCCACAACTGTACCGAGCTGATCAGGATGTAGGGAAGGACGTGTCAGTGCTTGGTGTTTGGTCAGGAAATGATTAATGTCATCAATTAACTGTGTCAAGCTATAATTATTCTTAGTTACAAAGTGTCAGGGCTTGCATCAGTAATTACTGGCTGACAGCAAGTACGTGCTGATGTTCTGATGCTGGTAAATACCTCCAGTGTTCTTTTCTAATTTATGGAAAACACAGAACAAGATAATACAATATCATTATAATAATACAGTGACATTTCTAAAACTAGTTTCTTAAATTTAAACAAATAAACTTATACAGAGTGTTTTTGAATTGTCAATAGGCGCACCTCGGCGCTATGTTTGCTGGCGGGTGAATAGGATTTTACCGTCACGAATTTTCTGAAACGCTTTATTGTGAAACGCTCTATTCCGTCACGCATTTTCTGAAACGCTCTATTCCATCGGTTCGAAAAAAGTTTTGGTCTGGCCGAGATTCGAACCAGCAGAGTCCATCACAGTAGACTAGCGCCTTAGCCGGTTAGGTCACGAACGCATTGCTAGTTTAGTATATGTGAGTTGGGTATACATGTGTAACAGATTGTCCTACGCCTTAGGCTTAACCCATTAATGTTAAGACAATCTATAGTTTAATTGGTAACACCTCTGAAATGGATATTGTGCTTCCTCATTCGTAACTTGTGATGAAAAGGTTACACTTCTCCCGCGTGGTCTTAAGTACACAATTTACATATATTATTTTTAACTTACCATCACTATTATTTAAAAAACGTAAAGACATATTCAAAATCCGATCTCGGTACATTTATTCATAGGCAGGGGGATTTTTAGAAAATCTATTTACAAAATAAAAAACCTCCCGTCCCCTCCAACCACGTTTATCCCAATTTTTCGTAGCAGACACATACGGTTGACAAGTATATTGATCGCACAGAAATATAGAAAAGCTTATTATAATCTAAATGAATATGTTATGTGTCCACCTGAAATGAAAAATTAGGATAAGAAAGTTAGTTTGATTCAGTATTTAAGTAGTTTTTAATTCTGTATCTAAAAATTGTATTTTAAAAGAGAACTTTTTTAATGATTGACATTTGTACCTGTTTCTGTGGGAAATGTTTTTTGTGCAATAAACGAAATCTAATCTAATCTATTACGCTTAAATAGTTTCTTTATAATTTGCTTATGTTACAAAATGTATTTAAATATTAAAATAATATGAAATACTTACTAATTTTAAATATGTCACCACCATCAATCATACCAGAAAAGATACGTTCTACTACAGAAATAAAATAATTTACCAATACTATCTTCATATATATAATTCTTCTGGACGTGTAAACGTCACTGAAAGAATAAACATCTGGACAATTTTGATGAATTTTGTTGTGTGTGTTTGACTAATTCCGTGGATGGTTTATATTCACAATTAATTTTAAGGGGTTGAAATGGGGTTGCTACCTCTGTACAATAAATATAAATTAAACTAACTTTCTACGAGTTTTAAAGCTAAAATTATATAATATTATTTTCAAGCGATAACAAAACTATTTGCAATTTGATTATTTAAGTGAAAGGGATGAAATGGAATAACTACCCTTAAAATTAAATAACAACCCACCATTGTATCTACATTTTCAAAACGTACTCAACTAATTTTACTAAAATTTCAAAATCTTACCAGATATTATTAATATTAGTAAAAGGATTTTTCTAGAGAATATGGTAACTACAAACAAAAAGATTTAAATGGGATAGCTAACCTTATACAATAAGAATAAATGACACTAAATTCCTACAAACTATAAATCAAAATTATTTTATACAATTTTTAATTGATATAAAATACATTTGAAATTCGTTTAATTAAGTCAAAGGGATGAAATGGAATAACTACCCTTAAAATTAAATAATAACTTAACATTTTATCTATATTTTCAAAACGTACTCAACTAAATTTACTAAAATTTCTAAATCTTACCAGATATTAATATTAGTAAAAGGATTTTTCTAGAGAATATGGTAATTACAAACAAAAAGATTTAAATGGGGTAGCTAACCTTATACAATAAGAATAAATGGCACTAAATTCCTACAAACAATAAATCTAAAATTATTTTATACAATTTTTAATTGATATAAAAAACATTTTCAATTCATTTAATTAAGTCAAATGGATGAAATGAGATAACCACCCTTAAAATTAAGTCAAACAATAGCGAAACATTGCCAGGTCCACTAGTAATATACACAATTTTTATATTATTTATTTTAAAAACATTGCTGCAAATAAATCTGTTGTTTATTATAAAAGTAGAAAGTATTTGTCTGTCTTGTGTATAAAACATTATTTTGTAGCTAGTAAAATATTTTATTTGTGCAATAAAGCTCTGTCAGCGAACTCTTCAAACATTTCCTTGTTGCCGCTAAGGCGCCCACACAGTCAGTAAATCCGTCAAGTCTCTTAGCTCGACGTAATTATCCGAGTATTACACTTTCCCTTTCCTTGCCTGTAATCTTTCTTCTCTTTCGTTTGTGGCGATAGTGTAATAGAATACAAAAATTAGATTCATTTTCATTCATTCCCCAAGTTGCACAGTAAGAGAAGGAACATTAACGTGGCAAATTAACAACTCAAATCACGAAAACAATGTATTGACATGTTTTTGAAACTTGTGTTAAACGTATTGAAACGTTGTGTAATGTTCGATATTTGTTAATAGTTTAAGGTATTCATAGTCCATGATCAATGAGTAAAGTATCATATGTACACCATATCTTCTTGTTGCTGTCCTCCTTTAAAGATAGTACCTGGGCGACCGAGCATCGCTCAGTATTTTTTGTTTTTGTAAAATTGTTTTTTTTTTAGGTAATTGTATGTAAATACGTATCACATACTGAATAAATATGAATATTTTTCGATATTATGTACATATGAACGGTTTATTTAATTTAAAAAAATGAAAACATGAGTGCAATTAGTTTAACATTTTATTAGAATAAAATATCTGCTATATTATATAATTTTTTAGAGTTTATCTATTACTACGTATATATTTTAATACACTCAGTTTATCCTGACTAAATCGGATGTTGACCAAACTCCTTCCATACTATATTGCGGTTATGTCGAGGATTTTCACTTGGAAGATGTACTTTTAACGTAGTTGGTCGCTAAACTCTGGAAAATGCTGCATACAACATGACATTTAGATAATTTATATTACCTTTATAGAAATACAAAGAATGCAGAAACTGGTTTAAAGGTTTTCAGAACGGTTAATGACAGCACAACAATGTTTTAGTTACGTTTGGTGTGTAAAGAAATAAGTTGAAAACTATACCACCTGATTCATTGTTAATGATTTATGTTTGTCATATAAACATCTGGAGTTAAAATTAACAGATGAACATATTAACAAACATATTATGTTTGTAAAACATCTTGATTGTATCTGTAATGTATCTATTCGCCTACTTAGTAACTTAAAAGGTGGTACATAAAAAAAGTTCAGAGTTTGCATAGGCGAAAGAGCATTTTAGCGCATTTTTGCAGTCATAAGACCCAGCGCATTCGAGACCTGACGTCAAAAACTCCTATAAACAAATTTTTATCAAAATCGTTAGTGCCGTTATCGAATTCCATGAAATAAATTTATAAACAAATATACAAAAATTGCTCGTTTAATAAGATAAGATATCTATTCCGCTGTACTTAGTGACTTCAAAGGTGGTGTATCAAAGAAGTTCAGAGTTTAAATTTTATGCGCATTTTTGCAAACATAAGAACTAGCGCATTCGATTCATGACGTCAAAAACCCCCTATATGGAAATGTTCATCAAACCCGTTAGAGCCGTTAGCGAGATCCCCGAAATAAACAAATATACAAGAATTGCTCGTAATAAGATAAGATAATACACATATCGGAGTTCACAGTAATGTAGAAGGTAGTTATTACATTTTAGGAGTGTCAATTCGCATCAGCTGTTTACCACTGAAAATAAGTTCGTCTTTCAATTTCAGTGTTAGTCAATGCATAAATGATACGAGTAATTTAAAAAGGTCCTGTAAATAATAAATTCGAACCAAAAGTTCGACGACAATCAGAATGACGTATTTTATGTAATTTTATATCAATTATTTCCTATCAATGTATGTAATACATCTAGCATGGTATCTCCGCAACTCATCCCAGCTGACCCGTTGGGGTTATGTGGTGTGGTTGTAACGTTCATGTATTACATAGGTTCAATAGTAATGTTCATTTTGCCATAGTAAGTGAATACAATATGAAGCTTAATACACAACTTTCTACATTTTTACTTTCTCAATATACTATAGTATAGAGAAAGTATGGTGATGGCAAAAAAAATCGATGTTGATATTTTTGTGGAAATATCCGTTTCGGGACCCTCTGAGTCCAATAAAGTGGTTTTTACAAAATATCAGTCTGTATGTATACAAAGCTTGAGCGAAAACTGTTCGATCGATTTCAAACAAATTTGCACCAGACATGTCAAGTAGGTATGTATGGATGCACAAAAAACGGGTTTGACATTTTTTGAAAAACAACCCCCTTTTTAGCAAAAAAATCCACCAAAAATCAGTTATTATTTTCTTATGAAAAAACGGCTGTAATGATTTTGATAAAATTTGGCTTATTTGTAGCCTTTAATGTACCCTACCATATGCAAAAAACAGCATCTTTCTAAAAATTCTCGTTTAGCTAATAATTAAAATAATAACGTATTTTTGGGTTTTTTTTTTGCCATAAAGGGGGTTCTTTTTCAAAAATTTTCAAAACCTTTTCGTACATCTATACAGGCCTAATTGACGTATTTGGTCCAAATTTGTTTGAAATCGATCGAATGGTTTTCTCTCTAGCTAATAATAATAATATTTATAAGTTAATCTCCTATTAAAAAGACCACATCTCCTACCCTACCTACAATTATGAAATCACAGTGAATTTCTTTAATAATTTAAATATGTTTGTGAGAAAGTATGTGATAGTTCCTGGTACTGTTTTTTGGGTATATTTTAGTAAATTTCATAATTTTACATTTTCAGGAATATAATATGTTCCGTTCTTTATATCGTAGTTACATGCGGGCGGGGACGCGGTCAGATAATTAAACTAAAAGTACGATGGTTCTGTAGGTTGTTGTGATTTTGCATACAATAAGGTTTCCTCGTTTTCCGAGCTAAAGTACCGAGCGTTGTTAATAATTAAAAAAAACTCCAACAAAAAGAACTGCTAATTAAACAGAACACGAAAGCATCACGAGGTACATTGCACAGTCCTGTTGTGTTTGTGTCTGGTCATTTCGAAAGTACCCCTTAGAATAGTGAATTACTTTTCAGCGAGAACACAGAGTGGAAAGCAGTTCCTTTAGTCACGTTACAGCTTGACATTTTGTTAATTAAATGCTAACTTTGATTGCGGGTAAGTGTGGCCGACTCAGGCCAGTGTAAATTCCACGAACCGATTTAATAGCTTCGACTGTTTTTAAAATAATACGAACAAAACTATTATATTTTTAAAAGAAATTACATTTTTAACAAATAATGACTCTCTATGTGTACTAATCGACTTCACATAAATGTCTACAATTTACAGTTTAAGCACCCATTTATCATTTGCTTTTTCGTATCCTAAGCAAAAACTTAAGTATTTTGATTGAAACCTCTGTAAGGTTACTGTTTGCTTTAGTAAGATTTTGTTATTAATAGGCACATTCACCATGTAAGGTTGTATATGTTTAAGGGTCTACTCCAGTAAACGAGAAAGCAACCGGAAACACAACCGCTTCTCACTGCATCCCTATCTAAACAGTGCAATTTCTTGCAGCTGAACACTTTGACATTGCCTCATTTCAAACAATTTTATAAGTCTATCTTTTGTAATTGAATGTTGAAAAAAACTGAATATTCTTTATACAATTTCGGATACGGCTTGCAAATTATTTTTCATTATTAATTTTTTATTGTGTTAGGAAAAAAATGCAATCTTTGTACTTACAAAATTTCAATTACATAACAAATCAAAAGCATTTGAAAAAATGTAAATTGCAAGACGGATGCGTATTGTGACTGTGCTTAAAATGAGACCTTGCAAACAATTTTATGATAAAAAGTAAACGAAATAAATGGTTTGAAATTTAACATTGCTCTTATTTGATAAAAATCCAAGATGACCGCCACTACTGCAGACTCTTAAGCTTTCATCATATAAGATGTTTGACGCTTGTACTATAATTTTAAGCTTTTGAATGTTGGGGGCTTCTACAAGACTCGACGAATCTCAAATTTTGCTTGGAAAGGGGACTCCAAATGAACTGGGTCGAAATAAACGGTACCAGGAACTGACCCATGCTTTCTCACAAACATATTTAAATTATTAAACAGATTCACTGTGACTTCATTCTTGTAGGAAGGGTAGGAGAGGTGATATTAAAGTAGGAGATTAACTAATAAATATTATTATTGTTTGCTAGAGAGGAAACTATTCGATCGATTTCGAATAAATTTGCACCAAACACGGCAATTAGGCCTGTATAGATGCACGAAAAAAACTTTTGAATAAAAGAGATTTCTTACTGTGGAACTTTAGGAGACGAAAGATATATATCGTAATCTACAGTGTTACACTGAAGCCACGAATTAAAGAAAAGAAGGGTTAAAGTCGAGGAAAGAGGAAAATTTAATACTGGGGTAATTGTATACAACTAAGAGATATGACGGATCTACGGACTGTGTGGGCGCCTTAGATGCAACAAGGAAATGTTTTCAAAGTTTACCGACCGATTTTTATTACAAAAATAAAACATTTTACTCGTTACGAAATAAAGTTTTATACGCACGAGACAATCAATATTTGCTATTTTAGAAATACACAACTGATTTATTTGTAGCAATACTTTTTAAATATACATTTTTTGTATTGCATTCTCGTAAATTATTTTGTGTATGTGGTAGAAAGTATTTTTTCTAATAGGATTGATGGGTGGTGAAATATAGAGACTCGGTTAGTGTTTCATATTCATTATTCCGATACATTTTTAACATCAGGAAATTATTACAGAAAACATTTAACCGTAATTACATACAAAGTAATATTTTACTTCCTAAACTATTAAAGTGATTTCGATGAATGAAATTACTTTGTGATTAGTTTTGTTAACTCATATAGAAGCAAGTGTACGTCCGTACGTGCAAACACATAATATAACAGCTGATTTTACCTATCATCTGTAATACTCGAACAAAACCTAGAGTAGATTATTCTTTGGGGGTATGTTTACAACTTCAATCATTATAATTTCTTGATTTTTTTAAATATGAGTTGTAGAACTAATGCATGCTGTAATACGTTATAAGATTTGCTTTGAGGAAACTGTGTATAAATACAACCTTTTATCATCAATATAATAATTTATGCAGATTTATAGAAGACCTATTCGTTTAACTTACATTTCTACATCTTCGTATAACATATAAATGTATTCCATTATTAGTTTCTTCACTACTAATAATAATAACTTCCAAATCATTTGATCTATCAATATGAACTAAAAAGGAGTTGAAAGATAATATTGTTATATTTCCTTAAATGTATAATAACGTTATATACGTTTTAGGGGGTTTGGGGGGATCAAAGTTATTAAATCACGATTTCTTTAACTACCGAACGGATTGGAATGAAATTTGGTATGTAGCTTCCTCTAGGACCATAGGTGCTCACTAAGAAAGGGTACGAAAAATTTCGAAATTTTAGGAGGGGTTTGGGGGATCAAAGTTACTAAAATTATAATTTCAGATCTTTTATTATTATGACAATAGTGCTTTTATTATTTAAGATCTATATATATAAAAGTTAAATACCACTCACTAACTGAACACTTAAAAAATAATACAATTATGTTAAAAAGACTGAAAATACCAACCACCACGAGCAACGCCGTACGGGTCAGCTAGTAATAATATATAGAAATGTCTTACAAGACTGCTTAACACACATAACAGCAATGATTTAAGACATTTAGTAAATGTTACGTTTCTAAACATTGTGTACACTACCTACTTCATGAAATATTGTAAATTTTATGTTTTTGAAACTATGACGCGACTGTTCAAGGTGTTAATGCAGTTTCAGATTCATTAATATTTAATTGAGTGATGCACTTTATTTGTATTACTTTTGCAATACATGGTTGTGGCGAGTGTGTGTAGGCAACATTTTTTTACAGGAATAGAGGTATTTGTACAGTCTTTAGAGTTACCTTTAAATCCCTACCAATTGAAATAGAAATGTTTTAAAATATTAAATGACATACAAATATATAAATTAAGAATTACTAGAGTGTTTTGCCCCATGCTCGCTCCGCTCGCCAACCCCCACCCCACCTCTCTATATTAAAACTTTATATAATAATTTTAATAACGAATTATTATTATATACTATGTACCGTCTATTCCATAGACCTAAGTCTAGAACACTGCTTGGTTGTGTATGTAGCCCCTAAAAAGGACCGCAAGTGTTGCCTGAAGGGCGTGTAATTGTTTCGGGTGTCCGTAGCCGCTTGTGCAAGCACAGATCTCTTCCCAATGGGACTTTGGTTAGAGAGACTACGGTGGAGGTTCTAGCCGGGTCTAGCCTCTTTTCCGCGAACGAATTTTCGTGTTGGCTGTGTTGATGCAGGTGTTTGTATAAAGTAGAAAAGATTTATTGAATTACAATATAAATGAATTTATTCCTGGTAAAACAGCCGGGCGCAACTACCCCACTAACGTCAGCGACTCTATTTTGACTCTCTTCTCTGTGGAGTGGTTTGCCGCTTTGGCACTTGTCCGGCCACTTCTCCCGCAGTTCTAGGCTCAGTACTTCGTTCTCAAGACTGGTGAAGCTGGTTCCCTTGGCAGTCTTCGCTTTGTTGGTTTCCTTGGCAGTGTTCGCTTTGTTGGTTACCTTGGCAGTGGTCGCTTTGATGGTTCCCTTGGCCGTGGTCGCTTTGTTGGTTCCCTTGGCAGTGGTCGCTTGTTAGTTACGTATTTATTCTATTATTATTACTTTATAATTATGAAAAGAAGTAGAAAAACGGTTTTATATAATAAAGAGAAAACGAAATACAAATACTCTATAATAATAATTGGAGTGTTGTTTTAGTTAAAGGTTTTTGTTTACAAAGTTATTCTAACTTCCTGTGTAAGTTTACAAACTTTCCTTTATTTTGATTTTGTTTTATGATCTGCTCATTTAAATTTCAGACAGCTTTACCTGTTCATTTCAGGCAAAGTTTTCTTTTCTATTAGGAGGGGGGGAGGTGGGAGGGGAGTTAGTAAATAGGATTTCTAAGGTTCACACTGTCGATGAGTGTCTGTCCTCAGTTTAGATTTTGTGTATGTGTTCTGAGTTTTAAATAATAGAGGTGCTATTATTTTTCAAAAAAACACCCTTCATAAATTAAACAGATTAAATATTAAGAAACTAATTTTGAAAACAACACTGTATTACTATACTGACAGTATATATTTTGTTCTGTCTTTTCCATAAATTAGAAGAGAACACTGGAGGAATTTATCAGCATCAGAACATCAACACTTACTTGCTGTCAGCCAGTAATTACTGATGCAAGCTCTGACACTTCGGTAACTAAGAGTAACTGCTTGACACAGTTAATTGATGGCATTAATCATTTCCTGACCAAACACCAAGCACTGACACGTCCTTCTCTACATCCTGATCAGCTCGGTAACAGCTGTGGAATGCTTAATTCTGTCGCAACCTTCCTGCAAAGTTGTAGAACACTTAAGAATTGGAAACACGAACTCACGATATATTTTAATTATTAATAGTTTTACTTCAGTCCTTACAATTACCGTATATTCTTAAGGGTATTTATGTACTCACTCGTAAACTTTCTGTAGCGTAGAAATAAAAGTCTCTCTATTATATAAAAACGTTTTTCTACTTCATCTTTTCATAATTATAAAGTAATAAGAATAGCTACTATCTAGCGAAACCACTGCCAATGGAACGGGCTTGGAAAAATAGCTGGGAAAGAAGACCCTGATGAGTCAGTAAGAAGAAAAATAAATCTCCCTATTATATAAAAAAGTTTTTCTACTTCTTCTTCTCATAATTATAAAGTAATAAGAATTAGATTAAATACGTGTATTGCGTAGCGGAGACATATTGCCTAAATTCCAGGCGTCCCTATTGTGTAACGAAGACGTATTGCATAACTTCCAGGCGCCGTGTATTGCGTACAGAGACTTATTGCATAACTTACAGGCGCACAAATTCATGAAGTCGAATTCAAGTCGAAAAAATAAAGTTTAACAGGGTCCTCCCGGAGATTGCAAAGCGATCATAGGTGGGGTGGGGGTTGGCGAGTGGAGCGAGTATGGGGCAAAGCCCCCTAGTTTATAAAAATATACAATTATTTATAAGAAGCAATAAATATTGTTTACAAGGAAAACATCTCCAACTATTGAGGGAGCCTTGATTGCTGAAAACCCTCTCTTTGGCCGAACTCAAACCTTTGACAGAACCTTACCGTGGCATTGAAACGGCTTCTCCCAACAAAGGAGCTTGTGCTTGAGCTTAATGAAGTTTTGGATGATATCAACTTGGTTATCCATCTAATAAATCCACAATTTTATATGTGTATAGTACTACACCTCACTAGTACGGACGCCATTTCAATTATTAACAGTATTAGTTCAAATATGTTCCGACAGGCTTGTATAATTTGCAAAATAATGTTAGTATTTTCTCTCCTCTTAAGGAATAGTATTCGAGAGAGAGGACATGCTGAAAAGGAACTACATTTTGTGACAATGCGAGGGTGGAGATAAGAAAAACTCTTGTAAAAACGCGGAGATAGTTTTCTGTACTTTCTGTAAAATTGTGGAAAATAGTACTTCGTGAATACAGACAATAGAGTGCTAAGGATTTTCTAAACTGAAAATAGTAGGCCTACTGGTGCATTCGCTGGTTGCCATGAAACGAGTATTTCTGACTTTATTTTCTGGGGGTTAAAAACGCCAATCAGAACCGTTTCTGCCAAAGAGTATATAAGTTACGGGAGAAATAAAACATGGAAATGAGGTTTAAGATAGTAAATGTAGAACTGAGGGAAATCGGTTTAGATGATACATAAACAATTAATACAATTTTGCCAAATTTCAAGAACAGTATTCATAGTACGCTAGTAACGCTTATGCACAGATTTAACGGCAAAATATTACATGGATTCAGTTGATACAAATTTATTTTATACTAGGAGAACCCGTACGTGCTCCGCACGCCGACCCCGTTGGAACCTTCTATTACACATAACCATGTTATGCTATATGTATAATAAAGGTGCAGGATTAATAATAACAACGAAGCTAAGATGGTAAATAATGTTAAATGTTCAAATCAAATTGTTTCGTATATTTTATAACAGCAGTATTTTTTTAACTAAGGGACCCTTGCGTGCTTCGCACGCAAACCCCTTTGGAACATTCTTGACACATAATCATGTTAAGTTTTTCTTTATAATAAAGAATATTTTATATTCTATAACAGCAGTTATAATAAAGGTTAAAAGAACCAGCAAGGCTAAGGTCTACACTTCAATAAAAACCTAACCTAAAAGTTAGAAATACAAATAATTGCTTCACAGTTTGAAATAAGCTGTTGATGGAAATATCGGAGCAAACGGCCGTTTTATCTGTTATTTTATTCAACTGGTTGCTAAGGTGATAAATGTAAATACACTTGTTGGTTCATCAGTCTAGGCCTAACCTAAGATTTCTCCAGACTAAATTTACATGGACTTAGTTTATACAAATTTATTTGATATTTAGTTTCAATATTATTTGTGGTAAGTTAGCGTAATCTAACACGAACGCGTTTGATCGACAACAGAATTATGCGAGCGATTTGGGGTTAGGTGAAGTTAGGTATTTTATACATTTAAAATAAAAATGAATTTTATATATTGCTGTCGTATGTTGGAGACAAATTAGCTCAACCATTAATGATTGAGTACATTTAATTTTTAGCAGACGAGCACAAAAGCGTAATTTTTACGTAGTTTTTATATAGGTACATTTTGTTGGTATATTTTTGACAATATAAAACTGTACAGTTTACGTTTGAATCTAACATAAACTTGTAGAACTGGCAACACTGTAAACTCAATTTATTCGGACGTAGTATAACTTAAAATTGTCAAACTTTTAACTTAAATTACTATACTGTATCTCTTGTTTACTACTTTACTAGTAAGCTCCCTTGAAAAATCACAGGCTGATTAATTAGATACACATCAGAAATACTTTATTTAAAAAACAAACTATTAAAAACCTACAGAAATACTTATCTAGGCCTACATAATTATTCTGACGGGGATTTTTAACTCGTTAAATGTGTACAATAATAAAGATTATAAAACTGTAGGCCTACTTGTTAAACATTTTTATTTACATAGTCTAGGATATTATATATTTAAATATATAAAAAATACTTTTTTAATTGCTTTTTTATTTTATATTGATAGACCAAATGATTTAAAAGTTTTAATATTATAGTAAAGAAATAATGAATAATCAAATATGATTATATGTTATACGAAGATGTGCGAATGTTCCCGAAGTTAAACGAATATATCTCTTCATTAAATTTGTATAAACAAATATATTGATGATAAAAGGTTGTATTTATATACAGTGTATAACCTCAAAGCAAATATTACAAAGTATATTATAGCATAAGTTGTATAACTCATATTTAAAAAAAAATCTACTTCATAAGAAATTATAACGATTGAAGTTGTAAACAAACCCCAAACTATAATCTACACTGGGTTTGTTTAAGTGTTACAGTTTATTTGTGAAATGAGCTGTTTAGATCTACGAATGTTTCCAAAGTTAAACGAATAGGTATATTTTCTTTAAATTTTTATAAAAAAATATGTTTATGATAAAAGGTTGTATTTATATATAGTTAATAACCTCAAAGAAAATAGTATAACGTGTGTTGTAGGTTCTTTAGCTCATATTTTAAAAAACTCCACTTCACAAGATTGAAGTTGTAAACATAACCCCAAAGTATAATCTTCGCTAGGTTTGTTTTAGTATTACAGATGATGGGTGAAATCTGTGAAAGCTGTTATATTATAATGTTACCCACGTTTTTGGATGTACGTACGTACGGACGTACACTCGCTTTAAAAGGAGTTGATTGTCAAAACAGCTGTTATTTGCTTCTATACAGATGGTTTGTTTTTACTATGTAATTATACAAAAACAGCATTAAATGCACTTTTCTATAAAAAGAAGTAAGTATTTTCTTTTCTTAATTGAACTCAGATGTTAGAAGATCATGCTTGTTCCGATTTACTCTAGAGTGCAATATGGCATATATATAATTTTAGTGATACATACTGAATTACCTATTAAAATCCTTTTCAGACATAAGGACGTTATGTTAATGTAGGAAATGTTTTTAAGAGTAAATAGGGGATAAAACCATATACAACGATACCCAGATTGTATTTTTAAAATGTTGATCCAAAAACGTTATCCCGACGAGCTACGACTCTTTAACTGCAAAATTCGGGTTTTGCCTATCCAAAAACATATAAAACGATATCGCAAACTGTATTTCAAAATAATGTTGACCCAAAAACGAGACCCCGACACGCTTAGACTCTTTAACTGTCAAAATCGGTTTTAACGTACCCAAAAACATATAAAATGATAGGCCTACGCCACACTGTATTAAAAAAAAATGTGACCCACATTTTCAAAAATGTTACCCATAAACATGACCCCGACGCCCTACGACTCGCGCTAGAAAGCTCAAAATCTTTTCATCTCTCTGCAATAAAATTACGAAGATTTTCTCACCACCAGAACTTTTCTGGGACGTCTGTGAGTGGATATATCGTGTTAACAGACAGACAGACGCACCAAAATTATCACATGATTTCAACACTTCGGCATTTTAATGTGAGAAGAAGTAAAATGTGTTATAAATTTACACCCCTAAATGTAATAACTTCCATCGATACTACTAAGTACCTAAAACTGACATCTAGATTACAACAGATAACAACTGAGTGAAGAAAAAGTAACACAAGACAAAATATTCATACGTTTGGCTAATGAGTTGTACCTAACTATTCTCAAAAAGAGAACAAGAGAACCCTGTGTTTTCTTTGAACACAAATAAAAAAACATTTAAGTATTATGCCAAACTAATACTTTGTTATTTTGTACATTGTGGTCACATTTACCCAGTAAAAACTGTTTAACAGAATAAAATCTGTGTCGGACTAAAATAGAAATTGTATGTTATCTGCTCGGCGAAATTGTATTGGTTTAACGTATGACGTCACACACAGTCACAACACCCGTAATGCCGGGAATAAACTACTGTGAACAGAAGTTTTGTTCGTGTTTCACAGGACTTTAGATATTGTTTTCAAATAATACAAGTTTGATATATGTTGATAAGTAACGTATGCACTCGATTCTTTAAACTGTTGGCACATTTAATTTACTAAAACTTAAAGAAATACATCTCTATATTAAATACAAATATTCCTATCATTCTAACAAAATATTCTGGCCCTACTGCGCATGCGTCAGGATCCGGGCCACCGCTACTCTAACCAACCCACTCCAATCTAAGTGAATCTGTTCTAACCAATTGTCTTGCTTGAAAATATGAAACGAAGCCGAGGTTTTTCGTAAACAGTCTAATCAGGAGCGGGTAACTTTAGCCTTGCGTAAGATCTTTTACGAATCCTGAAACAAAAGAACATTGATTTTTAAATTTGTATAAATTAAAGTGATAAATTTCAAACAGTATAAATTTGGTTATTGCAATTGGTAATCTATAAGTACGTAAAATTGTAATCTGTTTTAAGTAGGCCTACTTAATAAATATATTCTATAGGTTTTTCATAATCACTTTTTCAATTCTCCGCTTTATTGCAAACACGGTTAAAAAACGAACAAAATCATTAGTAATCTTTTTTCTTAGCTGTTTAAGCTTTCTCCCAGAAGAATGGTTTATATAAAACAAAATTGTTATCTATTCGTCTACTAAATATATTATAAAGAGTTAAAACGTGTTTGTTTTTTTCTTCTTTTTTATGTAGGGGTTAATCTGTGGAACTTGAAAACATAATTTTACTAATAAAAAGCTACACTATCCCTGAGTAACATAGACTATAATTCATTGTGATAAAAACATTTTTTAATTCAATATTTGTAAATTTAGTCGGAAAAAATTCTTAGTTTAGGCCTAGACTGATAAGTTACCATAGCAACCGATTGAATAAAGTAATAAATAAAACAGCTGTTTGTTCTAATATTTCCATTAACACCTGATTTCACACTTTCGAGCAATAATTATTTGTATTTCTAACTTTTAGGTTAGGTTTTTATTAAAGTGTATACCTGAGCCTTGCTGGTTCTTTTAACCTTTATTTTAACTGCTATTATAAAATATACGAAATAATTTGAACATTTAACATTATTTACCATCTTAGCTTTGTGGTTATTATTAATCCTACACTTTTATTATAAAGAAAACATAACATGATTATGTGTATAGAAGGTTCCAACGTGGTTTGCATGCGGAGCACGCAGGCGGTTCCCCTAGTGTAAAATAAATAAATTCTATGTTTGACTACGTATTGTTTAATAAAATAAATATACTGAGCCTGGAAAAACCACTCAGCTGAAATGTTGTAGTTAAAAGTTTACTTAACTCAAACAAAAAAACACATGACAGCTAACCTTTCACACACTCCGTAGGTACATCTAAGGGATTTTCAAGATCTAAAGACTATAAATTCTTGCTGACTTCAAGGAAAGCTCTCTGTCCGATACAATTACCTCCATATTACACTTTACTTGGATTTTCGCTTTTCTTCTTCTCTTCTTACTAACTGTAAATATAATTAGGTAAAGGTTAGATTTGATTTTTTGATGTCCTTTGTGTTCTAGAAATATCAAAGCCAATATAATTAACCAGGGGAGACGCTTGAGTGCTCCGCACGCCAACCCCGTTGAACCTTTCTGTACACATATGTTATGTTTTCTTTACAATAAAGGTGAGGATTAATAACAATCTCAAAGATGGTAAATAATGTTAAATTTCCAAATCAAATTATTTCGATTATTGTACACCATCGGTTAAAAATAAAGGTTACAAAAATCAGCAATTCTCAGGTCTTCTCTTAAACAAAAGTCTACCCAAAAGATAGAGATATAAATAATTGTTTAACATTTTGAAATCAGCTGTCAATGGAGATATTTGAGCAAACAGCTGATTGCTGTGCCAACACTAAACATATTTCATAATTGGTTATTATGGCACTCCCTTTTCCATAAAATATTTAGTATGTGTTGTGTTTGCGTCCAACAGATGGCGCTCATTACAAAATTAGAAATACAAATAATTGTGTTCGCAGACTACAATGGTTGGCGAGTCTGTTCTCTGCGATGGGGGACGAAGGAGTACGTGAATCAAAGCTTGTTAGGTGCAAACAAATTCTACTAATTTCATACACTTAGGCAGCTATTCAGCGCCTTCATGAGTAGTTAAATTTCCCAAATAGTTGGTTGAAACCCTAAAACATGTAGGTATAAACTTAAATTTGAAAATTCGCTCAACTCACGTCAGCGGTTCAGCTGCGCGGTCGAGTTTGTTTTTATTTGGATTAGAGATAATATACATGCATAGGCTACGACATTTATCAAAGTACAATAATACATTAACACTAACAAAAACAAAGACAAAACTACTTCTACATTTAATTTAATGGCAGGAACGAGCAATAGAATAATTTAAAAAGTAGACTATTTATTAAAACTAGCATCTCCTGTAGTCGAAATTCGACCAATTGTGTTTGTAAGCAACGAAATTCAACTTGTTTTTCACATAATTAATGGATTTTTTTGTCTGCAAATTCCTAATTCGTAAATTGACTGTATGAGGACAAGAGTAGGAAAGGGCACAGAGGAAACTTGATGTAGTTACAAAAACATATGTAGGAAACGTTTGATATAGACGAAAACAATTCAACTACTAAACGGTGTAGTAATTTAACAAATAAATAAAGATAAGTGATAATTTAATCTTAAAGAAATGGAAGGGTAAGTATTTGTATAACTTTTGTATACGATATGCAAGTCCCTAGTTACTCGGCAATTTACGATGCGTATATGTTACTGCAGCTTCAGTTAAGCAACGAAATGCTCGACCGACCACCGCAAACAACCTTCTACCCCGAATACCTGAACATACCAGGTGTCTTAAAAGCCCCCCCCCCCCCCCACTTTAACTTTTGTGTTTGTTAAAACAAACAAATATCCTTTAGGGAACGATACTAACTTAGCCCAAAGTACCTTTTGAAGCAATCGGAAACTTTGAGTGTCCACTAAAAAAGGGGGATTTTGGGGGCAACTCAAAATTTTTAAATGGGAAGTATGGTCATGTGATACCTCAGTTTAAAGGTATATTTAAGACTAGGAAATTAACATAAAGAAAATAAAAATCGGACCACCCAAAACAAAATGGCGGCCCTGAACGTGTTGAAATAAATCGACATAAAGTTGTTAGTATCTCGAAAAGGAAAGGTTTTTAGAAAAAATTTCATGAGACAAAAAATGTTTATTTCAAAGTGCTTGACCTACCTAATTGCTTTCAAATCGATTTCGTAAATTTTATTTTTACGAAATTTTCTAAGAAGTAGGAGTCGACTTAAAATTTGAAATAAACATTTCTTGTTTCTAGAAATTTTTCTAAACACTTTTCCTTTTCGAGATATATTAGGATATATAATTTGTTGAGATATATTAATTTGTTGCCCCATATACTTTAAACATTTTGTGCAACAAACAGGTTTGCGCAAGCATTTGCCAACCTAGCGACGCAGGCGTCGTCTGCGAACAGTAACTTCCGAAACGTAGCGGTAGCATTTTTGATGCTAGGTTTGAAATGTATCGGATGGTAGTTTTTGTCGTGCAACAGCTTGAAGCGAATAGGGCGAGACCTAAAAAAGTTGCGCAACACTTTAGAATTGACAATATTTTTTGAATTTTACGGCAGTGTTGCGCAACAGTTTGAAGGGTAAACATCTCTCACAGTATTTAGTCGGTGTGGTTTTCGTGTTTTAAATTAAAATTGCAATAAACAAAAGAACAAATCAAGAACTCTGGCGCGAGTTTATTGGAATATATCGAGAGTTGCCTGAACTTTGGAAGGTGAAAAGCGAAGTGTAAAAAACGGAATTTTAAAGGAGGAGGCGTATAAATAACTAGTAGAGAAGTTGAAGGATATAGAACCGAAGGCAGACAGACATCCGGTACAAGCGAACGCTTCTTACTGAGAAAAATAAGCAAAATTAACAACAGCAAAAGATCCTGTACAGGAAGTGACGATTCACAAGCATCCACTTTATGACATTTCGCTAGAGTGGCTTGTAATCTCTGTTCTGGCGATATAGGTTCCCTCAGGACTGAAATTCTTTAGTTAATTTAGTAAAGACCATTGCGCAACCCGTTGCACAGTGTATGGACCAATGTTTGCGCAACCCGTTGTACAATGATGGATCAATGTTTGCGCAACCCGTTGCACAGTGTATGGACCAATGTTTGCGCAACCCGTTACACAGTGTATGGACCAATGTTTGCGCAACCCGTTACACAGTGTATGGACCAATGTTTGCGCAACCCGTTGCACAGTGATGGACCAATGTTTGCGCAACCCGTTGCACAGTGTATGGAAAGATGTTTTCGCAACCCGTTGCACAGTGTATGGACCAATGTTTGCGCAACCCGTTGCACAGTGAATGGACAATGTTTTCGCAACCCGTTGCTCAGTGTATGGACCAATGTTTGCGCAACCCGTTGCACAATGTATGTACCAATGTTTAGGCAAACCCAAGAGTTGCGCAACATGCTTGAAGTGTATGAGGGGCTTTAACATTAAATCGTTGCATATTTTAAATTCCAAAAAAATATACATTCATTTAGTACGCTTATTCCTTAAAATGTGAAACTAAGTCTGGTGGTTAACTGTTTGCTACTGCTATCAATTCTTACAATTCACAAACATACAGGTACATAATCTACTAATACATAGAGTTAATAAGATCAAATTCACAGTATAGTACGTAAATAGAGGAGAGATATTTGATATGTTGCAATATATATTAACTAGGTATTATTGGTGTCTGCAATATCGTAACTTAATATACAACTGTTGGATAATTACAGTCCTTGTATTAATTTTGAGTTTAATTGGACCACAGTAATATAGATGGATTCGTCATCAACCTAACTTTCGTATTTATAATCATAGATATTGTAATTAAATTTATAATGCCAATGCGCATACAATCACTAAATAGTCATTTATAGTACAATTTTAAAAAAAAAGCTGTGCAACAAGTAATTATTTTAGGGAATGTAATTATATTGCCCTGAAAAACATCTATACACTTGTTAGAGTTTAAAGTAAAAACGGAATTGTTACACGAATTTTCTCTCGAATCCCCCTGCGTGCTGCGCACGCCAACCTCATTGGAACCTTTTATACAAATAATCATGTTATGTTTCCTTTATAATAAAGGTGTAGGATTAATAATAACCTAAAAGCTAAGATGGTAAATAATATTTAAAATGTATTATGGATTACACCCACCTTGAGATTAAAATACGTTTTCCACGTGCCATAATATATTGTAATCCATAATATATTTTAAATATCTTATACCCCACCTATAATGTCCTTCAAGATAAAAATGGTAAATAATGTTAAATGTTCAAATCAAATTATTTCTTAAATTTTATAACGGTAGTTATAATAAAGGTTAAAAGACCAGGAAGGCTCAGTTTAAAAACCTAACCTAAAGGTTAAAAATAGTAAAATAATTGCTTAAAAGTTTTAAAGCAGCTGTTAATGGAAATATTTGAGCAAACAACTGTTTTATCTGTTATTTTATTCAATTGGTTGCTACATGTGTTGGTTCCTCAGTCTAGGCCTGACCTAAGATTTTTTACAACTACTACAACGACTAAATTTACAAATAATGAAATAAAAATGTTTTTATCAAAATGAATTATAACCTATGTTACTCAGGTATTGTGTAGCTTTTTATTAGTAAGACAAAATATTCAGTAGGTTCAGTAGTTCCACAGATTACCCCCGACATACAAACAAATAAATTTAACTCTTTATGGTATTAGTATAGATTTTTTTAAATAGGTACTTAATGTCGATTTACGTATTAATATATAATGATAACAAAACAATAAAAAAGAGAGAGATAAACTTGAACACATGAGATAAAAAGAAAACGAATAAAGTTTGAAATAATTTCAAACAAAATAAGGCTAAATGGAGTTTACAACAAGACAGGAGACTGTATTAAAGCTGGCAGACGGTTAACAAACTTTTCCACTTAGTAAAAGGATACAACTAAAGATGTTTTATTAGGTTTAGAATCCCGCTGATTTTTTATGCTCTCTGGAAGCTTATTTATCAAACACTGGCTTAATAAGGGAGTTTGCTCTATAAACTCAACCAGTGCTGTCTAGCACGACAATTAATAGCTTCTCTGGTACTATAAATGTGCATATTTTTACTTTGAACATGATAGAATTTGAATTTTAAGTAGATCATATATAATTATATACTCAGAATTGTAGGAACTCCAAACTCATTTAACCCAACAAGCTTCATTACCTTTCATGAAACTAGCAAAAAAAAATAATTTTTTTTTTTAAATTAAATTTTTTCAGGACAAAAACTCTTTGTAAGTAGAGCCCCCATACTTGGGCGCCGTAAGTGGTGTGGGAAGGTCATTGACATTGGGCCACGCCCCCTTTTTGTGTGTTTTCTTGGGTCTTTTTGGTTCCTAACCTAAGCCATGCCCACTTTTTTGGGGTCCAACATAAGCCCATTTTTTTTTGTTTTTTTTTAATTTTGGGGTTTTTTTTATTCCTAACCTAACCTAACCTTTTATGAAGAAATTAAAATTAAATATTAATTATTACAAAATAAGATGGCTGCCAAAAAAGAAGATGGTGGTCCACATATCAAAATTCACCCAAAAATTCAAAAATCCAAAATTCGCCCAAAAATTCCGAAAATCTTCAAAAAAGGTTAGGGTAGGTTAGGTTAGGAACCAAAAAACCCCCTAAATCCAAAAATCCCAAAAAATGGGCTTAGGTTAGGACCCCAAAAAAGTCGGCGAGGCTTAGATTAGGAACCAAAAAGACCCCAAAAAACACCAAAACAAATTTGGCGTGGCCCAAGGTCAATGACCTTCCCCCACCACTTCCGGCGCCCAAGTATCGAGGACTCTACTTTTGTATATTTCGAACTTATATAATTCATATAAGACATTTGCCATACATTTTGGGGAAAGTCGTAGTTTTTGAGATATAAGAATTCAAATATTTTAAACGACCACCATTTTTAATTAGTTTTTTTCAGAAAAAGTTTTTTTCTCTGTTTTGTTTTTTTTTTTCATCGGGGAGACATTTGATACACTAACCATACTTTCCGTTTTAAGTAAGCCATTATGCATCTCATAAACTAGATATCTACAACAAAACTTTAAAAAGAGCCAATATTTGTTGTAAGGTAACAACAAATTGTTATTAAATACACTTCCTTGCCGCTATATTCACCAACTGACTTGTCACTTTTTAGCAGTACAAATTCCTTTGCATACTGAAATAGGAACGGGATATCATCTCCTCCGGCAAATTGTACGGCGGGATCGTTTGACGTCACGCACTGCCAACACACCCGCAATGCCGGTAACAAACTCTCGTGAACAGAATGAAGGCTTATTCGAGATTCACAGGACTTCAAATATTATACAAGATTAAATGTTGATAACACGTAATCGATTCTTTAAACTGTTGACACATTTAATTTACAAAAACTTTCACAGATATATCTCTATCTATATTGATATTATAAAGAGGTAAAGTTTTTTTTGTTTGTTTGTACGTAGGGGGTAATCTCTGGAACTACTGAACCGATTGAAAAAATAGTTTTACTAATAAAAAGCTTCACTTCCCCTGAGTAACATAGGCTATAATTCATTTTGATAAAAACGTTTTTACTTTCTCACTATACTATAGTATAGAGAAAGTATAGTGATGGCAATAAAAATCTATGTTGAGATTTTTGTGGAAATATCCGTTTTGGGACCCCCTGAGTCCAAAAAAGTGTTTTTTACAAAATGTCTGTCTGTCTGTATGTATACAAAGCTAGAGCAGAAACTATTCGATCGATTTCAAACAAATTTGCACGAGACATGTCAAGTAGGTCTGTATAGATGCAACCTCCTTTTTGGCAAAAAACCACCCAAAAAATCATTTATTATTTTTTTACAAAAATACGGCTATAACGATTTTGATAAAATTTGACTTATTTGTAGCCTTTAATGTACCCTACCGTATGCAAAAAACCGCATCTTTCTAAAAATTCTCGTTTAGCTAATAATAATAATAACTGATTGTTGGGTTTTTTTGGCCATAAAGTGGGTTTTTTTCAAAACCTTTTTTCGTACATCTATACAGGCCCAATTGACGTGTTTGGTGCAAATTTGTCCGAAATCGATCGAATAGCTTCTCTCTAGCTAATAATAATAATATTTATTAGTTAATCTCCTACTTTAATCACCTCTCCTACCCCACCTACAATTATGAAGTCACAGTGAATCTGTTTAATAATTTAAATATGATTTCAAATTTTGAAACAATTATTCTGACTTTTAGGTTAGGTTTTTATTAAAGTGTAGACCTGAGCCTTGCTGATTCTTTTAACTTTTCTTATAACTGCACTTATAAAATATATGAATATTGACTTGAACATTTAACATTATTTACCATTTTAGCTTTTTAGTAATTATTAATCCTACACCTTTATTATAAAGAAACCCTAACATGATTATGTGTATAGAATATCCCAACGGGGCTGGCGTTCGGAGCACGCAGGGGTTTCCCCTAGTATTAAATAAAAAGATTCCTGTCGTTTAGGTCCTACTGCGCATGCGTCAGGACCCAGGACACCTCCACCACCCTACCCCAATCCAAGTGCCTCTGTACTAATCAATCGCAATTTCCGTGAAAATATGAGAGTATACAACAATCTGTTACACTCGTGTTTTGTGTATTTTATAGTATTTAATGTATTATTGTGTCTTTCTTATTGTAATAAAAGGAATGAAAAATAAAAAATAAAATAAAAAGGGGAGACCTGAAATACAATTTAAGATATTATAGGCTAATCCTTACAAATACATGATATGACAGATCTTGAGGTTTATTCAATCAAACGAAACTAAATCTTATCCAGATAATGAATGTAAAAAAAGTATTACTATATAATAATAAATCACCTAATAAATAATTCACGATTATTAATAAAGCTTTACAGAGTTTAGCTTCCCACTTGGTTAAAGATGGAGAACGGCGTGACCAGAGGTTTTTTAAACATTTCTTCATATTGTGGAAGAACACGTTAAACTGATTATAAAAACAACAAAAATAACCGCGGGAAATAAAAATTATAGAAAATACGAGAGAAATAAAAGTCGAAAATATAGAGGTTAACTTCAGTATTTTTAACTTTCCAACACCTCTAGTTTAAAAACAATAACAATTATCGTTATTAAATTACATTTAATACCAGTATAAAAGAAGAAACTTATCATTTCTGATTGCCAACGTTGCCACATTGAACATATGTAATAAGAAGAGATTCTAAACATAACTTATAAAATATATATATATATATAAATAAAAAAACCTTAAGTTAAAATAAAATAAAAAAACCTAAAGGTACTAACCTATACTATTTAGTCACAGTATGTTGTCAATAAAAGTATGATTATAATATTTCGTCGTTATTATATATAAGTTAAAGTAAACAAATACCGTATATTTCCAGTATGTAAACATATATAAGTTTGTAACATTTCATAGGTTATTAAAAAATAATTTTAATTTCTAAACATAACTTATAAAATATATATATATAAAAAAACCTGAAGGGTTCTAACTTACAGTCTCTAGTCTTAGTATGTTTCCAGAATGTAAACGTAATACTGTATATAAATTTGTAACATTTCTTAGTTTACTAAAACATTTATTATTTTCTAATTTTAGGCTATATAGGAGGCACTGATAAACTCACTCTAATCTACTTGCAACCAATCTGGCAACCCTGTTCCTATCGCGTATTAAAATGGCTGTAGATTGTCCGTATTAAATCCTATAAGCGATTTTTGGTTTGTTAATTTGGTATGTTATATTTGTTTTAGAATGTTTATAATTGATTTCCCGCCATCAGTGAAGTGTCTAATTTCATTTTATATATATAGGAAAAAGTGATATATAGTGTAATTCTATTAAAACCTGTAGTCACGACGTCCTCCACTAGAACCTCCCCCTTCAGGTTCCCTTTGTATAGAAGTGGCTGCCAAAGAATTGAAATAAATTGCCAATGTTTAGCAGTTGGAAGCAGACCGATATAACTAATTAATCAATAACATGATATGTAATTTTGCTAAAGTTAAGGTCAAAATAAAGTATAATGTTAGGGTGTCCAATTGCTTAAGTTCAATTTCAACTAAATAATAATTTGACCACGCAGCTGAACCGCTGACGTGAGTTGAGCAAATTTCCAAAATCAAGTTTTAAAACCTATGTTTTAGATTTTCAAGCAACAATTTGGGAAATATGTCTATTCACGACGGTGCTGAATAGCTGCAAAATGGTTCGCACGCCATTATGCATATTGGGAGTATCTTCAATACACAAAGCATTGCGTGCTTCGCACACCATTCCGCATATTGGAAGTATCTTCAACATACAAAGCATTGCGTGCTTCGTACGCCAACCTCCGTATTTTGAGTATCTTCAATACACAATGCAGTGGGTGTTTCGCACGCCAACCAAACGGTAGAATCCACCACATAGCTTTGAACCGGGTACTTCTATGGCATTTTAAGTTTTGATCGATTTTGGGGGAACCAAGCGAGCTATAAGGTCGTGTAAAAAAACAAAATGTTCCGAATAACATCCTACATTTACATTTGTAGAAAAAACTCAAACAAAAAATCATTCTCGAAGGAGAAATCTCAAAAAATAGTTACTTTCGGTCAAAAAACTTCCGATTGTTGGATTTTTTGGCTAACGAACTCGTCCGATCGACGTCGACAGCCAACGTTTGTACAAAATTTGAACCAAATCGGACTTAAAATGCGGCCTCTAGAGTGCGATATATATATATATATATGATTTTTAATAACACCCCAAAACGTGTTCTGGGGACCATGATCGGTGCTCATTTGCTACTCCCGACCTTGGGTCTTTCCATAAGGGCCACTGCAATAGCTCATTTTTCCTATGGAAATTCGATAATAAATAATATCACACATGGTGAAACACCATATTACACATTGTAACAAGATGAAAAGATCGAATAATTTGTCATTTTTGAAATAACGGTTTTCCCTTATCCAAAAACATAATTATAAAACAATACCCCACACTGTATTTTCAAAATATTGACTAAAAAACATAACCCAACGAGCTAACATATAAAACAATACCAAATACTGAATTTAAAAAAATGTGACCCAAATTTATCAAAATTGTGACCGAAAACCATGACCACTTTTTAACTCTCAAAAACGGGTTTTCCGTACCCCAAAACACATAAAACGTTACCTCCACAGTGTATTTTCAAAATTTGGACGCAATATTTTCAATTTTTTTTTTCCAAAAACGTGATAACGACGCCCTACGACTTTTTAACTCTCGAAATTGGTTTTCCCGTACCCAAACGTTACCGCACACTGTATTTTAAAAATGTTGACCCAAAAACGTGATCCCGACGCGCTACGACTAATTCTAGAGAGCTCAAGTCGAATAGAGAGAGACAACAATCTACACTCGATTCCACGTTCACCGTGCAGTACAGGGCTTACGGGAGAACAGACAATCTACTACCGTTACAGGGAACATCACGTTTATTGTCATGCGGGTTGCGTCAACTTTCCGAGCGTTGCATGGGAGTTGATGTTTTTATAGTTCGCTAGTGTCGCTGAGACTGTCGTATGGATAGCATGGCTTATGTGCGCTCTGTACTGCACGGTGAACGTGGAATCCAGTGTAGATACGTATTTTTAAGCTTATAATTTGATACAAATTGACAACCATAAAATGTAACAAGTTGCTTTAAGAATATTATGTACCTACTCTGATAAGTACGAATACATAACAACAGGCATCATCTGAAGAGGGAGAAGTAAAACACCAATACATCGCAAAGTATGTTTGGCTAATGAGTTATAACTGCCTTAAACCAATCACAACAAAAATTTAAAAAAAATAAGAAACACTGTTTCAAATTTCAAAATGTGTTATGTCAAGTTACCGTGGTAAATGTTCCTTCCTTACTGTTGACTTCAGGGAACGAAAGAAAATAAACCGACTTTTCGTAATCTACAGTATTGTACTGGAGCCGTAAACGAAAGGAAAGAAGGATTAAAGGCGAAGAAAGGGAAAAGTGTAATGCCGGCGTAATTGCATCGAGCTGAGAGATTTGACGGATTTATTTGACGGCAACAAGGAAACGTTTGCAGAAGTCGGCGACTGAGTTTTATGACAAAAATAAAACATTTTATTCCCTAAAAACCAACGAAACTTGAAACCACGTACAATGTAAAAAAAATTGACAATTATTATGCCATAGGTTATAATCTATTTTATGGCAATGGTTATTTAGAAAGAATAAAACAAATTATCTAATGTAATTGTATTTATTACTTCGGCTCGCATTGAAATGCTGAAATATTGAAATCTTGTGAAAATTCCAAACATTTGTTATTGAATATAATTACAACTTACCGTCGTCAATAGTCAATTGTCGTTGATTCTTCAAACGACGGCCGTTTCGGCTTATTCTGCCATTTTCAAGTTAAAATTCGTTGGAGAAATTAATCCGTTGTCACACATCACATACACATTTACACACAAACATTCAGAATAAATTAGAATAAACACAAAACAATCACTATTAAGAAATCTCATGTCCTGTAGGCCCACTGTCTCGCACTGTACTGATGCCATCAAAGTTCACTGGGTTGCAATTTTCAATAGATTGTTATCAATTACGTATTTGGGGGGGGAGTTTATTTGGTCTCTGTTTCTGTTATAATCGTATCAAATAAAACATTGGAATCAAATCCAAGTTTTTCATTAAGTGTGGTATGCGGTTTAGTTTTATACATTTTGTATATTTCGTATTGTTCTAAAGCATTTAATAATTTCCCCTTTTCGCATTGGTGGAGTATTCTTAAGGTACGGTATATTGTATTGTAATTGTGGTTAAGATTGATCAGGTGTTCTGTATATTTGGATTCAACCCCTTGTAGGCGTAGAGTTTGTTTACTAGTGGGGACGTGCTCTTTGAATCTCGTCTTGAACGATCTACCCGTCTGTCCAATGTATTTCATTTGGCAGTCGGCGCACGATAATTCATAAACACCAGTGCTGTCAAATTTGTCTCTATTATTCCTGTTTGTGTTAATCACCCTTTGTAAATTATATCCTGTTTTAAATGCAGTAGTGTATCCTTGTTTCTTAAAGATGTTGCTGACAATGTGCTTCATTGTATTGTAACACTATATATATATATGTATTCATATATAAATAAGCCGAAACGGCCGTCGTTTAAAGAATCAACGACAATTAATTGACTAAGTTGTAATTATATTTTTTTATATATAACAATAGTCGGAATGGCGATAAACATAATAAGTAATTTGTTATTGCTTTATTGTGTTCCGAGACCCCGTAAACGTCAAGAAAAGTCATAAGAAGTGGGGTAAAATTTTATGCCTTGTGCTTGTAACTGTCTGTCTGTCTGTGGACACGATATGTGCACTCACTAAAGTCGTAGAAAACTTCGGTTGGTGCCAAAATCTTCGTAATTTTTTTGCGGAGAGTTGCAAAGCTTTCGAGCTTACTAGCGTGTCAGCAACGTGACGTGCGTGACAAAAACTTCACAGTTTAGAGTATTTAAAAAAAAATACAAGCTGAAGTCTCGAAAAGTATTCCATCTTTCCATCTTGTTAACTTCCCGCTACCAATAAAGGGAAGTTATTGATTTCGGTCCGATTTTCGAAAGTCGAGTTTTCATTAAATCTCCACGTTTTGAGGTCCCAGGAAGCCATTCTGACTATTCCCGCCGAGGTGTCCGACTGTGTGTGTGTGTGTGTGTGTGTGTGGATGTATGTGTGTAAATAAATTTTTGTCGTACAGTTTCTCAAAAACGAATCAACCGATTGAATTCTACGACATGTCATTCGAAAGGGTGTATCAAAACTTAGATCTGATTAGATTTGAGAATTAATCCATCGAGCCAATCCCAAGAAATTAATAAAAATAACCTAATTTTTTTTGAAATTTTTAAGTTTTTTAAAAATAACTTTAAAGCGTGCGAAAAAATCTTAATAAAACCATGTATATATTGTTTGTGCTTAAAAAACTGCGTCGACTGCTTTTTTGAAAATGAAAATCGGACGACGCATTCAAAAGTTATCGTTGTTTAAAAATTCACAAATTTTCGTTTTTTGGTATTTTTTGGTATTTTTTTAACATATCTTCCAGATTTCTCAACCAATCAAAATAAACCTGTACATTTTCTTTTTGTGCTTTAAAAACTGCGTAGAATGCTTTTTTGAAAATGAAAATCGGACGACGCATTCAAAAGTTATCGTTGTTTAAAAATTCACAAATTTTTGTATTTTGTATTTTTTGGTATTTTTTTAACATATCTTCCAGATTTATCAACCAATGAATATAAACCTGTACATTTTCTTTTTGTGCTTTAAAAACTGCGTAGAATGCTTTTTTGAAAATGAAAATCGGACGACGCATTCAAAAGTTATCGTTGTTTAAAAACTCACAAATTTTTGTATTTTGTATTTTTTGGTATTTTTTTAACATATCTTCCACATTTATCAACCAATGAATATAAACCTGTACATTTTCTTTTTGTGCTTTAAAAACTGCGTAGAATGCTTTTTTAAAAATGAAAATCGAACGACGCATTCAAAAGTTATCGTTGTTTAAAAATTCACAAATTTTCTTTTTTTGGTATTTTAACAAATAAACTCATTTTTAAGCGTTTAAAATTCAAACTAAGCGGGAAGTTCTAGGGTTGGCCTGCACGGTCAACCAATTTCCAGATTTTTTTTACTTGCTTTTCCTATTAATATTTTTTTATTTCCCCAAAATTTGATATAATATTTCCCCCCTATTTATAATATTAGTATAAACTTATGTGCAATATGTTTTTATTATTGTATTCATTTTTCAAATATATTTATAGTCATATTATTGTGCATTTTCATTGTTAGTACTTGGCAGGCCTATACACTTGTCGATTTTCAGAATATACATACTTATGTTTCTATTAACATAGCAATAACTCAGACCAAGAGCCGAAGAAATACCATGATCGTGCGGTGTACATACAGAAATAATCAGACGTATATTGATACGACACAAAATTTAGCCTAAAAGTAGTAAACATAACCTTAAATAGTCCACATAGTAGTTGACGTAGTCCAGCTGATGGGCGAAATCAGCTGTTCAACCTTGCGCATGCGCTATACTCTTTTGCACGTACGTAGGAGGTTTGTAGGAGTTGATTAATTACAATAAATTTATCTCCGCAGTAATCCAATTAAGTTGCACAGCCATAACCGTTATATAACGTTACGTAACACACAGTCTTAGCATCCTCCTTTGAAAGAATGTAATATGCCTACGTTTATCATTCTTGAACTTCACGGAATGCTGTGCGTCATCCGTTGCCAGCGTCCGCGGCATTTTTTGCTCTAAAGTGTCATACATTTTTGTAAGACCTCCATAAATTTCCCCGCTCAAAATGTGCACCGTCAGAAGTGGTTAGTGTTTATTGAGAAGGTAATATTACGACGAGGAAATGTTTACACAGTTTTCGGTTCAGGGTTCGGAGCGAATTTTGTAAACAGTTTTATATATTTATCTAGGGGAGACCCCTGCGTGCTCCGCACGCCAAACCCAGATGGAACCTTCTAAAAACATATGTTATATTGCATTTATAATACAGGTGTAGGATTGATAATAACCTCAAAAGTAAGATGGTAAGTTATGTTAAATGTTCAAATCAAATAATTACGTATACTTTAAAACATCAGTTATAAAAAGGGTTAAAAGAACCAGTAAGGCTCAGTTCTGCACTTAATCAAAAACCTAACCAAAAAGTTAGAAATACAAATAATTGTTTCATATTTTGAAATCAGCTGTTAATATTGGTTACTCACTATCAATTACCGTATATTATCAATAGATAAATAAATATGTCTTATTTTGTTTCAATTAGAATGTAACATAGTTTTTTCTTATTTTTAAAATCCATAACGCAAGTTTTTGGTTTTTGTGTGTTGAAACATGTGTTGGTTCAGTCTAGGCTGGACATCCGAATCAACTGTTTATTCAATTGGTTTCTATGGTATTGAATGTAAATACATTCAAGAAATATGTGTTGGTTCATCAGTCTACTCCTAGCCTAAAATTATGTTTAGTTTAATTTACCTGCCTTATCGGCAACATACACACGTAATTTATGTTTTTGTGCACATCTTTGCACAGTACGTTTTTAAATTATATAAGTTTCATTTTTCAATTTTGGTTTGTTTAGTTTTTCATAATGTTGCTTATTTAATGGTATTATAGCTATGGGTTTAACGTCCAACTTGATTCTGTGAGTTTGTTCTGACAAAATTTACAAATATTGAAATAAAAATGTATTTATCAATATGAATTCTAGCCTATGTTAATCAGGCACAGTGTAGCCTTTTATTTTTAAAAAAATGTTCAATTGATTCAGAAGTTCCAAACATTACCCCCTTTATAATATTACTGTTACCTCTTTATTAACAAATTTTACCTCTTTATAAAATTATTATAGATAGTGTGCGTCGTTTTTACTTCAACAGATGGCTTTGTTCACAAAAACCTGTCTTAAAAGTTAGAAATCTAAATAATTGTTTTAAGTTTGAAATCAGTTGATAGTGGAAATATTATAGCAAACAGCTGGCTACTGTTGTTATAGTCAGTAAACATATGTAATGGCGCTTACATTTTTGTTAAATATTGAGTATATTTGTTGTTGTTTTTATGTTCATTAGACAGTTTGAACAGATAGATGGTTTGAATAGATGTTTTTTCAAAAAGTATATAAAAACACGCTTGTATTCAAATGAAAGTTTGTGTCGAAATTTCAAAGCAATCGGTGAATTTCTCGGAGATTATCGATTTTTAACAAATGCACATTTACATATTTATTTATATAGATTGTACTTTATCTGAAGTAAGGAAAACTGTATTTTTGTGTATTGCGAAGAAAGTTGTGTTAAAATAGTTTGTTTAATGCAGAATTGATTAAGCAACCAAAATAATTTCCATAATAAATTTTATATTTATCAGAATACCATAGAAGTTTACACTTCTCCCGCGTGGTCTTAGGCACACCTGGATTTTTTTTACCAAGTTTCAGATAGAAGACATTTTATAGACGAAACATAATTGAAGCCGCGTGTATAAAATTAACGGACAACTAGATAGGCCGAACTGGTGCAGAAGTAAGGCCAATGTTGTTACGTTTAATAAACATGAACTAAACATTCGAACACGCAGCTGAACTGCGGACGTGGTTTTAGCGGATTTCCTATAAATTAAGTGTGTACATTTGAAGGCGCTGATGACTGCGTGTACAAAATGTACTAGTATAATTTGTTGTACGTAAGCCTCCATCCCTGGCTCAGGTGCTGCTTCGTTCCGCTAGCAGAGGAAACGCTCGCTTTAAAAGTTAGTACATTGAACTTATGCCCTCGGACTATGGACGGCTTCGCTCGGAGCGGACGAACCTGCTTCTTTAAGTACGTTTACGGTATTTTACGTTTTAATCGATTTTGAGGGAACCAGACTGGATGTAAGAACGTGTAAAAAAACAAAACGTTTAGATTAATCTCCTATATTTATTTGTTTATATAAAACTCAAAAATGTTAAATTTTAGTACGAAAAATAAAAAAAAATATATATATATATTTCCTGTCGAAACGTGCTTTCAGATGATGGATGTTTGTGCCAACGAACTCGAATGGGCGACTTAAGAAAACCGACGTGTTTACTAAATTGGACGAAAAATGCAGTCGTGAACACAAACACAGCAAGTAGACCCCCCCCCCCCCCTTCGCCGAATGCCCCAACATGGGCTCTTGCACCGAGTTGCGACAGATGAAGACGCCATCTTGTTTTAGATGACGTAACACGCACCGACTTCCAACTTCTGGGTTTTTGCAGCGAGTTACGACTATACCATCTTGTTTTTGATGACGTGCAAAAAACCACGAGTTGGAATTCGGTGCATATTACGTCATCGAAAACAAGATGGCGTCGTCGCAACTCGGTGCAAAAACTATGAAGTCGGAAGTCGGTGCATATTACGTCATCAAAAACAAGATGACGTCATCGCAACTCGGTGCAAAAACCCAGAAGTCGGAATTCGGTACATATTACATCATCAAAAATAAGATGACGTCGTCGCAACTCGGTGCGAAAACCATGAAGTCGAAAGTCATGTATATTACGTCATCAAAGACAAGACGACGTCGTCACAACTCGGTGCAAAAACCATGAAGTCGGAATTCGGTGCATATTACGTCATCAAAACAAGATGGCATAGTAGCAACTCGGTGCAAAAACCATGAAGTTGGAAGTCATGTATATTACGTCATCAATAACAAGATGGCTTCGTCGCAACTCGGTGCGAAAACCCAAAAGTCAGAAGTCGGTGCATATTCCGTCATCAAAAACAAGATGGCGCCGTCATCTGTCGCAACTCGGTGCAAAAAACGTGGTTCCATAAGAGCCCATGTTGGGGCTATCGCCGCGGGGGGTCTACTTCAACACACTCACACATATATTATATATACACATTTTAATTACTTCCCAAAAAGTGTTCTGGGGAGCTAGACCAGTGCTCATGTACTACTCCCCGACCTTAGATCTCACCGTAAAGAGTCACTGCAATAAAGAGTCTTTCCTACGGAAATTCAATGAAAATAAAAAGGCTGAAATTTCATCTAATAAAAAAAGAGGGTGCTATTACGAGGGTCCTTGCCTGCACTGTAATCATGAAAGGACATTTTGTCCACTTCTTTTTACCTGCTTAAAAAAAAAAACAGTCTTGTTATTTTTCTGTAGGGCACGTTCCTCATATGTCATTCTGTTTGTGTTTGTGACAGGTGACTGAGATTTCTCTCATTTCAGTTTGTACGCAGTCAAGTCTTTTGACTTCTCAGTTCTAATAGTCTAGGTCTGAAGTTCTTCTTATCCTTAATTTTAGGTTAAATGACAACATTAGGCACAGACCACTTGTGTCTGTTTATTATATAAAGTTATTTAAAATTGCTTAACTGAAAAAGAAAATTTGATTCATACTCTGAAAAGGTTTTGTATTATTAGCGAATTTCCATAGGAAAGATGAGCTATTTCAGTGACCCTTATGGTGAGACCTAAGGTCGGGAGTGGTAAATGAGCACCGATCATAGTCCCCAGAACACGTTTTGGGGTGGCAATATATGTGTTTTTTTAGGTTTTTCGTACTAGAATGAAACTGGTAAAGCTAGTTTTCCTCTCCGAAATCGAATCAGCGCGTGAAAAGGGGCTTTAGTCTGAGATGCAAACAAATTCTACTAATATATTTCCTACACGCGAGCAGATCTTCTGCACATTCGTGAGTAAATCAATTTCCTAAATGGTTGGTTGGTTACCCTAAAACTAAACTTAATTTTGGAAATTCGCACAACTCACGTCAGCGGTTCGGCTGCGTAATCGAATTAATATTTTTGACTCTTCAATACAATCAAGATAGACAAAAAGTTCGCTAGGAATCAAGTGGATATCAAAACCATGATGGTGATCTTCAAACTTTCAACATACTTAAGTATTCGGGAATCGGTTAAACCCAGTGAGAATGTGCACACAAACTGCGATTATTTTGGAGAAAAAAGTAAAGCCGGTTGATAAAGAGTTGAGTTCCTGTTGACATTTGTTTCGTTATTTTTGTTCAGCCCAAAAAATCTAAAAGTTTAGTTCAAATCTCTTTTGTATATGTTACTCAGTCCATTTTCCACTAGATAATCCTGTACAAATAGCAATTACCAACTTATTTGAGCACGTTATGTCCTAATCATATCATATTTTGTTAAACAACTCGAATCGTTCAACCTAATTTTTTTTTACATTTTAGGCATCTTCTTGATTGTTCAAAATCGGTTCAGAGATTTCGTAGTAGGATTTATACAAGGTGTCCACAAATTCCCCCCCCCCTTAACTTTGGAACAAGTAGAAATAAATGAGCTTCGTATTATTTTTATAAGACAATGGGAGATGAATTTTGGTGTAACCGACCATTACACCCTTTACCCCAAAATGGGGTTTGAGAGGGTAATAAATGAATGAACATTGTGCTTCTTCATTTCATAAACCGCCATATAAGTTTAAACTTCTTCCGTGTGGTCTTAAGCACACCTGGATTTTTATTTATCTGTTATTATTAAGCAAATTCTGGTTTGATATGTAATGAAAACATGTCTTATTTCTAACAAAACGGCTTCAGGCACTGCTTGTTTATCAGTATAGTACTCACGTTGAATTAAATGACTTTGTTATTTGCTCCATGATAGTTCTCCTGTAGGGCAGAGTTACTGCTGAGGGTAAACTTTTGAAGAAAAACTCAAAACAGAAGCAACATAGTATAATTTATATTTTCTTCTAATGCAAATGTGTGGCAATTTGACATGTTTTACGTATCAAAATACTCGATAACAAGTGTATAATAATAAACTAAGAAACAAAAACTCAATATTTTGAATCAAAAGGTCCTCTTAAACATTATTGTACAATATTAAATCTAAAATAATTAAAAAAGTTTTACATGAAACAAAATTGTAGAAGATAAATTTTAAAAAAATGTGTGCTTAAGACCACACGAGAGAAGTTTAAACTTTTTAACACAACTTACGCAATGAGGAAGCACAATGTCCATTTCACTTGTATTAAAAATTAAACTATACATAGTGTTAACATTAACGGGTTAAACCTATGACGTAGAACAATCTGTTACACTTTATATAACCAACTCAAATATACTACACTAGCAATGCGTTCGTGGCCTAACCGGTCTATGGTAATGGACTCTACTGGTTCGAATCTTGGCAAGACCAAAACTTTTTCAAACTGACTTAATAGAGCGTTTCAGAAAATGAGTGACGATAAAATCTGATTCACCCGCCAGCAAACATAGAGCCATAGTAGAATAAACCAATGACGCAGGACAATCTGTTACACGTTTATACCCAACTGAAATATATTTAGTGCGCCGAGGCTTACACTTCAATAACTTCAATGACTTTACACACGAATGTAACACAGAGAGTCGCGTTAGATCTCCTGAACATTAGAACAAATTATCTGCCTTGCATTCAATCTACTTGTAAACATAATTGTTATGATAACATGTCTCTGACATCAGCAGACGGTTGTGGAATGAACGTGCATGACCTAGATTTTTAAACAACATAACTTCTGAACAAAAACCATTTACCTCAGTTACCGGGTCTGTCAGACCAACACGCAGGGAATATAATGTTTAATTAATGCTACGTCCGGGAAAGTTTGTAATTGCCTCACTTTCTTCCTCCCGCCACCGCCACCCCGCTTATTTCCTGGAAAAGATTCGTTGTCATACTTTTTCTAAAATAAACTTTCAACCCATTATTTTATCAGTGATAAACGTAAAGAAATTACACCATGTCTATAAATAAAAAATGTAATCCACTATTTTCACGACCACTGTGTTTGCACCCTACATCTCTGTCATTTCAGGTAAAGCACAATACCGTTTGACGAATTGTATAGTAGATATTGCAAAACATAAATTTCATAGAAATATTAAGTAGTTACTATTTCCCAACCGCTAACCATTGCCTTGCGAAATAAGTCCAACAATTGAAACGCGTACGTCAAACATAAATCTAAAGCAAGAATATTTCTAAATTTATTATTCTCCCGCTGTCCTAGACCGAATGAGTTGGAATATTAATCACGCAAATGTAGGACTCCTCTGTGAAAATTCACTAAAAGGGAAACGGCATAAAGCCGTGTAAAATAAACTCAATTAGACGCGTGCAGTAAGAATCAGCTAACATGCTTTCCTGTTGCTAGGCAACGGATGACGTCCGTGTTTGCGACTGCGCAATGCGAAAACAAAATAATAATATATTCTTTTAGGGAAACGTAAATATTAGCGTACTTTCCTGTAACGGAGTACGGAGTAAAAGTGTGTTTAAAAATGGAAATATAAATTATTAAAAATATTTGGAGAGAAAATGTTTTATTTAAGTTTTTTGCATAATAAAATAGAAAAAATGCACTTTCTTCAGGAGTAGTGTATATAATGTTTTAATTTTAACTTTGTACATAAACAACTCCACAGATGTTGCAACGATTCTAATGAAACTTTTGCTTTTGCAAATGTCAGATTGTGGTCTTCGTCGATTCGACGGTATGGCAAATATTTTATCTATTTTCAATTAGGGAGATTCCGCATTGAAAAAGTACGTGGCACAGGGAGATGAATTTTGCTGTAATCGACCATTTCTCCCCTCACCCCAAAATGAGAGGGCACATCAAAAATCTCAAATACAAACCCCCATCAAGTGATACCTCATTTAGAAAAAATTGATAAATGAAGAAGAATGGCCCAAATTAAAGATCTCTATCTTAACCCTATCGAAAATGGCGCCCAGTCAAATGTTAAATAACCTATGTTAACACAATTTTAATTTCGCTGCAAACACTATGTTCCAGTGGAAAGGAATAATGGTTCTTTGCATGTTATTAATAAAATCAGAGGGTCATTCAAAATTTAGTACTAAAAAAAAATATTTACACAATTTGGCATAAGCTTAAAAGGAACGAATAAACTTGCAGTTTCTAGATACATCAGGTAATAGTCTTCTACGTTGAAAGCACAGCTTCTTATAACAATCCAGTAATAATATTAATGGCCTGGGAATACCGTTTTGAGTATTTAATCTAAATTTAGAATTAAGGTAAGTCTTAGCTTTATTACCCATGTAAGGTATTGTAACGTACTTAATTAAAAATCTGTGTTAATAAGATGTTTCCAACTTTGGCTGGCCGCAATTTTCGAGGGTTAAGATAGAGACCTCTAATTTGCGCCATTCTTTTTCATTTATAAATTTTTTTTAAATGAGCTATCACTTGATGGAGGTTTTTATTTAAGATTTTTGAATTACCTTCTCAACCCCTATTTTGGGGTAAGGGTTGTAATGGTCGGTTACACCAAAATTCATCTCCCTTTGTCATATAAAGATATCCTGAAGCTCATTTATTTATTTCTACTTGTCCCATAATTAAGGAAAGGGTGGATTTTATGGACACCTGGTATAAATTAATTCAAGTTGAATTCAAATTATTCAAATGATTAGAGTTGTTTAACAAAATATGACATGATTATGGCACAACTCTGTTTAAATACTTCGGTAATTGTTATTTATGTAGAATTATCTAGTGGAAAATGGACTGAGTATCATATCTTGTTACAAAAGAGATTTAAATTTAACTTTTAGATGTTTTCTTGGGCTGACCCCAAAAATAAAGAAACAAAGATTATCAACCGGCTTTACTTTTGTCTCCAAAATAATCACACTTTGTATGCACTTTCTCACTAGGTTTACCAATTCCCGAATACTGTATGTTAAAAGTTTGAAGATCGCCAAAATGGTTTTGATATTCACTTGATTCGTAACGAACTTTTTGTATATCTTGATTGTATTAAAGAGTCAAAAATAATAATTCGATTTCGCAGCTGAACCACTGACGTGAGTTGTGCGAATTTCCAAAATTAAGATTATACGTTTTAGGGTTTCAACCAACCATTTAGGAAGTTGGACTACTCACGAAGGTGCAGAATAGCTGCTCGAGTATACGAAATATATGTTCACAGTTAAGTTGATAGAATTGGGCAGGCATTGTATATATATGTTATTGAAACGGAGATCTTACTCTACTAGCCGGCATGAAAACATCGACCTTAAAAAACCAATTTAAACTAGTTATTAGGAACTTCATAATAGGGTTAACTTAAACATGAGGTACGTTACTGAAATAAAGAAATTTGTATCTTGAATTAAACACTGAGACAAGGATATTCATAACTCATTGTGGTAGTGAATAGGAGCCGATAGAGTTAGGCCAGGTAGTAGAGCGGCAAGCCTCCATACGGCCCGTGGTATCAACTAAACTGTGAACGGATAATAGTTTATACGGCCTTAGTGTTCATTTAAGTGCCATCATCACCATTCCAGCACTTTTTACAACTTTACAGTTCCATTTTCAAGCAGGAGTTGGAAACATTCCGGTTTGTTATGCAATTGGTGAATGTTGTTTGTGGTCTTCCATTGTGCTCTCCTGCTGCTTCAACTTTGGGTAATATTGTCCATGTTTTCTCGCCCTATTTTGCAGTTGTCGGTCAGCTAATAACAGGCATGGAATTGAATGACAAACAACTCTTTTCTAGTGTCTTAATACGTAGGTACCGAGATAGGGAAGAGCTCAATAATTGGAAGGCCAGTGACGTTTCAGTATGTCGTAGTTTCGATTCCGGCTCTTGACTTTGGATATGTTTTCTTCTACTTGCTGTTCAGTAGTTCAGAGGGTATGAATTGAGGACATTCAACAATTTTAATAGTTTTACTAATATTATCAAGGGGCTTCATTTTTAAAGGCAAACAAATTTTTAACAAGATTTTCCCGTTATTCCGACTTTAAATGCTTATAAGTCTAAAACGAATGCATTAACAGAAAACGGGTTACACATTTGATTTTCTTGTGAAATTGTACACCAAAATCAAATGTCATAATATGTCCACCCTCATGTTTAAAATGATTAAGATCGATTCAATAAATCGAATCCAAGTTGGTGACAAAAGTTAAAAACTCACCGTATTGGAGATTTTTCAACTACGTAAAACCCAAGTTTATGTCTCGAAGTATTTCTTAGATATGCAGAATAAATCGTTTTCATAAAATACATGTAATCCCCTATATAGGATTCTGTATATTCAGCAGAAAAAAAGAAGTAAACGACGATTCAGACTTAACTCTCATTTAGCAGCTTATTTTTATTTAAACAACTCCATCGGAAATGAAGGGTGGAATTTAAAATTAAATTGCGTGGATGTTTTGCATTTTCATTTTATAATGAGAAAGAGGTTGAACCTCGGATTCCCAACTCCAGTTACACTAATAGTTCAAACACTGCTAAGCTTTACCTAAAATGTTGGAGACTAACTAAGATTCCCAACATGGAACTGTTGTTTTCACAGAAGGATCGACTGATATTAGTATGGTAGATTTGTTGTAAAATTGATACTGGGAAAGCAAAACTGTTACATGCATAATAAATAAAACAGGATTTATAAATCGTAATAATAATAACATCAAAATAAAAATGTTTTTATCAAAATGCATGATAGGCTGTTACTCAGGGATAGTGTAGCTTTTTATTAGTAAAACTATTTTTCAATCGGTTCAGTAGTTCCAGAGATAACCAGAGATAGGCCAGTCGGTAGAGGTAATTTTAGACCAAAAGTTCCAGTAATTTACAATACGGCAAATTTTTTTTATAAGTACATTCAAGTATGTAGATTAACATAAAAAAAAGTTTACCAGTCTATCGATTTCCCAAAGTTGAAAAAAAATCGATTATCATTTTTTTTTTTCGATTATCCTTAATATTTCGAGCTGGGATGTAGATAGAGAAAAATAAAAAATACCACCGTGTAGGGAAGGTATTTTTCAAAAAAAAGGACATATGTATTTATTTCGTCCGAGCAATGGTTTGTCTGGAAAAAATTCGAAAATGCAGGTATGTATTTTGCAGCAGGAGAAATCACTAAAAGGGGACATCTTCTTCATATATGAAGCGTTGGCTTATTCTAAATTGGCCAAATTTAAATATATCGAATTGAAACATGACGTAGGAGTTAAAATATATATTTTAAACATTTATGCTGAGTCTCAGCTTGTTATCTTGAAAATGACCCGATCTAGGAGTCGATTTCGATTATCGATTTTAGGAGTACCGGACCCACGAACTAATTTCAATATATTCAAGTTTCGTCAATTTTTGGAATATCAATACCAAATTTGTTTTACAAGTTGAGTACACCAATATAAATATTCTTAGTAAGTATGAACGATTTTTTTCTTGTTATTTTTAAAAACGAGGCGCTTGAAAATAGTCTTCTGTTTAACCTATCTCGTTTTAACTATAACACTTTTGGATTCAACGACTCCATTTTTGACATTTTTGAACATATCGATTTAAAAATTGGTACAGAAGTTACAAATACAATTTTTTTTTGCTATACTTATTTAAAAAACTGTATTTTTTAAAATGACTAATCTGCAGCTGATCAACTCAATCGTTTTGATGAAAAATCTAAAAAGGTCTAAAATTATACATTTTTTATTTACTTGTGCTTTTAAAAGTAAATAATGAAAAAGGTTTATACTCCTTGAACTTGTTTGAATATATATATTTAACTTGTAAAAACACTTTCAGGTTGATATTTTGAAAATTCTCTAAACTTGAGCCGATTAAAATTAGTTTGGGGGTCCGGTACTCCTAAAATCGAGAAACCCATTGATGAGTCAAGTGGCTCTAGATCGGGTCATTTTCAAGATAACAAGCTGAGACTCAGCATAAATTTTTAAACTCCTATGTCAAGATTCAATTCGATATATTAAAGTTCGGCCAATTTAGAATGACCCAACGCTTAATAAATGAATAATATGTCCCCTTTTAGTGATTTCCCCTGCTGCAAAATACATACCTGCATTATCGAATTTTTTCCAGACAAACCATTGCACGGAGAAAATAAATACATATGTCCTTTTTTATTGAAATGTACCTCCCCTACACGGTGGTATTTTTTATTTTTCTCTATCTTCATCATAGCTCGAAATATTAAGGATAATAAAAAAAAAAATTATAATCGATTTTTTTTTCGACTTTGGGAAATCGATAGACTGGTAAACTTTTTTTTATGTTAATGTACATACTTTAAGGTACTTATAAAAAAAAATCAGCCATATTGCAAATTACTGGTAGTTTTAACCTATACCGACTGGGCTACTACACACAAACAAAGAAACAAATTTTACCTCTTTATAATATTAGTAATAGATATAACATATGAAGATATTGAAAATATGTTATCTCCTAGCACTAAACCTGTAAATTTTGTCAAATCCGATGCTGCGGAAATGTTTTTGTGGGAGATCATTGTTAAAAAGTTTTGATGCTTGATTTTTGCTGTTGATTATAAAAGTTATACAGTATGTTATAGATTTTATTTCAATTAAACTTATTAAATGTTTACTATTTAGCTTATTTTATTGAAAACTAAACATTAATAACTATTCTGAAAGAATAAACATGATGATAATGTTTTGGATTGATTTAAAAACTTATTATACATTGTCATTGGAGGGCCCGAGACTAGCCCATTAACAGTCATCAAACACCATAAGTGTATTAACACATACTAAGCAAACAGCTGATAAGTTGTAATCGATACTGTTGTTTGTATACATGGCATTGTTAGTGTTAGAACGTTCTAAGCTGAAGTGTTTGTGTTGTATAGTAGTATATCACTGTCACAAATCCTTGTCAGGAGTAGTTAAGTGGTTTAACGCGATATTCAGCTTGCTATATTTGCAAACTCGATACAGATTCAAAAAGAAGTCCAAATAGATTCGACGGTTTATATTTTAGTCATAAATTAAATGTTTAATTTGTAATGACATTGTGTGACTTATTTTCATGGTATAAAATGAATTATTGCAGTGTGCCTAGCCCAGTCAGGGAAATTAAATACAGTTAGGGAAAATTGTTTCGTAAAAACTTAGAAGCATTTTTTACCCTGCTTGGTGTAACGCAAGCTGTTAAAGCAGGGTTTTTTCTTGAGGATATCTCCTGCAGTATGTTAAAAGTTTAAAAATTTCCTGCTTTGAAAAAGCACTAAAAATAATTTGATCAAAAAGTACTACTAAATCTCACAAATATTCCTTTCTTTAAAGAATACTAGGGGGCTTCGCGATCTTCGGGGGGCCTCGTTCAACTTTATTTTTTCAACTTCATAATCGACTTCATGAGTTTGTGTGCCTGGAAGTTATGCAATACGCCTTCGCTAAGCAATACACGGCGAATGGAAGTTATGCAATGCTCACCGCTACGCAATACACGTATTTAATCTATTCTTAATACTTTATAATTATGAGAAGAAGATGTAGAAAAACTTTTTTAATATAATAGAGAGATTTAATAGAGAGATAATATAATAATAGAGAGATATATAATAGAGGGCTATATAATAGAGAGATTTATTTTTCTTCTTACTGACTCAACAGGGTCTTCTTTCCCCGCTAATTTTTCCAAGTCCGTTCCCTTGGCAGTGGTTTCGCTAGATAGTAGCTATTCTTATTACTTTATAATTATGAGAAGAAGAAGTAGAAACACTTTTTTTATATAATAGAGAGATTTAACCATATTTTTAAGTTACCTAATGTGGTGGTTCTAAAAGTTTTGGTTTAAAAAACGTAATTATTATGACAAACTTTATTTTACATTCATTAGAAAGTAGTTTATTCCGGTAAAATCTACAACTTAAATTATGATCGATTGAGGCTGCTGATTATAGGAATTTTGGTGTGGGTTCAGTTAAACGGACTCAGAGACTGTATTTTTCTCCAAACATTTAGCACTATATTCTAAGGAAATTGTTAACCCCAGACGTAAAAAAAGGGCTGTTACGTGGTAAAATTTTTACGTGGATTTTACGCATTCAGTCTGTAGCGTCGTAGTTCCTAAACGGATGAACTGATTTTGGTTTAGTTTTTTTTATGTGAATTGATCAAGAGTGTTTTTACCTATGATACAAGAAAATCAGTGCAGCCGTTAGAAGATCATCATCTAGTTTTTAGTTGATATGACGGAGGTTTATAGACTTTGAAATGGCTCTGGTTGATATTAAATTTCAGTTTATCTAGACTAAAAACTGAAGATTCGTTTAACTTACACCTAGCAAACAATGCTTATTTTAAATCATATACATTTTTATAGGAGTATATACAATAATATCACAAAGCATTCTTTTGATTTGAAGTAGACTTTTAACAAATTAAAAACTTTAATTTTATGTCGTTCTCTATAATAAACATGATTAGTCTAGAACGGAAATTTCCTTTAAACTCTGCTACTAATTATTTGACATTCAAAGATTTTTCTCAAATTATTTGGTATTAAAATTTTAAATGGCTGTCATTTTGGAATAGGTCAAATGAAGTTAAATTTAATTTTATCTTAAATTGTATCTTTGACTCCAATTATCATGATACGTTTAAATGCTACGTTGTATGATACACCTTTTAAAAGATATGATTCAAACACCGTTTCTTGATTACATCGTTTGTTGCTTTCACCGTTTCTTGTTAACGACGTTGATTGATTACATCGTTTCTTGTTAATGGCGTTTCTTGATTATATTGTTTCTCGTTAACGGCGCTTCTTGATTACATCCGTTTCTTGTTAATGATGTTTCTTGATTACATCGTTTCTTGTTAATGACGTTTCTTGATTACACCGTTTCTTGCTAACGCCGTTTCTTGATTACACCGTTTCTTGTTAATGACGTTTCTTGATTATACTGTTTCTCTTTAACGCCGTTTATTGATTTCATCGTTTCTTTCGTTTCTTATTAATGACGTTTCATGATTACATCGTTTGTTATTAATGTCGTTTATTGATTACAACGTTTCTTGTTATAATAACGTTTCTTGATTGCACTGTTTCTCGTTTACGCCGTTTATTGATTACACCGTTTCTTGTTAAGGCCGTTTATTGATTACACCGTTTATTGTTAACGACGTTTCTTGATTACACAGTTCATTGTGTCAAACACAAAACTGGCGACCGGATAATAAAAACAATATTGTCAAGGCATCGGTTTATATGAACTTGTTTTTTATTTCTATCCATTGAACAAGTTGTACGATTCTTTTATTCCTTCACTAGTCACTCTGTATGCAATGATGTTTTTACAATAGGTTTTTCTAACCAGTTGATAAGTTAACACCTTCAAAAATCTCTTCATCCCGGCTAACATTACTGTTTCAAGTTTAATAATGGATATTTTGTATTCAAGCGTGAACGGGACTTGTCCAAATGTTTACCACGGCTGAATACTTATCAGTACGTGACAACGTTTGTAGGTTTTGGGCTTAGGGTCTGTCGTAAACACTAGAGCTGACAAGGGGAGTAAATAGAGAAAGTGTTTTGGTTCTGATAAGGGTGAAAAGACGTTCTATTTGGTAAATCAGAAACAATGATTGGACGTTACGTATATTTCAGGTAATAAAGATAAACCATGGGAAACCCAGGTGCCCTCGTTCGCTTAGCTCACCGACTCTAGCGGAAACTAACAGCTTCGCCGCTCGGTCACCATCTACACGCGCTATGAAGCAAATGCAGACAAATTCTTTTTTTAATCAGATATTTTTACAAAAATACGATTTATAAGGACAGAGGCACTTAATCGGGGTAAGGTAGGGGTGTGGTAACAGTAACCTGGATCCTGACGCATGATCAGTAGGCCAGGTGCACTAGAATCGGGATAGGGTGGGGGTGTGATAACAGTAACCTGGATCCTGACGCATGATCAGTAGGCCAGGTGCACTAGAATCGGGGTAGGGTGGGGGTGTGGTAACAGTAACCTGGATCCTGACGCATGATCAGTAGGCCAGGTGCACTAGAATCGGGGTAGGGTGGTGGTGTGGTAACAGTAACC
>JAGFPH010000982.1:139428-161034 GCA_018207615.1 Philaenus spumarius
TAAAGAGTAAGAATTGGTTTTCCGTTAAGGTTAATATGATTTAGTTTCAATTTGCTACGTAAAGGGAAAAGTTAAATTTAATAACTTGTTTGATTTAGGACAAACACACTAATGAGATTCGTTGAGCAAAAGATATAAGTTGAAAGTAGTTGCCGTGAAGTAAGTTAGATACTAGTTCTGGAGAAACCAATTAAACCTGGAATAATGGACCAACTATAAAGATAAAACTTCATTACTAGTTTTCAAGTTTTAAAGGCCGTCTTTGATTTTATTTAAGGGTCTTCTATACCTTGCGTAAAACAGCAAAAATATTCACTTCCTACTAACGTGTTTTTCAACCTAAAAAGTTGTGAAACATCTCAAATTGTTCTTAAAGGCTTTGTGCTTTTGTCTTATACCTCATAATTGAAAGAAACCGACGGCAACTCCTTTTAATCGACAGTTTAACTGAGTAAAAATCGATTATTTTTAACGCATTTTTGGGGAGTTTTAAGCAATAAATTCCATATTTTAAGCTAACACGTAAACAATATAAAGCCTTCTTTAAAACCTAAAATAGTTTCCCAGATTATTAATTTATAAATAGAATCCGAAACACGTTATTACGAATGCATGTTTCAACGATTTTGCGGATTCAGTCAAACCTTTTGTATTGAAATCATACTGTACATTCGGGAATTTTCTTCAAGGTATAGAAGAGCCTTAAAAGTTATGTTGGGCAGTTTTGGTTTCGCTATGTACGGGATATTTTTGAAACATGGAGTCAATTTTTTTCTGGAGCAGGTTTTGTGCTTCAGAATAAAACTAACATAATTTTGAAAGTAGAGAAATTAATTGTCATCAAATTTTGCAGGCGCATTAGCAAGACGTACTTTAAGAGATTGCAAAAAGCAGAAACTTGTATTCTTTACAATTTCAAAATGGCGACTGTTTCACGTCAAATATGTAGGAAAACGTTTATCATACACACACAAAATTCAGAGAAATATTTATGTCTTTTGGTCAAACGGTAAGCCGATTTTTACAAAGAACACAAATTCTTGGTCGTTGACTACGACAACGAGATAAGACAAGGACTAAAATTTTTTTTAAACTCTGTAAGTTTTTAAAATGAATTAGGCTTTACTAAATTGGGGTCTTTTTAAGAAGAGGGCGGCCACTAATGTAAACATACTGTGACCAAAGACTATAAATTAGAACTTCTGGATTTTTATGTGAAAAAATTCATCTTTCGCCTGTTTGAAGTACTCATAATAAACAATCATTTTCCGAAAGATCTGTCCTTAATATTTTAAATTAACAATGATATGCATTTTTGAAAAGTAGTAATTTTTAACCTTTCTCCTGCTTTTCTCGGTGGAAAATAGTTCGATTAGGATCTATAAAAAAACATTTTGTAGGTCTTTTAATTCTCTACAAATGTCCCATTGGAAGTATCGTGGTCCATTCATAACGTTTTATAATATCAACGAAAACCCAAAAAGTCCTAATTTATTGTTATTTTTGTTTATAAAAAGTGTGCAAAAGCTCATTGTCTGATAGTTTTGTATTTTACATACCTACGTTAAAGTCACTGTGGATGTCGCTTGCTGTTAAATTTAATAACAAAATTAGCCTTTTATTTTTCTCTGTTGACTGGTCTAATCTTCGTACATTATTATTGCTGTTTAAACTGTGTTACTGCTTGTTGTTGACACTACAAACATGCTAGGTCATAAAATATGTACACACAACATTCTTCCTAGACAGTATTTGCTGTACAAATTGCGACCTTGCGTGTGGCACGTTGGTAAATTGCAGAACTTGTGTTGAAACCATTTGAGCGACAGGACATTAGTAAATCCAACTTAATTTCAAAGTTAGTCGTTTTGGCGCCAAACCTCACTTAAATTAATTGTTTAAAATGCTATATGCTTGTATTGGCTGTTTTCTATGTTTTTATTAAAATTATATTCCTAATAACCCCCGATGATCCTATAGATTAGAAGATAATGTAATAGAAATGAATACAGAACTTATAAAAAGCGCAACGCCCATGTTAAGGGTATTCTGTAGTGTCGGCCATCTTGGGTGTTTACCCGTAAGAGCAATATTAAATTTAAAACCATTTATTTAGTTTATTTTTTATCATAAAATTGTTTGCAAGGTCTCATTTTGACCACAGTTACAATACGTATGCGTTTTTGCGTTTCACATTTTTTTTAATCCCTTTCGTTTGTTACGTAACTGACATTTTTAAAGTACCAATTTTGAACATTTTTCCGTACACAGTAAAAATTAATATTTAAAAATCTATTGCAAGTCGGATCCGCAATTGTGTATAAAGAATATTCAGTTTTTTTTCAGCACTTGCAATTAAAAAAGATGGATTTATAAAATGGTTTTAAATGAGGCAACGAGTAAGCGTTGCAAGAAATTTCACTGTTTATATACGGCTTATACTTATGGCTAATTTTGGAACAAGTAGATTTTTTTTTTTTAACTAGGTCTCCAATTTTTTGACTCTTTATTTTGAAACATATGACCACCTAACGATTATCTTTCTGTAACAAATAACGTACTACAGGCTGTGAAATGAGTGATGAAACTGTCTTGGGAATGCGCAGTGGCAATGAGAAAGTTTGCGCATGCGCGGGACAGCTGCTTAGTTGGTATATATGCGTCCCCTCTTCTACCTCCCCTCCTACGCGCATCGAGAGTTTCATCCATTCATTGGTTTCATCACTCAACTCACGGACTGTAAGTTTTCAATCGAAGTAACTCATCCGAAGGCCTTTTCACACCGCGGTCACAGTATGTCACGTGACGTCACGTGACAGACGTGCAATTCACACCGCCACAGACGTCTGTCAGGTATTGGGACTTCGTTTCAGCTCTATCAAGTCAGTTCAGTTGCTGTTCTACTGTTGTACACTATATATATCCCTGTCCGTATCATGATTTTTTATATATTATGTAGCCTACATTATTTTATATGTAATTTTTTAAAAGTAATTTCTGCATAAAAATAATGCCAGTTTGTATTAAACATGGCAGTTTTGTTTTTAAAGTCTTGGTTTTTAAACCTCGAAGAATTTTGTTCTAAGTTGAATTTGAATTTTACATAAAAGAATAGAAATAATACAAATTTATGCTAAGGTGTTATTACACTGGGAGGGTTATTATGAAAATAATTGTTTATAACATACCACGATGAAATCAAATAAATATTACATTGCTGCATATACAATAGTTTTTTTTAGCTTAAACCAGTACAAAAACGAACTACTTAACTCATTCACTGGATAATGTAAGCCCGTTAAAATCAACTGCCCGAAAACATGTCGTTTAAATAAAATATATTTTATCCTTATTTTTTTGTCGCAGTTCCTCTGCTATTTTTCTCCATGCTTTAAATGGCTGTCTCTGTATTTTTCCAAATCTACATTCCACAGCACTGGACGGGTTCTGACAACTTCGATTAACCGCTCCATAACGAATAACGAAAATACTAACAATACAGCAACTTGTAACGAATTAACGAAACTGAGCGACAGAGTATGGTCAAGTGCGTGTTGGGGTAGCGGGTCAGTGCGCATGCGCGAGTCCACGCAGATTCGTCTGTAGCGTCTGTGGGGCTTTGCGAGGTCGGTGTGAATTGCACCGTTTAAAACTATGGAAACAGTTCTTTTGAAAAACCTGTCACGTGACATAGCTGGACCGCGGTGTGAAAAGGCCTTGACATCACAAAGCAAAGTGAGAAAGAGAATTGTTTTGTAACAGTTTATGCAATACTTGAGTAGTTATTTGTTCTTTTACCGTGTTTATTTGACGAGAAATAAGAGCAAAGCTCATACAAAATTGTATTTGTGAAGTATTTAACCATACATATGACGGAGGGGGAAATGCAACGTTAGACTGAACAAAATGAAGAATTGGTTAATCCAATTTGGATAAAGACAGCGAAGAAAAATTGTTACAAAATTAAATACAACACAAATACGGTACAAAGAGAAAAACTTTAAGGTTATTTTATAAACGTGTATATTCTTTATAAAAGTAGCCAAAGTGGTGCAAAGTGGCTCCCTACGTCACGTGACGCGACAAATGTCATTGTTTGTTTGTATTCCATTAAATTTTCCAATACCAAGTAAATGTGGTTTGGTTTGTAGATTGACGCGGCACTGTTTGTTCAGTTGCGATTATTTTCTTTGTCCTCGACGGTTCGACAAACAGCCAATAATACATTTGTATTCGTAAATAAACATTGCATTTAAGGGCAAGAATTTCAAAGTTTAATGTCAGTATTAAAAAATGTAAAATTTGTATTACAACTTTATTTTCTGTGAAATTAAATACCGGAAACCCTAAGTGACAAATTTAAATAAAAAGGTCTATATTTTTTATATAGTATATATATTTATATAAAAGCAAAATACCACTCACTCACTCACTGACTCACTCATCACGATTTCTCAAAAACTATCGAACGGATTGAAATGAAATTTGGTATGTAGCTTAGGGCCATTTCTTAGGTATTTCCTCTAGTGCTCACCAAGAAAGGGTTTGAAAAAATAATAGGGGGGGTTTGGGGATCAAAGTTATTAAATCACGATTTCTTCAAAACTACCGAACGAATTGGAATGAAATTTGGTATGTAACTTTCTCTAGTTCCATAGGTGCTCGCTAAGAAAGGGTTTCAAAAAATTCGAAATTTTAGAGGGGGTTTGGGGGAATCAAAGTTATAAATCACGATTTCTTCAAAACTACCGAACGAATTGGAATGAAATTTGGTATGTAGCTTCCTCTAGTTCCATAGGTGCTCACTAAGAAAGGGTATGAAAAATTTCGAAATTTTAGGAGGGGTTTTGGGGGATCAAATTACTAAAATCATAATTTCAGATCTTTTATTATTATGACAATAGTGCTTTTATTATTTAAGATCTATACCAAATACCACTGACGGAACACTTAAAAAGACAATTACGTTAAAAAGACTGAAAATACCAACCACGAGGGCAACGCCGTACGAGTCAGCTAGTAGTAATATATAAAAAAGATCCTGTCATTCACGCAAAAACTCTGGCCCTACTGCGCATGCTACTGTCTCCGCTACCCCCACCACCTTCAATGAATACAGAACCTATAAGAAACGCAATTCTTATGAAGAACAGTCAGCACGGTTGGTTGCCGCCAAATCGAGCTTAGCGCTGCAGCCGTTTGGCAACGCTGACTGAAAATTTCCACTCGTCTGTGACTTATCAATCCTCCTGGTTGGCTCATTCTCTGCCTCACTCACTCTTGCCGTACGGACGACAGTAGCGCTCTCGCTGCCTGGCGGCTGCCGCGGTAAGCTTGAAGATTAAAATACTAGGTTGAATCTTTAACATGGGCGTTGCAATTTTATAGGTTCTGTATTCGTTGCCACCTTTGCCCGATTCATTATAACACCAATTGTGGCTAAGAGTATGCAATACTTTCACGACTTTGCACATTTGATTTGCCGCGGGAGTTGGCGAGCGAGCAATTAATTGGTGGAGTTCTCTAGTAGAAAATTCAGTAGGCCTAGTATTAGCCTAGAGTGTGCAATTTTACTTGAGTAAATGCGTTGAGTTCAGTAAACGGAGTATAAATTGAGAAGACAGTCCTGTGATAATGCATTAGCAAGGCGTTCGAGTGTTAGTAGAATATCACTCGTATACACTTACGTGTTTACTTATGACGGTTTTATTTTTGATTTCCACCATGCGCACACGACATTTATATTTTCAGAATGATCAAGTGTATAATCAGTAGGTAACAAAATTCGCCCCTATGAATTACTGTTTTCAAGCAAATAGACCGAAAATGGTGTTATTCATCTTGTTTACAAGTAAATAACTTAAACATTGGTTGTTTACCATTTTTTTTCTACCTAAGATTTATAATTCAGACTAGTAAACCCCCATGAAAAATCACAGGTGGATTAATTAAATACACATCTGAAATACATCATTTATACAAAATACTATTGAAAAACAACAAACTTTATCTAAGCCAACCTAACTCTGCTGACGGAGATTTTTAACGCGGTAAATGTGTACCATTAAGGATTACAAAACTGGAGGCATATTTGTTGAAATTTTGAATTTATATACGTAAATATATATGTAAAGAAATATAAAAATATTATCTTTTAAATGTGTTTTATTACATACTTGGGGAGACCCCTGCGTGCTTGGCACGCCAGCCCCCGATGGAACCTTCTAAAAACATATATTATGTTTTATTTATAATAAAGGTGTAGGATTAATAATAACCTCAAAACTAAGATGTTAAATAATGTTAAATGTTCAAATCAAATTATTTCGTATTTTTTATAACAGCAGTTATAATAAAGGTTAAAAGAACCTGTAAGGCCAGGTCTACACTTAATAAAAAAAATAACCAAATATAAGAAATACAAATAGTTGTTTCATATTTTGAAATCCGCTGGTAATATTCGTTACTCACTATCAATTGCCGTATATTATCAATAAATAGGCCTACTATTAAATTATAATATGACTCATTTATTTTTATTTAGTATGTAACATAGTTTTTCTTACATTTAAATTCCTCAACGCAAGTTGTTATTGGTTTGTGTGTGTTGAAACATGTGTTGGTTCAGTCTAGGCCTATCTTAAAATATTATAAAACACCTGGACATCTGAATTGACTGTTTTATCTGTTATTTTATTCAATTTATTGCTATGGTAATGAATGTAAATACATTCAAGATACGTGTTGGTTCATCATTAGTCTGGGCCTAATCTAAAATTATGTTTAATTTATTTTCCCTGCCTAAACGGCAACATACACACATAATTTATGTTTTTGTGCACATCTTTAAATGATAAAAGTTTTATCTTTCAATTGTCGTTTTTTAGTTTTTCATAATGTTGCTTATTTATTGGTATTACAGCTGTTAGACGCTATGGGTTTAACGTTCAACTTGATCCTGTGAATTTGTTCCGACTAAATTTACAAATATTGAAATAAAAAATGTTTTTATCAATATGAATTCTAGCATATGTGACACAGGGTTAGTGTAGCTTTTTATTAGTAAAAATATTTTTTCAATTGGTTCAGTTGTTCCAGAGATTAACCCCTACAAATGCCCTACATACAAACTAACAAATTTTATCTTTTTATAGGTAACAGCTGACTACTGATATTATTACAGTCAATAAACATATATAATGGTGCTTACATTTTTGTTAAATTTTGAGTATATTTTTTGTTGTTTTTATGTTCATTAGATGCTATAGTTAAAAAAAAGTATGTAAAAACACTCGTGGATTCGTATGCAATGTTGTGTCAAAATTTCAAAGCAATCGGTGAAGAAATTTCGGAGATTATAGATTTTGAACAAACGCACATTTACATTTTTATTTATATAGATTGATAGATTAAATTATTTTGAAGTTATAAATATTATAGTAAAGAAATTAAGTATAGATTTGGTAACATGATATTCGATGTACGAATGTTTCCAAAGTTAAAAGAATAGGTATCTCTTCTTTAAATTTGTATAAACGAATAAAGTGATGACTGGAGGGCTCCGCACCCTGCTCGCTTTGCTCGCCAACCCTCTCATTGACACACGTCGAAGTAAATACAAATAGCAGGTCGAAGCAGGTTATTTTATAGAAATAGGACCTACTATTAAATTCTAATATCTCTGGTTTATTTTAATTAGGCTGTAACATAGTGGTTTCTTATTTTTAAATTCCTCAATTCATTAACGGTTTATTGTCTAGCTTTAAGGAAAGTATAACAATCAACATTTTTACTACATTTTCACCCCTCAGCGATAAAATGTCAGTCTATGATACTTTTTTTGTGTATGTTGTAAGAAATATAATTTTCAGCTCACTAGCATTAAGGAACATTAACAATGAATTTGTAGTGTTTTAGGGGTTGTTATCACTATTTCTCCCCTTAGCAGCAAGCGACAAAATAAAAATCTAGTTTACTTTTTCTATGTACCTTGTAAGAAATAAATGTACAAAGTGTTAGTTCTCTAGCTGTAAGGAAAGTATAACGTCTAATATTAATTGTTTCAGAGGTTGATTTAAGCCTTAAATCAAAATTAATTCTATCCTATGTTACTCAGGGATAGTGTAGCATTTTATTAGTAACTATTTTTTTAATCGGTTCAGTAGTTCCAGAGATTACCCCCTACATACAAAAAAACAAACAAAATTTTATCTCTTTATAATATTAGTATAGATATATACTAGGGGAAACCCCTGCGTACTCCGCACGCCAATCTAGTTAGAACCTTCTTTACACACAATCATGTTATGTTTTCTACATGATCATGTTACGTTTTCTATATAATGAAGGTGTAGAATAATAACCCCAAAGCTAAGATGGTAAATAAATAATGTTAAATGTTCATATATTTTATATCAGCAGTTACAATAAAGGTTAAAAGAACTAGCAAGGCTCAGGTTTACACTTTAATAAAAACCTAACCTAAAAGTTAGAAATACAAGTAATTGTTCAAAGTTTGAAATAAGGTGTGATGGAAATATAAGAGCAAACAGCTGTTTTATCTGTTATTTTATTCAATTGGTTGCTATAGTAATAAATAAATACATTCAAGAAGTATGTGTTTTTTTATCATTTATAGGCCTAACATAAGAATTTTTTCCGTCTACATTTACAAATATTGAAATAAAACATGTTTTTATCCAAATGAATTACAGCCTATGTTACTCAGGGATAGTGCAATTTTTTATAAATAAAAGTATGTTTTTCAATCGGTTCAGTAGTTCCAGAGATTACCCCCAGCATACAAACAAACAAATGTTACCTCTTTTTAATATTAGTATAGATAAAAGGTTGTATTTACATACAGTTTATAACCTCAAAGCAAATATTATAACGTAATATGGCATACATTAGTTCTACAACTCATATTTAAAAAAATTAACGTCACAAGAAATTATAATGATTGAAGTTGTAAACATAACCCTCAAGTTGTCAACACTGGGTTTATTCAAGTATTACAGATGATGGGTGAAATCAGCTGTTATATTATTATATGTTACTCACGTTCGTACGTATGTATAGAATTTTTTTTAAAGTATAGAAAATATTGAATAAAAACACAATTTATGAAATGAGGAAGCACACGGTCCATTTCTGATGTATTACCAAGTAAACTATTTTGACACAAGTTATAAAATGAAGAAGCAAATGTCCATTTCAGAGGTATTACCATGTAAACTATATACTCTCCTATATACACATGTGTACTATATATATAGTGCGTGTGACGGAATAGATCGTGACGTTAAAATCCGATTCACTACCCGCAATGTTTAGACGAGGTTCCCTTATAGAAGTTTACATTTCAAAAAAATATAAACGTTATTGATTTACTTTATTCTAGAATTGAATGTATGATTTGAAACAATACAGGAAATACGAAACATCACATCAAGTATTACATTTTACGAAATTAATATCGCAGTCCATTAAATACAGACCGAAGATAAATTCAATTTCACTGTTTATTTGATTGTGTCACTGTAATTGGTTTGTTTGAAGAATAACCCATATTTTCTATACAAATTCAATAACATTTAATGCGTTGTTTTCCTGGTATAACATTATTAACAATAATTTGACCACGCAGCTGAACCGCTGTCGTGAGTTGAGCAAATTTCCAAAATTATATTTATAGGCCTATGTTTTAGGGTTTCAACCAACAATTTCGAAAATAGATCTAATCACGACGGTGCTGAACAGCTGCAAAATGGTTCGCACGCCATTCCACATATTGGGAGTACTTCAATACACAATGCATTGCGTGCTTCGCACTCCAACCCCACGGTAGAAACCACCGCATGGCTTTGAACCTGGTACTTCTATGGTATTTTACGTTTTGATCGATTTTGGTAGAACTAAGCGAGCTATAAAGTCGCGTAAAAAACAAAATGTGCAGAATAATATCCAACATTTATATTTGTAGAAAAAACTTAAAGAAAAACACATATATACATATATACCTAGTTATGTAACAACTGTACTCGGCAAATTGTTGTTTAGTGCAAATTTTGTAAGACATTTATTTCAGTAAATGTCTCATTACTCAGTTATTTATTATCCGATTGTAGCAAATAAAGTATTATTTTGTTCATCTTAAAATTCTAAATTTTTTATTACCGGTAACATTTTTTTATAAAAATTACGGTTTTCGTGAAATTTAACATCAAAGATTTTAAATGGCCGCCGTCTTGAAACTGTTTAAGATATCGTAACGAAATTTTATACACTTGTTTGACCTACCAAGGTACACGTTCTTGCCAAGTTTGAAGTATCTGTCTAAAATAGTACTCAAGTTATAAAATAATTTGTAAAAAACACAAACAGACGGACAGACAGAAAACTAGGCATATCAGACCCATACTTATATGACGTTTTTTGATTGTCTCGACCTAAGGAACAAATACACAAAAATTTTCCGGGGAGTTTGTAAACACCCTGTATATGATTTTTAATGACACCTCAAAACGTGTTCTGGGGACCATGATCGCTACTCCCGTCCTTGGGTCTTACCATAAGGGCCACTGCAATAGCTCATTTTTCCTATGGAAATTCGCTAAAAAGGGTATCGCTTGACTCGCACGCACAGTGCGAGAAGAGAGGGAAAATAATCTACTCACTCCACCGCATACGTCGGAGACAGTCTACGCGCATGCGTCGCGTGTACTGTGTAAATTCGTAGCATAGGGAACCTGTAGTCGCTTCCGCGTTACACTATAAACTAACTGAAACAAGTTGTAACATTTATTTAATTTTTGTTAAAGTATTAAAGACTGTGGGCGAAACCAGGAGGTATATATTTGGATTGTTGTTAATTATTTCCAACTATTTTGTTAACTTCGTTCTTCAAAAGAAACTTCATAGCTCTGCAATCAACAAACTATATCTAACAGAGTAAATTCCGTTAACTACAATATCCTATTAAAGCTAATTTATGAAATCAGCTGTTATAAACATTTTACGCATGTGCAGTGCATACTGTTTGTACAAGTAGCATTTTCTCAATCCTCGGTAGCATGAGTTCGCCTAATCGAGACGAGAATTAAAACAGTCCCCCTTCCCAACCCCAACCGCTAGTTGAGAAGAACGAGATGAAGAATCCTTTCTACTCTCCACTTTGCATACGTCATAGATAGTACACTTCGCATACGTCCACTTCGCATGCGTAACAACACACGAATCAACACTTTCTTCACACATCACAACACAAGCAAACATTGCAACTCTGACTTCCTTCACGGACTGCAGTTTTGTGTCCACACACGGATCAACAATTTCTTCAAAATCGGCACTTCGGGAGTACTTATTGTGTGATCAAAACGCTAAAAAATTTCTTTGTAGTAAACAAAGTACTAATAAAAACAAATTTTTGACAATGCCCTTTTGAAGAGCGGGGCCCATGTGAACTTGTCTCCTCTGCCCAATCCTGCAAACGACGCTGAAGGTAAAACATCCGGACACATAAATACAGACTAGTAAACACATTCCACTCGTTTGCAATCCACAGTCTGGTAATAAATAACGTTTATGAACCCGGTGGGAACAAACACGCAATAAATCAACATTTCGAATGCTTTAATTGCTCCCAGCTAATTACTTTTAGCAAAGTCTATAAATTTAATATCCATCGATACAAGTTCACCTGCAAACTGCAAGATTAATATATACAGCTAATTTCGATTTAACGCAGTATTATGAAATGAATACATCGACACTTTAGTTTATTTGTTTAGACACTCAGAGTTAATCTCACGGTTTTGTTCGATGTAGCCTAACTCAAAAACTACTCACACAATAGAGTTTAAACTTTTTTTTGGGGTTGCTTAGTGTAATATTTGTCATGTCCGACAGTCCATGTATCGCACTCTTCTTTATGTTAAAACCTTTTGTGTTTGAAAATGCAAATTTATATGGTAGTACTGTGAACCCAACTGGATAATTGAATATAAAAAACACTTTGGAGGTATTTCCAAGTACATAGATTGTGAAAGAAAATTTGTTCTCATCTTTGTGTACTCCTACGCTAACCTTTGATTCTTTGCAAACTGCCTTCGCTCTAAGGGCAGAGACTCCTAGAAGTGTGGAGCTTTCTCGCACTATCCAGCTACGACGACCACTGGGGCCAAAGAGTATGATACACATTTCTTATTACTTCCGTATCACTTTATAAGTCATAAATCCCCCGTGTTCACTTCGCTCAACGATCATCATGGCAATTCATGGCAAAGCCAAAGCAATTAGTTTATTTTATGTTCTGATGATTTCAAGGAAATTACGATTGATTGTGACACAGGCATTTGGATCTAAGTAGGGTGGTGAAGCTGTGACATATGCAATGCTATACATCTATACTAATATTACAAAGAGGTAAAATTTGTTTGTTTGTATGTAGGGGGTAATCTCTAGAACTACTGAACCGATTGAAAAAATAGTTTTACTAATACAAATTTACACTATCCCTGAGAATTTTTATTTCTATACTTGTAAATTTATTAATGGAAAATTCTTAGGTTAGGCCTAGACTGATGAACCAACACATATTTCTCGAATGTATTTACATTCATTACCACAGCAACCAATTGCATAAAATAACAAAAAAACAGCTGTTTACTCTAATATTTCCATCAACAGCTGATTTTAAACTTCCAAGCAATTATTTGTATTTTTAACTTTTAGGTTAGGTTTTTATTTAAAGTGTTTTGACCTTTTTATTATAACTGCTGTTATAAAATATACGAAATAAGTTGATTTGAACATTTAACATTATTTACCATCTTAGTGTTGGGGTTGTTATTAATCCTACAACTTTATTATAAAGAAAACAACATGATTATGCGTATAGAAGGATCCACGCTAATCCACTTCGCACGCAAATTTTAGGCCTAACTGCGTCCACTTTTAAATATTAGTGATTATTACGTAGAAAAGTTCAAAAATAAAAAATAAAGTAATTTCTACTCATTTAGGCTATTAATATAAAAAAATAAAAGGTCTACTAATAGCATAGGAAATACTAAATTTGCGCAGCAGTGAACGTGTTAAGGGTGAGGTAAACATCCACTAGTTCGTTTGAAGGATGAATCACATTAGAAAGTGATGAGGGAAAATGTTTTTTTTTCTCCACTTATGACCTTTCCCCTCTCCCCCGCCCATAGCGCCAGGGTTAGGCCAAGTGCCAGGATTCACGCCGAAACCGATATGTGTAACTAACAAATATTCTTAAATATTTAAATTGCCTGCAATGTTGTAGCGTTTTCAAATACACTCGCAGGTGTACACCATAAGGTTCTGATATTTCGCTTATCGACAGATTCCAGGTTAAACGCTCATGAAATATTCATAGACAGAATAAGCTGACAGCTCAATATGGGGAATATCTACTGTAGTATAACTTTTTGAAACTCAACTACTACAAAAACCTATCGTTTTATTATGCATATAAGATTTAATTGAGAACATGCTTTTCACCCTTTAAGAATGATTCATAGTCTTAGAAAATAACTACTAAACTGTTTGTCCGATTTTAGTAAAATGAATCTTGATCGATTATAAATAATACACACGCCGCTGTCATTTGCCCAGGATTTGATAACATAAATTCGTTTATTATTTCAATTATTATGGAGGTTTTAAAATTTGTATATAATTTAAACATATCAATGGGATTATTTCCTGACTGTTTAAAAAGAGCTCTTGTTATTCCTTTACAGTATATAACCGTGGAGAAAGGGAAGACCTTGCTAATTACCGTCCCATTTCATTACTATCAACATTTTCTAAAATATTGGAGAAAATAATTAAGAAAAGTTTAATATGTTTTTTTAACAAAGTTTTCTTTAGCATGAATCAATTTGGATTTAAGGAAGATTTGTCAACTGAGGATGCTTGCTGACTCTTTTAAAGCAAATTATAGAAAGTGCTAATAATAGGCAGCAATGTTCAGCTTTATTTATAGATATAAAGCTTTTGATACTGTTGATCATAAAATCATTTTGGATAAATTATTGTTTGCAGGAATAAAAGGTTTGCCGCTAAAATGGTTTGCCAGTTACTTTCGAATAACAGGCAACAATTCGTTTAAGTCGGAAGTGGTTTAAGTGGGGTCGGTTGTTTAAAACATGGTGTCCCACAAGGTTCTGTTATGGGACCTATTTTATTTTTAGTGTATGTAAATGATTTATGCGAGGCTAAATTCCATGGTAGTTTGATTGCATTTGCGGATGATACGGCTTTAACCTATTCGGTTAAATATTTACAGGCAAATGCAAGAGGATTTAGTTGAATTACGATATTGGTTCTATAAACATTATTTAATATTTGGTGAAAAAACTAAATACTTTCTGTTTGGCCTGAAAAACACCTTGAATTTTGAATGAAAACATTTTTTATCACGAACTAAATTGTAATTATTGTATTAAGTGCAAATGAATAATACTTGAGCAGGTTGCAGAAATTTAATACATTGGGCTTGTAATTAATTCAAAGCTTTCATGGGAGGGGTATATAAAGAAACTTAAGAGGGAAATGTTTTTAATCTTACGTGTCTGCCCTAAGAGAGTACTCGTGTATGTGTATCATGCACTAGTGTCTTCGCGTCTAGGGTATGGGCTTAGTGTTTGGGGAGGCACTTATCTTACCATACTCAAGCCACTAATTGGTCTGCAGAAGAGTATTATTCCAGTAATTTTTAGGAGATCTAAATTTGATCACTTTTGGCCACTTTTTTGGCATCTAAAATCCCTCCGTTACGTCATCTTTACGTATATAAAGTTTTAAAATTATTTTGCCAACACAATTCTGTTATAATGTTTGTTAATCACCATTACGAATATTGATATATATTAATAAGTATATTAACTTACCGTCTGCAATATTCTTGTATTATCGTCGTTTAAACGAAGGTCGTTTCGGCTATTCAGCCATTTTCAAGTAGGTAGTTCAAGTTTCCCTTCGTCAATCACAAACACTTAACAGATAGTTACATATAAAAATAGCTACTTGAAAATGGCTGAATAGCCGAAACGACCGTCGTTTAAACGACGATAATACACGAATATTGCAGACGGTAAGTTAATATACTTATTAACAATTCTGTTGTTGTAGATAACATGGGAGATACTGCATACAATTTCAGGAACTCACCTCAATTTGTACCTGTACCTAAAAAATTGTTTAACTTTATACCGTCAATTTTTTACCTATAGTGCCGCTCGTGTTTATAACATTGTCATTCCAAAAATTACTATTTTCAAAAATTTGTCTTATAGAGTAGTGTAAGAAGTGTAAAGTCCTGGATGTTTCACCGATCATGGTCTCCAAAACACGTTTTTTTGTGTCATTAAATATCATGTATATATTTATGTATATATGTGTTCGCATTCTATCGGCCGCATTTTAAGTCCGATTTGGTCCAAATTTGGTACATATGTTGGTTGTATACGTCGCTCGGACGAGTTCGTTAGCCAAAAAAATCCAACAATCGGAAGCACGTTTTTTGACCAAAGTAACTACTTTTTTAGATTTTTCCTACGAGAATTATTTTTTTTTAGAATTTTCTCTAAAAATATAAATGTAGGATGTAATTCTCCACAATTTTTTTTACGCCACCTTATAGCTCGGTTGGTTTCCCCAAAATCGATCAAAACGTAAAATACCATAAAAGTACCCGGTTCAAAGCCGTGTGTTGGATTATACCGTGGGATTGGCGTGCAAAGCACGCAATGCATTGTGTATTGAAGCTACTCCCAATACGGGGGTAGGCGTGCGAAGCACGAAAAGCACTGTGTATTGAAAATATTCGCATTGTGTATTGACAATACTCCCAATATGTGGAATGGCGTGCGAAGCACGCAATGTATTGTCAATTAAAGATACTCCCAATACGGGAGTTGGCGTGCGAAGCATTTTGCAGCTATTCAGCAATGTCGTGAATAGATCTGTTGTCGTGAAATCCCAAATTGTTGTTTGAAACCCTTTAATCTTAATTTTGGAAATTTACTCAACTCACGTCAGCGGTTCAGCTGCGTGGTCGAATTATTTAATTTCTGTACCGTTCAAAAATGGTAGAAAGAACAACGAACATTAAAACAAAATTATTGGCATCTATTAATAGCCACGCAATAAATAGTGAGAGTGCATCATTTTATAGTTTTTTTACGACTTTATTAGTTCTATTTCGACTGTGAAGTTTATCACTGTCATCAAACTGTTTCAAGAACGGTGTAATAAATCAATTAAACTTTACTGTTTTAATTGGTTTACTTTTATAATGGTTGTTAAGAAGTGCATAAATGTTACAAGGAACGGGGTCAAACAATTGTTTCAACTCATAACACAATTTGTTGGAACACTGTGGATTTATTCACGTAACAGTTTATGTCATATTTTTACCGTAGTTTTAGATTTGCAGTGCTTGTAATATAAAAGTTAGTGATTTATTCGTAGAAATTATTAGATGTCGTAACTTGGCTGCATTACTACGTATATTATACACATAAGTTGTTCTATGTTTTGTGTTTAGGGTCCCATACTTGGGAAAAATAACCTTAGACGGCGTGGAATGCAGCTCGCTGCAGCGTCAAGTGGTTGCACGTCACGCGAAAACCAACCAATGCTTTTTAAACGGGACCCTACACACTGAAGTGCAGTGGCGTGGAGCATCTTCTGTGTCTCGCGCTGCACCACGCACCCGCCACTCGAAAACCGATCGGTCGTTGTTTGGCGTCGCACGCCACACGCATCTCGAGCCACCGTCAGTTATTAATAATAGAATTTGTTCGAAGATAATACGAAGATGTACGAATGTTTCCAAAGTTAAAGGGATAAAATTGATATTCATTTTTGGCTCCAAGTCACAAATAAATATAATATATTTTATTCATTACCTTGTAGGTCTGTCTTATGACTTTAAGTGAGTTGATTCCTGACTAGTTTCGGGGTCTTAACCCCATCATCAGATAAGACGTTTCTCACTCATATGAGCTCGTCAAACATTAAAACACACACACACTTTTCCATAGCACATACACTAACACAAAAAAACATCAAGACGGACCTACAAGGTAATTAATATATTGTAGAATAAAATTGGTATCTCTTCTTTAAATTTGTATAAATGAATATATTGATGATATACATATGTAAACAAATCATTTTCACAAAACATAAATGATCGATTGAAGTTATAAATATAACCCTTGAAGTATAATCTACGCTAGCTTTTATTTAAGTTTTACAGAGATGATGGAAGAAATCAGCTGTTATATTTATTGTTACCCACGGACGTACAGTCGCTTTTATATTAGTTGATTAACGACTGACAGGCCATTGTAAAAAAAAAAATACATGAAAAAATGTTAAAAAAATCAGAACAGTAATAAATACTATGTAAAAGGCTAAAGATTTAATATTTTATGTTTTTTTTTTTAGAATATCACACATGTTCGTGTTTATATATGGCAAAGGCCTGTAAGATTATATATTACTAACCATTTGTCAGCACGACGAAGTTGTGTTCATTAACAATAATGGAAGGCCGCCAGCTTGACAACATATTTTTACGGTCAAGGCCAAACTGAAGCTGTAGGAAATGAAGTGTCTTTAGTTCTTTCGTAGACAATAATATATTTCAGTTTTTAAAACCCTATCGTAAAATTTACGAATGGTTAGTAAATTAGGTTTAATGATTAGTGCCATTATTTACATATTAAACCAGCGGTACTATTCCCAAAATACTAGGTAGTACTGAGGAACAGGTATTTGGAATAGGTACTTCTTTATATTTGTACTAGGTATGCCAAGATTAAATTTCTCTAGTCAAATTGACGACTTGTTCAGTGATCTGTATGTATACATAGTCCATTATCTTCTACCATCTACTTCAGACGCATCTACATGCCTCACACGTTCGTCACAAAATACTTGCACAATGTATTAGCAATCTCCCAGTGTCTGAAATATATACATACATTACGTTGGTAGAATGTATAATCACATATCAAAACGTTGACTGAATATATCCTCAAGTTATATGTACACTCAGTCATCGATAAATCCTTCAAATACGGATGATATAATAAAATTGACAGCTCCGGTGATGAAAGTGCCGAACCAATAAGAAGAGACTTTCAAAAAAAGCGATGAAAACAAACTAAATGTGTGTTTTTTTTTAATTGTTGTTTCTGGTTTTAATAATATCTTTTGACAGGTCTGGTGATGAAAGTGTGTTTTCCAATAAAAGGAATGTTTGTTTATGAAATTCGATAAAAGCTGATGTATTTTATGTGTTGTAGTGTCGTGTAATGGACGTTTTAAATTTGAGTCACAACTGCGAAAATTAAATTACGGCGAAGAAATATTTATTATATTAAGTTAATTTTGTTATAAACATTTCAAACTTATACAGGGAGATTCAGAACCATGCGGCGCTGTCTCGGTAGATCATTCTATAGCTAAAAGTAAGAGAAAAAAGTTCATATGAACATAGGCCCGAAAAAGCTTATTTTTCCATACATCCGCTATTTTGTTTGTTTAAAAAGAAATTATTATCTAGAGAACGGTTTGACTGATTTAGTTCAAACTTGGCATAACCTATATCAATGATCTATCCCGACAAAAAAAATCGATTCTTTCCAATCAATCGTTTCAAAATGGCGGCTGTTTGAAATTTTCAAACCTTAATTACTCAAAAACAGTATATTTCAACAAAAAATGTAAAGCCAGTTTTTTTGTAACCCTTTGATTCCCTATCGGATGGTGTAACTTTCAAAACAATCGGATGCAGGATAATAGGTAAGTTAGAGATAATGACATCAAATGTACATACAATATTGCTGTGTTTACTGTGTGTAGGACGCTGTGTTTTTTGTGTTGCTGTGAGTGAGGTGTAGGATGCCGGGTTGAAGAAACCAATTATTACACATAACTTGACGAAGCATTCCCCCAGCATTTGATTGGGCGTCGAGGGAACATCGAGTGGCCACTCCCCGGACTTACCTCCTATGGGTTTCTTCTTCTGGGGAGTAGTGAAGGATAAGGTTTATGCCAGAAAACCTGTCACAGTACCACTGTTTATACTACACGCGCTATAACTTTGCACTTGGGATTTTTGGAGTTTAATGTGAAAATGGTATCGGCAACGTCGCACTGTTGAGACGAGCGGAGTGTCTTATCGCGCTGACTCACAGGTACACTTCCTGAGGAGGCTCTTTCGAAATTGCAAATTATTTTTTTTTTCTTCTGATACATTTTTTAATATTTCTTATCATAACATGTTTGGTCATACTTTGCTGATAACAAATATCTAAAATGTATTAAAATTGGACAATTATAAGTATTGTTTATAGATGTACAGGGTGATTCAGTAAAGCGTAGCGGGCTATGCAGATTCAGATTCTACATGCAAAAATAAGTCGAAAATGTAGTATAACATTTTTTCGATTTCGGCTTAGTTTAGCCGTAATTCGCTATTTTGTTTTTTACAAAAATTCACTTTAACTCTGGAAATATATAAGATATAAAGTTCAAATTTAGAATAAGCATTTTATATCTTACAGTTAACAAGTATACCAAACACAAAGAATTTATTTTTATAATTTTCAAAATGGCGACCGTTACAAATTTTTAACGTTGAATATCTTGAAAACTGTTAACTTTACAAAAAAATTACAAGAGACAAAATATTTTTATTTTTTAACGACAGACACAATGTTCTTTTTGTAGTTTAGGTAGGTCAAAGGATAACCGAGTTATAGACAAAAACATAATTTCTTGGTAATTGTCTACAACAAACAAAATTAGCCTAAAATCATATTTTTTTTAAATTTAACAAAGTTTTTACTTAATTTAGTAGCGGGCTATGCAGATTCAGATTTTACAAGCAAAAGTAGTCGAAAATGTACCTATAACATTTTTCGATTTTGGCTTAGTTTAGCCGTAATCCGATATTTTGTATAAAAAAATTCAATAACTCAAAAGCCCTTGGAGATATTTATATGAAACTTGGTATACACTTTAACTCTATAGCTATAAACATTTTCCAAAAATATCTTTGATCAGACTCATTAAATTTAAAAATGGCGGCCATTTAAAATGTTTAAAGTAAAATTCCATGAAAACCAGAAACTAGAACAAAATTTTAATAGACACTAAATTTGAAACTATTTTCATTTCAAATCGAATGACACTTTAATTGCAAAAATTGGATAATAAATATCAATATGGCGACCATTTAACAATTTCAAAGAAAAATTCCATTAAAACTTAAGACTAGAAAAACTCCTAATTGTTCAATTTTATTTATGTTTTATTACAAATTAAAAGACACCTTAATCGTTAGCATTGGTTTACAACTATAATTAATGATTTAACTATGTACAGTTTAACAGCAATTTAAAAAAGAGCTTCAACAGAAATGAAAAGGGCTTCAAATTTAGTTGCTAGTAAAATTTTGTTTTAGTAGCTGGTTTTCTTGGAATTTGACTTAAAAATTTTTAAACGGCAGCCATTTTGAAATTTAATGAGTCTGATCAAAGATATTTTTGGAAAATGTAAATTTTTCCGCAAAACGATCACAATATTTACCCTTTTTTCCAATACTATTAGTTGTCTGATTACAAATATTTTTATATATTATTTCTTGTTAGAAAATTATCTTCAAGATGCATAATCATAATGAACTTTTCATTAAGTTTTGAAGAAAAAGTGTAATTTTTACTAGGAGCCTAGTTGTGAGTCATCGTCCAACCGGATACATTTGATAAATGGGATGGGGTAGCGAGCCGACCCGCAGCGTTGCCAAACTGTGCAAGTCCCAAGTGAAAAGTTATCGCGCGCGGGGTGTAGGAATTTCATCAATGATGCGTTTGATGAAATTCGTCCTAACCGGAATTTGTGTCGCACTGTGTGTGTGAGAGTGACGCGAAGAGGTTGCAGGAAAAAAAAAATCCGAAGGTTGACATTTTTAGCACCTACGAGATTAATTATGTAAATAAAATATATGTAACTGAATACCTACTTTTGGGTCACTGTGTAGTGCTGAGAGTAATACCCGTATTACAACGCTTCAAAATACAAATTTTGCAATATCTTTTCTTAGTGTGCGTTTATGATGGTAGGGTACATTAAGGGCTACAAATAAACAAAATTTTATCAAAATCGTTAGAGCCGTTTTTTTATAAAAAAATAATAACCTATTTTTTAGAGTTTTTGGCCAAAAAGGCGTTGTTTTTTAAACATTTTCAAAACCTTTTTTCGTGCATATATACAGGACTAATTTACGTTTTTGGTGCAAATTTGTTAGAAATGGATCGAATACTTTTCTCTCTAGCTTTGTATACATACAGACATACAGGTAGACAGACATACAGACAGACATTTTGTTAAAAAAACAATTTTTTGAACTCAGGGAATCAAAAAACGGATATTTCCACAAAAATCTCAACATCGATATTTTTTACGATCAATATACTGTGACGTTTTTAGACTTCAGTGCCACCTATATTTTTTTTCTTAATCTTTACGTCTCCGACTTTACATTCTGTATTTATC
>JAGFPH010000982.1:183047-195330 GCA_018207615.1 Philaenus spumarius
TATGGCCCTAGAGGAAGCTACATACCAAATTTCATTCCAATCCGTTCGGTAGTTTTGAAGAAATCGTTTTTTAATAACTTTGATCACCCAAAACCCCCTTAAATTTTCGAATTTTTTCAAATCCTTTCTTAGTGAGCACCTATGGCCCTAGAGGAAGCTACGTACCAAAATTTCCATCCGTTCGGTAGTTTTCGAGAGATGGTGATGAGTGAGTGAGTGAGTGAGTGAGTGGTATTTCGCTTTTACATATATAAATTTTAATTAATTACATACAGGCAGTTAACATTAGTTTAACAAACTTTTATAAGTTGCATACGAAAAATTATTTCATTTCCTAAAAAGTTACATTTATAATTTGTAACGTTAAACATGAATATTTAAATGTACAAAACCCACAATGGTAAAAACTTTACCCTGCAGTGTCAATATCAATCCCGAAAAACTCAAAACAGCTGATTTACGGGAATCGGATGTTAACAAAACTTTGAAAAATAATAATAAATTCTTTGTAGGAAAATAGTTAACTGAAACAAAAGAAGAAGAAGATCAATCAAAAACTTTAATAAAAAAAACAATATTCTTTCGCAACAAAGTAAAAACAAAACACTATAGTAATTAAATGACAGCAATTGATTAAAAATATAAAAGTAGTCACAAGAGTAATTAAATAAATAATATAAAAACTTAAAACAATTTAAATTACATTAAAAAGGATGAATTATTTGATTCTTAGTAAACAACTGAATAGAGTCTGAGAAAGGTAGAACAAGTGTGTGCTTGAGACCTCATGGAGAAGTGTAAATTTCTATGGCGATATTCTGATGAATATAAAATATATTATGGAAATTATGTTGTGTTGTTTTAAGCTTTACATCTGAATCTACTGTTTATCTGTTATTTTATTCAATTGGTTGCTATGGTAATGAATGTAAATACATTCAAGAAATATGTGTTGGTTCGTCAGTCTACTCCTAACCTAAAGTTATTAAAGATTTAACATTAGAATCAACTGTTTATCTGTTATTTTATTTTATTGGTTGCCATGGCAATGAATGTAAATAAATTCAAGAAACATGTGAAGGTTCATCAGTCTAGTCCTGACCTAAAATTATTTAGTGTGTTTAATTTGATGTATTTCTGATGCATTATTATATACAAATATTAGTTTTCCGCACTTCTTCATCATTTAAACTTTAACTGTGCCAAATTGCATGCTCCTCCCTCCACTTAATGTATACGAACAGCTCAAGGGCGTGACGGAATAAAGCGTTTTAGAAAATAAAACCTACCGTAAAAATACTGTTTTATAGTTATTTTAATTAAAAACTTTTAATTCGCTGACATTTAGAAACGGATTGTTGGAACAACTTGATTGTTTTTGTCAGGCCAGGTGATTCTATTGGCGAGTAACGTGCAAAATTTAAACTCAATCGGTTAATAAGTTCCAGAGATATAAGTTATTAGCAAACAATCAACATGATTTATTTTGACCCAAATAACCACCCCCTGAATTAATTACTCAGCTTATTGCAGAATCATCCGGTATTTACCCCGCAACAATGAGCTTCTAACCCCACCACTAGTCATAGCTAGAATATGAGAGGCGGCGAATAGGCCGACTTTGATGTATGTAATTGGACATCAACTAAACCGAACAAACAATGACAAATCGTGATTAAAAACCTTTTCACCGAACAGGTTAATAATATACATCGGACAAAGCCCGTAGGAAGTCTGCCGTATTGCAGTCGATTCAGGGTAAAATATCAAAAGCTGTTCGGTCACGGCAATTAATTCGCCCATAAATTAGCTTTACTGTCCAATAGACGTTCCAATAAATCAACATTTTACTTTCTCACTGTACTAGTATAGAGAAAGTATAGTGATCGCAAACAAAATCGATGTTGAGATTTTTGTGGAAATGTCCGTTTTGGGACCCCATGAGCCCAAAAAAGTGTTTTTTACAAAATGTCTGTCTGTATGTATACAAAGCTAGAGCGAAAACTATTCGATCGATTTCAAACAAATTTGAACCAGACATGTCAAGTAGGCCTGTATAGATGCACAAAAAACAATTTTGAATTTTTTTGAAAAACAATCCCCTTTTTGGCAAAAAAAAACCCAAAATATCAGTTATTTTTTTATATAAAAAACGGCACTAACGATTTGGATAAAATTTGGCTTATTTACAGCCTTTAATGTACCCTACCATATGCAAAAACAGCATCTTTCTAAAAATTCTCGTTTAACTAATAATAATAACAATAACTGATTTTTGGAGGTTTTTTTGGCCATAAAGGGGGTTGTTTTTCAATATTTTTCAAAACCTTTTTTCGTGCATCTATGAAGGCCTAATTGACGTGTTTGGTGAAAATTAGGTTCAAAATCGATCGAATATTTTTCACTTTAGGTAATAATAATAATATTTATTATTTACTCTCCTACTTTAATTTACTATTACTTTTTTTTGGGGGGTTTAACGTCCTGCTGTTTTGCACTTAAGGCTAATGAAGACGGGACCTACAGTTTTACGTGGAATCCGAACCACAGCCAACGATGTTTGCTAAGAAACCATTTAGAAAATTATTCGGGGTCAATGGGAATTGAACCCGGAACTTTTCCTTTTATGGTTGCCATGACGATTGATAAAGCTTTGACGCCTTAACAACCACGGCCATCGTGGCTTTACTATCCCATCTCCTACTTTAATACAATAATTATGAAGTCACGGTTGGGGTTACATGCACTGTGTATTGATAATATTCCCGTAACTCGAGTTGGCGTGCGAAGCACGCAATGCATTGTGTATTGAAAATCCCCCCAATACGGGGGTTGGCGTGCAATGCACTGTGCGTCGGCCACTTCTCATAGTGTTAAGTGTCAAGCTCACATTTGCGTCCTTAGCAGTGAACGTGTTAATAATTTAAATATGTTTGTGAGAAAGTATGTTCTAGTTTCTGGTACCGTTTATTTAGTTACTTAATTACTCGCAGCTAATTACTCTATTATGTACCTACGTACTTAAACAGGGAGGCACTTAAACAGATGTAACTAAGAAATTACAGCAAATTTATTTGTATATTTAAACTAGGGGGTTTTACCTCCTGCTCGCTTCGCTCAACAACCACCGAGGTGACTCACGGCAAAGCAAATGCAAACAAATTATTGCATACACGGACATTCTCAGATAAATGGTGGCGGTGAATTGCAGGGATTTTTGTTTATATAATAGAGAGGTAAACAATGTACATACGCATTGCACGTCACGTAACATTTTTATTTCTTAAAACGACGTCCTGCAATTTTCCACCTTTTCAAAATGAAAGTTAAATAACAGATAAAACAGTTATTCGCTCTAATATTTCCATTAACAGCTGATTTCAAACTTTAAAGCAATTATTTGTATTTCTAACTTTTAGGTTAGGTTTTCATTAAAGTGTAGACCTGACCCTTGCTGGTTCTTTTAACCTTTATTATAACTGCTGCTATAAAATATTAGCAATACATATCAATAATACTTTACATAAATATGGTTTTTATAGTAACACAATTTGCTATTCTAGTAATCTGAGAATCAAGAGAGTTTGTTAACTTTGCTTTATTAATAATTTTTTATTAATCTCATACTTTTTAATTTTTATTAATAATTGGTTTTTACGTTAAAATAAAATTGTGAAATTTTATATATTGTTTCCAATATAGACAATTTCAAGAAATAAATATTGCAGCCTATCGCAATATTGGATTTTTGAAAAATTAGAGGTTTGTTTTAAGTGCAAAGCGGAAGCAGTCGGAATTACTTAATTTTTGGGCTTAAATTATATCTGTCGGCATTTTAGGTCTTATCCAACAGAGTCTTGATATTACGATATTTGTCTACTGGGGTTGGGCCAGTTGGAGATGAAAGAGAAAGTTGTTTGTGTGTATTGGTGAGAGAGACAGATATATTCGCCGCTCGGCAGCCCGCAAAAAGACTGGTGGCGCTCGGAGTGAATTCTCGGTAAACTACCAACTAGTGTTCCCTTTTAGTGCATAAGGTTTCGCTTCTTATAATGTTCAGTATTCATTGGCAATAGTGACCAAGTATTCAGGTTAGGTTAGGTTAGGTTAAACAATAGTTGATGGATAAATAAACGGGTGGATAAAACAATAGTTGCAACTTCACAACACTTGGAAGTGAACAAGGATTATTTCTAATTCTCTTGCAACACTAAATGCAAATCCAAGAAGAGCAAATACATAAGAAGAAAGATGAGCTCTGCAACTCAAAGTTTCATAAAAAGGTTTGCATTTTTATTTGTTTTCATTGTGTAGTACACCGTTTCCTTGCAAAAAGTTAACTTTTACTAATTCAAGGCAGTAAGAGCACACTTTCCCTAGTTTTAGTCAACTCTGACTAGTAAAATGTTAATCCAAATTCATCACTTTTCGCTTTTAATCAACTTTTACTGAAAAGACCAGTAAGAGTCGACTTTACCTAGACAGAGTCAACTCTTACTGGAGAATCTACTTTTCCTGTAACATATAAAAATATTATTTTGTAATTGTTGTCGGCACATTGCAACTGATGAAAGTATAGTCACTAGACAGAATTTATAACAGTAACCTGAATACAAGATTAGCTCTGGGGTATCTAATTACATCCTTCATCAAACTAAAAAAAAATACCATTACTACGCTACGGAGCACGGTGTGACAATTTATCATTTCCTGGATTTTAAAAGGAGAATAGAAATATTACTTTAAATTAAAAAACGTAATAATGACAATGAAGCAATTTATATGCAAAACGTTACACTCGAATGGAATAATTTGAATTTGTTGAAATTTAAAAGTGTTTTATAAAACTGGTTATAGTTGTGGTAAAAATAGATTCTCATTACCAATGATTATTTCTACATCTATATAAACAAACATTGTGAGCTTAAGACCACAAGGGATAAGTTAAACTTCTATGGCGATATAATGATGAAGGTAAAATATATTATTGAAATTATTTTGTGTTATTTTAAGCTGGACACCTGGATCAACTGTTTATCTGTAATTTTATTCAATCGTTTGCTGTGGTAGTGAATGTACATTCAAGAAACATATGTTGGTTCATCAGTCTAAGCCTAACCTAAAATTATTAAAGAATAGGGTTCGTGCTTCGTACGCCAATCCCGTTCGACCCTTCTTTACACATAATTATGTTATGTTTTCTTTATAATAAAGGTGTAGGATTAATAATAACTTCAAAGCTAAGGCTGTAAATGTTCAAATCAAATTACTTCGTTTATTTTATAACAACAGTTATAATAAAGGTTAAAAGAACCATCAAGGCTCAGGTCTAAAACCTAACCTAAAAGTTAGAAATCCAAAAATAATTGCTTCAAAGTTTGAAATCAGCTGATGAATTATTTGAGCAAACATCTGTTTCATCTGACATTTTATGCAATTGGTTGCTATGTAACATGAGTTGCTTCATCAGTCTAGGATGAACCTAAGATTTTTTTCCGAATAAATTTACAAATAATAAAAAATGTTTTTATCAAAATGAATTATAACATATTATGTTACTCAGGTATAGTGTAGCTTTTTATTAGTAAAATTATTTTTTCAATCTGTTCAATGTTCCACAAATTACCACCTACATACAAATACCATGGTTGCTATGGTAAAGAATTTAAATACATTCAAGAAACTAGACTGTGTTGGTTCATCAGTATTGCCTAACCTAAAATTATTTTGTGGGTTTAATTTTAATTTTATGTATTTCTGATGCATTATTATATAATTATACAATGTTAGCTTCCTACACTTCTTCAACATTTAAACTTTAACTGTGCCAAATTTCATACTCCTATGTATGCGTAATGTTTGCGAACAACTGTAGAGCGTGACGGAATAGAGCGTTTCAGTAAATGGGCGACGGTAAAGTCCGATTCACCGTCAGCAAACACAGCTCGCGGTGCGCCTGTAGAAGTTTACGCTTCTCCCGTGTGGTCTTAAACACCAATTTACATTTTTTTATAAAGTTTAAACTGGCGGTCGTAACAAATTTTTAAGGTGAAATATCCTGAAAACCGAGCTAAAATTTACATTTATTTACTTCAGAAGAAGTAAGCCCATCGAATTTACGTCAGTACCGTCCCGTTTGAGAGGTTAAAATGGAGTATTACCCCTATAAAATTAACCTAATTCCACTAATTGCCTACAATCTACAGAGCTTTGTACGTATTATTCTCAGGTGATGTACAAAAACATTATTTGCTTTTGGAATACAATTCTAAAGGGTTAAATAGGCTAACTACTTTAAACGAACAATATTTCTTCCACTTGCTATGAGGCTAGATACCCGAAACTGGCAAAATTTTAGGTAACATCTTTTTTTTTTCTAAAATGACTAAAAACTGCTACGTCAAAGATAAGTATAGTATTGAAACCATTTTAATTCAGACGTTTTCGTTTGGTCAAGGTTGTCTTTAAAAAAAACTAAGTACATTATTTTATCATATTTTTCCAGCAGGGAAATTCACTGGTAGGCCTAAATGGTTTTAATGTACTTCACGTCGGCGTCATTTATTAATGAATATCCATAGGAAATATGAGCTATTGCAGTGACTCTTATGGTGAAGACGAAGTATTTCCTAAGGTCGGAAGTATTCAACGAGCAACAATCATGGTCAACAGAACACTATTTGTAGTGTCTTTAAAATTGTATATATATATATATATGAATATGTATTTATATAAACAAAATATTACTTGTTATAAATATAGCAAATTATTCTGAACGTTTAGTTTTTTTTATATGACTTTATAAAACGTAAACTACCATACATACATGAACCTTGGCCCCGAGATCCTCAGTAGACTCGGAGTTGATTCGAATAGTGGGGGTCAGAAAGGCTCAGTCTATTGCCGCGCTCTGAACATTATAATTCTATCTGGTAACCCTTGTACGGGTTTCCAATAAATATATTGTCTGTGCGTGGTATCCCTTCCCCTCTAGCGGACGGAGTCCCCACTTACCTAAATTCTTCCCCCCTCACCAACGTATCCAAGAGCTCATGTTATACCGGGTTCAACTCAGCGTGAGACATCTTCTGATCCGAGGCCGCAAGGACGAGGTGCAAACTTACAAAGCGGAATCCGAGGTCGCAAAGCGAGTTTTTCCGCTGAAAGGTCCGGGTTTCCACTGAAAGTGAAACGAATCAGCACGTAGACCGGGCTGGAGGCTGGAGGTGGAAATAAATTCCACTAATATATCGTACACGGAGGCAGCTCTTCAGAGCATTCGTGAGTAGGCTAATTTCACAAATAATTGAAACCAAAAACACATAAAATTAGTTTTGAAAGTTCGTTCAACTCACGACGGCAGTTCAGCTGCGTGGTGGAATTGTTTTTCACTTACAGCGAAGATCCTATTTCGTAAAACATTGATCGTACTTTAAATTCAACTCATACAAATAATATTTGTATTATTTTCAAAGAGGAAACAAACGAACAACGGTATAAAGAACACAGTAAGCAATTAAAATCAAAGCAATATATTATTTCTATAAATGCTTTCTTTTGGCTACAATTAAAGAGAAATGTATTATGAAATCGCTCCACCCGTCCCAACCAGCTGTTCTCTGCCTTTTCAATTATTTTCTCAGTTAAAGTTTCCAACAATACTTTATTCGACTTCTTGAAGTGCAATACATTTTTCCTCGACTCACTCCTTCTGGCTGCGCTGTCAAGCGAAATAGAATTATTTCGCGTTTATTTTTCTTCTGAGATAACCTCAAAACAGCTGAACAGATAACTGTATGTTTATGAAATGTATTAAGTTAAGAAGAAATATATAGTAGTACGGGTAATATGATACAATTAATACACCCATGTTGGATCTTTTGCCCAAAGGTTCTTTTTATCAGGAACGTTGAAGAAAATCCACCAATTTCCCTCGTCCTGATTGGGTTTTGAGGGAATTTACAGGGTGCAAAAAACTTCTGTTTTGTTATATAACGGGAAAACGGTTTACTTTTTACAAGTAAAATACAATTCTATGGGAGAGTTGTAGCTTATGAAAATAAGTTTCCCATCTAACGCACTTTACAAGGTCATATGGGTGTTCAAAAAATGTCATACTTCGGCTCGCATTGAAATGCCGAAGTATTGAAATCTTGCGGGAATTCTAAAAAAATTACCCCACTTTTTATGGCTTTTCTCGACGTTTTTGAGGTCTCTGGACACGATAAAGCAATACAAAATTGTGTATCCGTGTGTCTGTCTGTCTGTGGACAGAGGTACTCATGGACCTAGTAGAAAACTTCTGGCGGGTCCAAAATCTTCGTAACTTTATTGCGGAGAGTTGAAAACCTTTCGAGCTTTATAGCGTGACATAAACGTGACGTGCGTGACAAAACGTCACAATTTTGAATATTTAAAAAAACACACGAGCCGCAGTCTAGAAAATGTGTTCCATCTTTTCATCTTCTTTTCTTTAGGTACAACTTTCCCATTTTATATGTTAAAAAAACACTATCGTTTTCCATTTAAAAAAAATCTGTGTTTTGCACCCTGTCGTTGTGCAACTCCCCCAACGGGTTCCAGAGGGTGGAAATTGGTAGACTTGTGTCTACCTTGTAAGTGTATTAGATTCTGGGAAGAACAAAAAACAAAAAGTAAAAACAAATCTAAGTCAATGCTAGAAACTATAAACTTGCCACCAATGATCTTTTTTTAGTATAAAATGAATGAGGGTATAGTGTTTTTGAACAAAAAAATTGGAATAAAGCAAATTATTATGAAATTTTCAGAAATGTTTGTTTTTTACATAACCTTTATTTCCACACGAATTTTGGCGCCTCTTTCTCGACCACGGGGAGAGGGTAGTTATGGCGCTTAAAAGACAACACGCGGTTTTTAATTAAACTCCATAACTCGGCCCCCTTAAAATGTTGTTACTTCATTCTTGGGGCAAAAATAGCCTTTGTACCAAATTTCAAGTTTCAATCATGACTTTTAATTTTTGGCGTTTCCCCTTTTATTTTTCCCTAACACGGAATCTAAAGGACTTACAAAATCTACCGTGCCTTAAAGAAGGTATTTTTCTAAGCTATAACTTTCCCATTAATTGTATGCTAAAAAATGTCAGCCGTTTTCCCGTTAATTTAAAAAAGCGTTATTTCCAACCTTTAAATAACCTCATACCCGTTCATTACGGTGGAAATATACCTTTCCCAAGAAGTGTCTGATCAAAAGAACCACTGTTCAAAAGACCCGACCTGGGTGTAATAATTCTAACAAACCAATAATTTGTATCATATTACTGGTATATATTTGTTCGTAACCTAATATAATTCTCCTAAAATCGCCAGTTATCTGTCCAGCTCGTTTGAGGCTAGCTCGGAACAAAAATACACGCGAAACAAATCTATTTCGCTTGCCAGTGTAGCTAGAAGGTGTGAGTCGAGAGAAATTTATTGAACTTCAAGAATTCGAATAAAGTATTGTTGAAAACGTAACTGAGAAAATAATTGAGAAGGCAGAGAACAGCTGGTTGGAACGGGTGGAGTGAGTTTATAATACATTTCTATTAATTATAGACAGAAGAAAGCTTTTATGGAAATAATATATTTCTTTGATCGTAATTGCTTACTGTATTCTTTATATCATTTAGTTGATTATTTCATCTTTGAAAATGATAAAATATTTGTGTTCTAAAGTGCCTCTGTAATAGACCCCCCTTGGGTGTATTAGTTTCAATGAAAATCTTATATTAGAATACCTGTTCTACAGTAATCGTACAACTAATGCCAAAATTAATAATGCTAGCTTCTCGTTAGATTTTCACTATACTAAATTATCACAAACGATATATAAAATTGATCTATAATCGATCAATATTTCTTGAAGCTCTACAGCAATTCGCATTAAACTAGAAACGCTAGAACGAGCGAAAAATGCTCTATGATAAAATCTCTATCTGGTAAAGTAAGAAAGTAGTAGTAAGAAACGCGGTCTACCAACAATCTACAGTGTAATCAGCTGTTATTAAAACCAACCTCAGCTGATTCCAATACAGTTTATTTAAGCGCATACCCTAGATCAAAAATTCTATCTTCTTGAATAAAAAAATAATTGAAAAGAAATGTATACATACATTAGCAACTACGTGTCATAATGATTGTACTTCCTTAGTAAGTAGTAGACTTTTCCATCTATAGATATAATTTATGTTTGTGTGTAGTGTTTGCAACTAACGCAAAGCAATAAATCATTCCTGATTAGACCTCCGGTATTATACGGTTTTACAGTTTTCAACTTCGTAACATTTTTAAAGGGCAACAAATTCATAGTTATTACCAGCATTATGAGATGATTAATTGCCAGTCGTAAAGGTTGTGCACTTGGCTTTGTGTATATGTGTGTTTAGTGCAAAGAAATATAGACATAAACTGGTGTTGTTTTTTTATCATAACTTTAAAAGCGAAAAACCGTTAAAATGTAAGTTTTATTTGTTCGATTGGTTCTAAAAAAAATACGTTAAGAAATAACTAGTTGCTTATGCATAATTGTTTTTGGATTCAGCTTTTTGGTTTTAGGTTAAATAAATCACGAGTTTTTTATTTAGCAAAATTGTTGAAATTAAAAAAAATCTAAATAAGGCATGTATTAATAGGCCTATGTTTTAAAAATTTTAATACATTTTTCGCTATAAATTTTCTCAACAATGAAAACAGCTGTTAATAAATCGTTTGCTGTTAAATATTTCATCAAAAACTGCTTTTTTTGTTCTTACGCAGTGGTATATTAGTTAAAAACTAATATAGGTTATAATATGCTATATAGTCAGCTTTGAGGTTAGAGACGTCGAAATTGGTTGGTGGCAAATGAGACACTATCAACGTTTGACACGGATAGGACGTAGATTTCTATAGAGTGTCTACCAATCCTAAAACATATTCAATGAAAACGTGAAAAAAGGGCACATCTGGAATTTAACGAAAAAAGCTCACAACCCATCAGGTTGATGTTTGACGAGGGTGAGACAAGGAAACCCCTTGAGGAAACAAAATTTGGCAGGCGAACACCGAGAACATATACTATAAGAAAGGCACTGGTAATGGAGAAAATTCAGCCCATTTTTACTGTTTATATAAAACTTACTAGTAGTGGAACTGACTTACAACCTATATTTACAGTAGTTTTAAATTTAAATAATGTTGCCTACATATGGAGTTATGGGTCGGCTCTAGTAAAACAGAAAGCAACCTGCGACTCCCTATAGCGGCGGTAGGTTACACGGACATTGCTCAGCCTAAATCCATTTAAAACCGGCAATTGCTCAAATAGCGTTTTAAAGACAATACCAAACTCTTGAGAACGAAATTTTTCATGCGAATGGCTTGGTAGTTTTTCGCTACAATTAATAGTGACAACATAAAAAATATTAAAAATCAATGTTTTAAATTGTTAATAAATATTAAACAAAATATTTTTCTTAGTTTTGGAAAAGCCATTTGCATGCATATTGACCATAGCTTTAAAATGACATATCGTTTATAATTTTCCGATCAAAAATAAAGGAAAAATTTAGATTTTAATTTAACATTGGTGTTATGGAGTGTCAGCCAACATGGCCCACAGCTAGAGCCGACCCTTAAATAAAAATATCAATTTCTAAAACACTTAAAATCTGCATTGCGATTAGTCTTCGTTGAATACTTGTAGCCGCTCAACCTAACCTAACCTTTAAGGCCGGCCGCACACTGAGAAAGCATTCTGTTCAAATCAAGTGCTCTACAGCAAAGTGTTTTGGTGAAAACTAGCTCTCCTTGTATTCAAACGGGACGCCACACATTGACAGAACAAATGCTGTACAGCACTCTAGAGCTCTAGAGCACCATAGAGCGCTCGAAGCAGTGCCGGTCGCCTAATTCCCGATTGAACACGATGCAACAAAACGCTCCGAGCAAATCGACCTGCGCATGCGCGAGCCTTCCTTACGCATCTTTGTGTAGACTTAGTCCAGTCAAACCGTCTCCTGGGGTGCCTATTTCAGGGGGGAAAATATAGAAGTTTTTCTCACTCGTTCTATATGATTTTTGGGGTGCTGAATCCGAATTTCAACTTTGCTACTTCCCCCGGATATGGCTTCAAAACGAAAATTGCAAAAAACCTCAACCTAGTTGCTCAATGTTCGCCAGCACACCGCATACGTCCGCACACCGAGAGAGCAATAACGCAAAATGCTCTAAGCAAAATGTCCAAAGCACGTGCTGTACAACAAAATGCTGCCTCAGTGTGC
>JAGFPH010000982.1:195340-243647 GCA_018207615.1 Philaenus spumarius
ATGTCCAAAGCACGTGCTGTACAACAAAATGCTGCCTCAGTGTGCGGTCAGCCTAACAGCCGTTAAATTTTAAAATTACTGTAAATATTGGTTATAAGTCAGTTCCATTACTCGTAAGTTTCATGTAAACAGTAAGAATAACTAACTGTTCATGTAACAGTATTCGTTTCTTAAAGTCAAATCTTTCTAGTCTACACCGAGGCGTGGGTTCTCGGTGTTGTGAGCTTTTTTTTGTCAAATTTTGTTTCCTGAAGGGTTGGCCATTGTCTCACCCTCGCCAAACATCAACCTGGTGGGCTGTGTGATTTTTTAGCGACAACTATTCAATAACCTCTCAAACGGGGTCAGGGAGGGGGCTTAGAGGACAGGTCAGGAAGTTGTGTTAACAATGCGGTTTAGTAGTTTTACGTGGGGTTAACACAACTAAAAACTGGCAAATTGCACTGTTATAATTGACTTTGACAGAGAGATGAACACAACATTGATCTCAAAAACGTTCCAATCTTTCCTTTTAAAGCGCAAAACATCTGGCAGTATGTTTAGGCATTGAATACTTGTTAATTTACTTAAGAGGAAGGTACTAAAACTAATCGTAATACATAACTCCTTTGTACATACAAACATAAATGAGTTCTTTGAAGAAATAGATTTATTTATAAATCTACGCATTTTTTTATAAATAGATATATTATAGTCATTTGAGTATTTATAAAACAACTATTTACAATACTAAGTTGCCAAAGAAAATAAATATTACTTCCTACTTTACAGATAGGCCTAAGAAGAAGATAACATCTGATTTCTATAAGTGTAAAAATTGCAGTCTAACTAAACACAGCCAAGCGAATTCTACTTAATAACCTATACAGACCCAACTACCATATACCGTGGCTTTGATGACAGATTTAAATAAATGAATGAAAGGATGTTCGGGTTAATATTGAGAACTACCGTTATACGTAATTCAAACAACGATATCAAATCCGATTTTAGTTAAAAACTATCTAGATTTCCCATTTAGGCTTAAAAACATGATCCGCCATGCTATAGAAAGCAATGAAAACCGTGTTTTACGACAGTTTGTTACCCGTACTTTCAAAACTATCACTAATAATATTACGCAGATTAACTTCAACTTTTACTACCTGCTCATTTTGAAAAACTGTGTCATATCCAACTGCACTAGTATCACATTTTGTTCATAACTTTTTAACTGGTCAACCAAATTGAAATTTTGTATAGCGAATTTCTTGACGACCTACTTTCAACAACTTTTAAACTGTAACCTGTAACGTTCCATTAACAAATTCGGAGTTTTAAAATAACAACTTTTGTGGCGTAAATTTGTAGGCTACTTTTAATACATCCAAAACAGTTGGGTACATTGGCTAGTGTTTTGATAGACCTCCTTCCACGCCTTTGTTTTTAAATAAAGCATTAAATAAACCTTATCCAGATTACAGCTAGCTTACAAAAAAATATTATCGACTAGTCCTTTATTTCAAATCGTTCACAACAATAATACAAAACAAACAAAAACAGAAACGATCTATATATATATAAGTTCTTGGAATTCGATAAATAAAATACCATTTAGGCCACAATCATCCACCGGATGCAATACAGACATCAACCAGAGCAAATTCAGAGTAATCGAATAGCTAGCTATATCCTGTCAGCTGTCACTTCACTTTTAGTTGACCATTTTGCATTCTTGAGCGTTACGTTGTCAGTTTTATTCGGTTTTAAAATGATAGGTCATTGTGCGTGTTGTGAGTGGTGATGGATCTTAATTAAATCGTTTAATATGTTTTCTAATAAGTGGACATATTTAATTTTCTGTTGTGCTAGTGTTTGTGTAAGCTATAAAAATATCGTCTACACTTAGGCTGTTGTATGTGACGAAAGTGAAAACAAGGTAAGCAAAACTTGTATTCAAATTGTGCAGTTAAAGGAAATTTATTCAAGTTTGAATATATTCGAGATGTTGGTTTTTGTAAAAAAAATATATAATAGGCCTCTTTGTTTGCATATAAAGAACAAAATCCTAACTTTATAATTAGATGTTCATAACCTAAATTAGATTGGGACTCAGTTAAAATCAACCTATTTCGTTGAGGCGTAGTACGTAGGCTGTCTACTTAATTCCTAGTCGTAAATAATTAGTACGTAAATGAAAAAGTATTCAATAGTTATGCCTAAATAAGAATACATTTAGCATGCATTCATAAATAAATACTACTGTATTGTTACCTTGATTCTTTACTATAAATAAACAAGTTTACATTTGGAATATTATCTTACTTCGAAAAGATAACCTAATATAATGTTTTAATTTCAAACACTGGGAAGGTTTTTTTGTTGGAATTTTTATTTCGATTAGTTTTAAATATCATTATTGAGCTTGTGGTAATTTTGGTTTTTAAGGAAGTACGTTTAGAAAGTAGAGTATGTTTAATTTGCTAGTGGGCCAGGGGCTTAAGCTTGTGTTTTATTTAGGGTGATTCAATAATTAATTATTGCACTTCTATTAAACTACTTAAGTAATATATTTTATCTCGGAAATAATATCAACAATAGTAATTCAATATTTGTGTATAATTCATTTGTATTTTTAGAGTAGGCTATTATATATATCATAAATAATAATCGTTTTAAACATTAATTTGCGAGCCTAAATACATGGTTAGGGGTAGGTTAGGCTATAATTTTGTTTTACTTATTAAAATGATTTATGATTATTACAAGACAGATAGAGTGGACTTATACTGTTGATTGCACATTTTAATAAAATTATTGAACAATAAAATTAGTATCTTTTTACGGTGTCATAAAATAACTGTAAATAAAATGTAAATTTTAATAACTAGAGTAGATTGCAGCGCTACCTATCAGATGTTGAAACAACTAACTCACTGCGTACGGTTAGTTGGGACGGTTATCCTGCAGATAGCGCTCGGTGTCTGTTACGGAGATGCGTTTAAAGATAGCAATGTTTCAATTAACTTTATAACCCAGTCAAATTAGACTTAAAACTTTTATAAGCTAGATTGTTGTGTATTCTTATAAAAGTTGTTTCTGGATTTAATTTCAGGAAAAAGTTATTTAAATTTTATTGCGTTGTTTAATTTGTGTTTCCATTGTTTTATTATTTTAGTTTTTCAAAATACAGCCTAGTGGTAGAGTCAATAAATTTAGGCCTACTTTTATTATAGCATAGTAATTTCAAAATAAGTTTACAATGTTTACAAAGTTTACAGTGTTATGAACAACAATTTAATTAGACCGTATTTGAAGAAGAAATCGATAAATAGCATACTAATATCTAATCCAATCTATAATTAGTTAGGAGTAGGACTATACAAATTAAGGTTAGTTTGTAGTAACTAAAGTATCTCAAATCATTGAAAATATTAAAAACATTATTATGAAGAGCTTATTGATAACTGAAGTTGTTTAATGCACTTTTATTAGCATGACCTATATGTATGAATGTAATGCATTTTTTAAATCATTTTCACCATCTTCCGGAAGTCTGAATATATGAAGTTTTGCAGACGTTTTAAGAGCCGACAATGCAGTTATTATGACATAGTATGTTTCCAAAGCGTATTTTTTTTAGTCTTTACACTAACATTATTTTGTACAGTTTTTTTAGTCAAATAGGTCAGTATAGGCCAAATTAAGGCTCTGGTCCCCAAATTCAAAACCACGAAGTTGGCTAACAATTTCAATGTTAACCTAACCTAATTTTCACTTTTAAGCATATTTTTGTGTTATTTTCGTCTAAAAACAAATGTTGTATTTAAAAAAAAAGAAAGTTAAATAGATTGTGGGTGTTGATTGCTAAGGTTTTTAGGGTGTAAACTTCTATAGGCACACCACGTCCAAAAAAAATGTATACATGTTTGTATAGCAGAGTGTATAGTTTTCTTGTTGCTGGTGGTGAATCGAGTTTTGCAATCACGCGATTCACCATGCATTTTGTGAAACGCGTAAAGTGAAACGCTCTTAATGTGAAACACTTCTAAGGTGAAACGCTCTATTCCATCTGTTTAAAAAAAGTTTTGGTCTTGCCGAGATTCGAAGCAGCAGAGTCCATCACCATAGACTAGCGCGTTAGTCGGTCAGGCCACAATCGCATTGCTAATTTAGTACATTTGAGTTGGGTATATAAGTGTAACAGATTGTCCTACGTCATAGGCTTAATCTGTTAATGTTAACACAATGTAAAGTTTATTCTAATTAGTTATACCTCTGAAATAAACATTGTGCTTCCTCATTTCGTAAGTTATGTTAATTAAAAACTTTACACGTCTCCCACGTATTCTTAAGCACACAATTAATTTTGTTTGCAATATCTCTTTCTGCATCTGAGTAAAAAATTAATAAATTTTACTATTTATGTAACATACGTTTATGAAAACAAAACAACAGAATTTTCACTTGAAGATAGGAGTTTTTGTATGTAACCGGGAGAGGGTCGTGGGTCACATGTCTTCTTTATAATTGCAATGTATAGTATTGTACGAGTATCGTAGATTAATTGTTTTATCAGGTGTTTAAATTCCTTTTAGTTTCATCAAATTTTTCTATGAAAACTTCATGTTCACACCTTGTTCCAGAAAAAGATAAAGCAACCGGCTACTCCAGCGCTTCACCCTATAGCCGTATCCATACAGTGCAGTTTCTTGCAGCTGAGCGCTTTGACATTGGCATTTTTAAAACCATTTTATAAATCTAACTTTTTTAATTATTACGTGGTGAGAAAAACTAAACATTCTTTATAAATTCCGGATCTGTTTTGAGATTTACTTTCCATTATTCCTTTTTTACTGTGTAAGGAAAAAAGTAAAACTTCAAAATATCAATTACATTACGAATGAAAGGGATTTAAAAAAATATAAAACGCAAAATGGATGTGTATTGTAATTTCGGTTTAAATGATACTTTGAAAACAATTTTATTATAAACTAGGGGAAACCCCTGCGTGCTCCGCACGCCAACCCCGTTGGTACCTTCTATACACATAATCATGTTGTGTTTTCTTTATTGGGTCATTCCATATGAAATCATCAAATGAAAATTCAATTTAGAACATTCTTGTCTCAGATTTTCAAGATTTTTTGTGTACAGTATAAGTTGTACCAGCTAAATTACAAATCTATTTTTTCAAATTTTTTACTTGAGTAGTTTTTTTTAAATATCGATTTTTGAAAATTAGAGATATTTTAGCAAGATAATATACTTTATATTACTTAATAAATATTTTACTCAAGAATAGGTACTGATGAATAGGTAACATTTAAAGTGAAAATTAAGTTACTCTTTCAATTGTAACAATTTATACATGATGAATTATAGCACCTACTTAACATCTAGAGTTTATTTACTCTTGATCCCATATTTTCTCCACCTCGATATTTGGCATGATTGTAACCAATGTAGGTATGTCTAAATAACGTATTTTTTAAAAAAATCTAAGATATTGTTTTTGAAATTTTCAAAATTCTAAATTTTTAAAAACAAGTAAAATTTTGTTTTGTCCCCCCCCCTCAAGTTGTCTTGTTACATATCAAATGGAAGCCCATACAATAAGCTTTAAAATGAGCTATCAAACACATCTCTAGCACCATCGGTTGTTAATTTACGAGCATTTTTGTGAACCAAAACATTGTCAAATTCCGCTATTTCCTCAATTTTCAAAAAACTAGGTACTCAAGTAAAAATATGAAAAAAATAGATTTGTAATGTATTTAGTTGGTACAACTAATATACAAAAAATCTTTTAAATTTGAGACAGAGGTTTTGGCCACTGGTGATTTCATATGGAATGTCCCTATAATAAAGGTGTGCGGTTAATAATAAGACCAAAGCTAAGATGCTAAATAATGTTAAATGTTCAAATCAAATTATTTCGTATATTTTATAACAACTAACAGTTACAATAAAGGTTAAAAGAACCAGCAAGGCTCAGATCTACACTTTAATGAAACCTTAACCTAAAAGTTAGAAATACAAATAATTGCTTCATAGTTTCAAATCAGCTGTTAATGGAAATATTAAAGCAAACAGCCGTTTTATCTGTTATTAAATTGTTTGCTATGGTAAAAAATGTAAACATGTGTTGGTGCATCAGTCTAGGCATAGCCTAAGAGTTTTTTCCTACTAAATACAAATATTGAAATAAAAATGTTTTTATCAAAATGAATTATAGTCTATGTTACTCAGGGATAGTGTAGGTTGTTATTAGTAAAAATATTTTTTTCAATAGGTTCAGTAGTTCCAGTGATTACACCCTGCATACAAACAAACAAACAAATTTTACCTCTTTATAATCTCTTATATAAAATGCAATGTCCTGACTGACGATCAACGCCGAGCCGATTCTATTAAAGCTAGAGACTTGAAATTTGGAAGGTACATCCGTCCAATAATGTAGAGGCGTACTAAGAAAGGATTTTGCAAAATTTTGAATTTAAAGGGTAGAAAATGCGAAAATTCATCCCTCCCATAAGCAGCCATATAACAGATGAAACAGCTGATTCGTATTTATTAATGTGTTATTCTAGTTACTATAGTGATAATTCCAAACTCTTTCAAAAAAAGTGTGTTGATTTTATAATTATAGGCCTAACATAAAATTGTGTTAAACCTTTGGTCCAAATAAGCTGTTTTATTTATAATGTGTAACAATAATATAATGTTAAATTGTAATATTAGATGTTTGAATTATTATATTTCATAGGTTTTAAAGGCCTAACCTAAAATTGTATTATACTTTTGATTCAAATCCTCAGTTGTTTTATTAATTATGTGTAACAATCATTAGGCCTATGTTGAATTATATTAGATATTTGAATTATATTACAGTTCATTGATTTTTCCTTTGTGTTTGTCATATTTTGTTACCAACCTAAATATAAGTTGTTGGTTGTAAAAAATAATTAACTAATTCCAATGTGCTAATTTGATTGCTATGATAATGAATATTAATTTATTAAAAAACTTTATTTTAGTTTAATATAAACAGGCCACACCTAGAATTGTGTTGCTAAATGTTCACTACAAACAAATAAATGGGGTAGCTACCCCTTTACAATAATATTAATTGCATAAAATTCCTACTATAATACAGTATATTCTAATAAAATGTCTAATTGCAATAAATCTAAACTAAGTTCAACTTTTGTTAACATGAAATATAATAATTTGTATTCATTAAAAAGCATTTATAAATGGCATTATAAATATCAAACATACAAAATAATCTATGGTTCAATTGGAATAATTACTACAACATCCAACGTCTTTGATGATTCAAACAAAATCTATGGTTGTGGCTGAAGGCCTAGCTCACTTCAATTTTAGCACAATAAGATAATTGTCTATTATTTATTATTGAGTTACAAATAATAAATTATTTATTGTTTTTCTCGGGGAAGGCACTCGACTGCCATTAACAAAATTAGAAAGCATTTTGCAAAATTTTAAATTAAAACAGTAGAAAATGAGAAAATTCATCACTCTCATAAGCAGCCATGTAACAAATGAAACAGCTGATTCATATCAAATGCATAGCAACACAATTGACACAATAATTCTAGGTGTGATCTGTTTTAAAACAGCTACTCAGGATCAAAAGTTTAATACAATTTAGGTTAGGCCTTTAAAACCTATAAAATACGCCCTATAAATTCAAACATCTAATATAATTCAACATATTATATATATTAGTTTTACACATCTATATATATAAAATTCAATGTATGTCCGTTTGTTTGTCCTTTATGCGTTACCAAACCGTCCATCCGATTGCTTTGAAATTTTGCATAGTAACACAGGTTAACCCTGGAAGGTTTTAGGCCATTTACCGAAGTCCTAGGACATTAGGGCTACGCCCCAGTGGCCCTCAAAGTTTCAATGTTAATCTAATGGAAGGTCAATCTTAAGGAAGAAGAAGAAATATCTCTTTTGATTTTATCAGAAACAGCTGTTCGTATGAAAAGCTTAAAACAGCTGATTTTGATCAACAGCTGATTTTGATCAACAACTGATTTGGATCAAAAAATGAATATAATTTTAGGTTAGGTAAATCAAGCAATGTGCAGAATCCCATTATAATTTACATCGACCCTCAGGGATACGAATTACAGGCTTTCAAAGTTTCAAATTAAGCAATAGCGAAACATTGCCGGGTCAGCTAGTTATAAATAAAACATCTAATAAAACCAAAGGTTAAACACAATTTTAAGGTTAGGCCTATAAAATCAAAAAAAGTTTCTAGAAAGCATTTCGAATTATTACCATAGCAACCAGAATTACACATTTAATAATAATTACCTATGTTAATTTTTTAGGTTAGTAGTTAGTTAATAATTTTATCTTCAATAGTATGCGTACGGTAAGCAGTGTTGTATTAATAGTATAGATATTTTATACGTTATAACCTTTATTTTTTATAGAATTACTTTATTGTTTTCTTACAATGCCAAACTTCATCTTGTGAATTTTTTCCGATTAAATTTACAAAAATGTCAATTAAAAAATGTTTTTATCAAAATTAATTCTAGCGAAGGTTACTCAGGGATAAAATATATTCCAATTGGTTCATTTGTTCAAGAGTTTGCATACAAACAAATTTTACCACTTTATAATATTAGTACCGTATAGATTAAACTTAAAACTTTTTTGCCGTTTAAAAAATATATTAAATATATAGATTTAGGCCTAGGCCTATAATAATCAGTATATAATTTTGGATCTAATTTTAAATTAAATAAACGGTACCAGAAACTGGCACATACTTTCTCACAAACACATTTACATGTTTTATTACTAGGGGAGAACATTGCACGCCAACTCCTTTTCTTCATCCACGTTTTATTACAAGATGAGAACATATATATGCTTCACACGCTAACCGCTTTTCATCATCCACGTTCTATTAATAGGGGAGAACATTGCGTGCTTCGCACACCAACCCCTTTTCTTCGTCCACGTTTTATTACTAGGGCAAAACATTGCGTGCTTCGCACGACAACCCCCTTTTCTATTTATTATTGTTCTTTATTATTATTATTAGCTAAACGAGAATTTTTAGAAAATTTATTTTTTTTTGCATATATGGTAGGTTATAGGCTAATAAGGGTTAAATATAAGCAAAATTAGATTAAAATCGTTTGAGCAGTTTTTTTATAAAAAAATAAAAACAGATTATATGGGAAGTATTTGACCAAAAAGGGGGATGATTTTAAAAATGTTTCAAAACATTTTTTCGTGCATCTATATAGGCCTAATTGACATGTTTGTTACAAATTTGTTCTGTCATAAAATTGCGTGCTTCGCACGTCAAAACCCCTTTCTCTTCTTTAACATTGTCATTATTATTATTAGCTAAATAAGAATTTTTAGGAAGATGCTGTTTTTTGCATAAGGTAGAGTATATTAAGGGCTACAAATAAGCTAAATTTGATCAAAATCGTTAAGCCATTTTTATAACAAAATAAAAACTAATTTTTGGGAGTTTTTCTTAACTAAAAAGGGGGTTGTTTTTCTAATTTTTTAAAAACCTTTTTTAATGCATCTATACAGGCCTAATTTACATGTTTGGTGCAAATTTGTTCATTGACCTACTTTGTATACATACAGACATTTTGTAAAAACCATTTTTCTTTTGGCTCCAGGGTCCCAAAACGGATATTTCCACAAAAATTTCAACATAATTTGTTTTGCAATCACTATAATTTCTCTATATATAGTGAGAAAGTCAAGTTGAGCTTAAACTTTTTGCTTTTTGATAATTCTTAAGTATATATTTTTTTATATTGTTATTAAGTAATACAATTTTTTAAATTTTTTAAGATAAAACTTCGAAATAAATTTAAAACATTTTTTTGCTAATATCCTAGAATTTTCATTTTAGTAAAAATGTATATTATAACCTTGACAATTTTTATCTTAACCTTTATTTGCAGGATAAATATATGTACATTGATCCTTTTCAATCCTTGAACCTTGAGCGATGGAGAAAGAAAATCTCAAAGTAAATGGAATTTTTATTCCTCATCAAGTAATTTCAATTTTAGGAGATGGATAATGCCTTTTTAGATCACTATCTTATATTATGTAAGGAACCGAAGAAAGATCATTAGAAGTTCGTCAGATTATTGTAAAATACGTCTTTGATCATTGGGAACAATTTTCGATCACGTCTTATAGTAAAAATGGTAATAATCACGGAAGTGCAATAGAATATTTTGATGATATTTCACGAGAACACGTCTATGGTGGGTTGTGCGAGTTGTTGGCTGCTTGAAGAATATTCCCATTTTTATTTGAAGTTTATTTAAATGGTAAAATTTACGAAAAGTTTGGAAATGAAAATAATGCAATAGGTAAATTGCGTTTTAGTGGAAATTTGACAAATGGTCATTTCGATGTTTATATCCCCATTGATGATGATAATATCATTAATAGTAGTGAGCAAACAAATACTATAGACTCTTCACATATTACTAAATCAAGAAAACGACGCTCAAGGCACACTGATTTGACTCGCAAAAAACAACTGAAAAGAGCAAATGAAGTGTATCAACAAACACACGTAGAAAAACATCTAGTATCAGTGTCAAGATATCAAAAAAATCACCAAGAACTACATAATTCCTCTCAAACAAGATATGATAGAAATAATCCTGGTCAACGAACGGAACGTCGTTTGCTACCTTGGAAAAGGAAGGCTGGCTCAAGTTTTACATATGATCCCGATGTCGATTATGAGAATGTTATTGGTAGAATGGAACACAAATGTTCATTTTGCTATGCAAAAAAATTTTAACGTGAAAGTCCTGGTATGTGTTGCGCCAATGGCAAAGTACAACTTCCATCGCTTCAACCTCCACCAGAGCCTCTCAATAGTTTACTAATGGGAGGCCACACTGGTCATCGCCATTTTATCGAACGCATTCGTCAATATAACGGATGCTTTCAAATGACATCTTTTGGAGCAAAGCAAATAGTTGAAAATGGATTCATGCCAACTTTTAAGGTTAAAGGACAAATGTACCATTTATGTGGAAGTCTGCAGCCAGATTCAGAAAAGGAAACAAAATTCCTGCAGATATACTTTGTTGGGGATGATGAAAAGGAAGCTAGCATTAGAACATAAAATCATCCTGATGTCAAGCCAAGTTTGGTGAAGCAATTGCAGAAGATGCTACATGATATAAATGTCTATGTCAAAGACTTGAAAAACACGTTGGAAAAAATGAAATATAAATGTGAAAATTTTCAAATTGTAATTAATTCATGCAGATCGAACACCTGCCAACGAACATAGAGGAAAATTCAATGCCCCAACAGCATCTGAGGTAGCTCTGGTAATCGTAGGACAGCAGTTTCAGCAAAGAGATATCATCATTGAACATCGTAATAAAAAAAATTAAACGTATAAGTGAACTTCATCGTGCATATGATACTTTACAATATCCACTTATGTTTTGTTATGGTGAAGATGGATATTCAATTGATGTAAATCAGCAAGATCCTACCACCAAATTACGTCTTAAAAATACTGTTTCTGCTGATCAGTTTTATTCATGGCGCATAATGCTGAGAGAAGGCGAAGAAAATTATTTATTACGCTATGGAGCTTTATTCAGTCAATTTTTGGTAGATGAATATGGAAAAATAGAGACTGAAAAATTAAATTATCTTAGATTCAATCAAAGCAAACTTAGAGGTGAAGAGTATATTTACTTAAGAGATGATATAGGTCGACATGATGCTGATTAAATTGGGCAGAGTCGTACTGCCATCATCTTTTACAGGTGGTCCACGATACATGCATGAGCGATGCCAAGATGCACTGACTTACGTCTGCCATTATGGAAGCTCAGATTTATTTATAACCTTTACGTGTAACCCTAGGTGGAAAGAAATTCAACGAGAATTATATCCTGGACAAAAACATTATCAGCTTCATGTCTTAATTGCAAGAGTTTTCCATTTAAAAGTTAAAGAATTACTGGATCTTTTAATAAAAGGAGAACTTTTTGGAAAAGTTAGATGTTTCATATACTCAGTAGAGTGGCAAAAGCGAGGCTTACCCCATATTCACTTACTTCTGTGGCTTAAAGATAGAATCACTACTGATAATATTGATAAGGTTGTGTGTGCTGAAATTCCATATGCTGAGAAAGATCCTGCTCTTTACAATATTGTCAAAGCTAATATGATTCACGGACCATGTGGAAGTTTAAATAAGGATTCACCTTGCATGAAAGATGGTTGCTGCAACAAAAGATATCCTCGACCTTTTATACAAGAAACGCAAAAAGGAGAAGATGGATACCCTCTTTATCGCAGAAGAACTCAAGAAGATGGTGGTTCCACTGTGCATATCAAGGGAGTAGATTTAGATAATAGATGGGTGGTTCCATACAATCCTGTTTTGTTACGTACTTTAGAAGCTCATATTAATGTTGAAATTACAAACTCAGTAAAGTCGATCAAGTACGTTTGCAAATACATTACAAAGGGTAGCGATCAAGCAACGTTTGTTTTAGAAAATAATACAACTATCAATGAGATAGAGATTTATGAAAGTAGACGGTATATTAGCAGTTCTGAAGCTGTTTGGAGAATATTTGGTTTTTCAATTCATGAAAGACATCCAACAGTAATTAATTTGTCTGTTCACCTTGAAAATGGACAACGTGTATATTTTACTGCTGCTTCCTTGGCAGACAAAGTTGAAAATCCACCAATGACAACACTTTTGGCATTTTTCAACTTATGCCAGCACGATGAATTTGCTCGAACGCTTTTATACTCTGAAGTACCTTCATATTACGTTTGGCAACAAAATAAATTTTTTTCAAAACGAAAACGTGGGCAAAATGTTGATGGATGGCCAGGTATCAAGAAGGATGATGCTTTAGGGCGAGTTTATATCGTTCACCCTAACAACGTTGAATGTTACCAACGTATGTTACTTCGCCTCCTTCTTCTTAATGTAAGAGGACCAACAAGTTTTTCATGTTTAAAAACTGTGATTAAAATTGAGTTTCCAACGTTTAAAGCTCTATGTGAAATTCGGCATATAAATTACGTGAACTGTTCACAGTCATTTTAATGTTTTGTTTTCCATCTGATCCATGCAAACTTTGGAATAAATATAAAGACAGTTTTTCGGAAGATATTTTACTTCAGTTAAAATATAATATAAAAAAACAGCCAGATTCTACTCATATAAATTTAGATGAAGTATACAATCGATGCTTAGAATTGATATAAGATAACCTTCAGGCATTAGGAGGGCACCACTTGACCAATTATGGTTTACCTCAGCCTGAAAGGTCTGAAACAATTATGAGAAATAGAGAATACGTGCGAGAAACTAACTATAACTTAGAAGAATTAGCAACAAAAGTTTCCACTGATGAAGCATCTTTAACTGACGAACAGTTGAATGTGTGTCAATGCATCTTAAGCACTATTAACAGGTAATGGAAAAATATTTAGTTTAGATGCACCCGGAGGGAGTGGCAAAACGTTTCTAATAAACTTACTCTTGGCCAAAGTTAGAAGTAATAGAGATATAGCAATAGCCGTTGCATCATCAGGAATAGCTGCAACATTATTAGACGGCGGAAAAACGGCACATTCTGCTTTTAAGTTGCCACTTAACTTAAATTACACTGATAATCCTATTTGTAATATTAAAAAACAGAGTAATTTGGCTAAGGTTTTGACAGAATGTAAACTTATTATTTGTGATGAAAGTACCATGGCCCACAAAAAATTATTTGAAGCACTCAACGCTACTCTTCAAGATCTAAGAAATTCTTCTCAAGTTATGGGTGGAGTTACTGTCCTTCTGGCTGGAGACTTCCGGCAAACACTACCTGTGGTACCTAGGGGTACACGTGCGAACGAGATAAAGGCATGTATCAAATCTTCTTTTCTATGGACTTGCGTACAAAAACTTTCTTTAAATAAGAATATGAGAGTTTACTTAAGAGGAGATGCTTCTGCTGGAATATTTTCAAATCTTCTTCTCAAAATAGGAGATGGAAGATATCCTGAGTCATTAGGAAAAATTAAGATACCATCAGAACTAGGAAAAGTGGTTACGAATGTATTGGATCTAATTGAAATGATTTATCCTAACATTAGTGATATTAAAAATAAGTGTATTGATTGGTTTTGTGAGCGTACCATTTTGACAACAACAAACGATAAAGCAGCTGAAATAAATGACATTTTATTACAATTATTTGAAGGAGAAGAAATATTTTACGATTCTGTTGACTCGACTACAAATATTGATGAAGCAGTGCAGTATCCAGTGGAATTTCTTAATACACTTACTCCATCTGGATTTCCACCACATAGACTTCATCTAAGAGTTGGAACTCCAGTTATATTGTTGCAAAATTTATGTCCTCCTAAACTGTGTAATGGCACCAGATTGCAAATAAAATCGCTTAGTAAAAACTTAGTAGAAGCTACTATGATAACTGGTCGTCATCAAGGAGAGACAGTATTAATACCTCGAATACCACTTATTCCATCGGATTATCCTTTTGAATTTAAAAGGTTGCAATTCCCTCTTAAAGTTTGCTTCGCTATGACGATTAACAAGTCACAAGGTCAATCGTTAAAAGTAGCAAGAATTGATTTAAGAAATGAATGTTTCTCACATGGACAATTTTACGTTGCATGTTCTAGAGTAAGTTCACCTATCAATTTAGTAATTCTTGCTCCTGACGAAAAAACCACCAATGTTGTGTATAAGGAGGTTCTAAAGTAATACAAATTTTTACAAATAAAATGTTAATATTAAAAAAAAAAATAAAGTATTTTTCAAAAATACCTATTTTAATTATTTCTTTACAGTATCAGTTAAGCAAATTTTGTATAATATATACAAATTAGTAAACTTTAATTTAATATATTAAAAAAATAACTAAATATTTTGAAACATTTACAAATTAATATATCTGTGCTTTAATTTAAATCCTTTTATATTTTTAATTGAAAAAATCCGTTTTTATGATTGTATTTAAACGTAATATCATAATTAAATGATTCTGCACGTGTCAATATCTAGAAAGGTTGGTCCCATTTACACCTGATCTGTTGCTTTAAAAAGATGAGTGTATAACAGTCTAAATAATGATATTAAAATTAATTTCAACTAAAAATGAACTTAACTCACTTTGAAGGGTAGCCATAGATATAATTGTTTCGCTTTGAATAACATATTATAATATCTAATTAAAATTGTGCGGGCGAAGCCGCAACGGGGAGCGCTAGTATTAGTATAGAAGAAACAAAATAAATGGTTTTAAATTTAACTTTGTTCTTACCGGGATATAAATCCAAGATGGCCGCCACTACAGCAGAATCTTAAAAATTGCGAATAATATTGGATGACAACTTATTGCAATAAACTTTCTATAGTTTGACATACTACCAACCTTAATGAAATTCGTAAATTAGTCCTTACTTTAGTCCTAGTTTTTGACTAGAGCGACTACGGTTACAACAGCTTTATTCTGGTGCTCTTTAAGAATAGAATAGACTCTCGCACAAATATCGATTAACTTCTGTCTACATTGATTTGTAAAATGTTGATGATTTATATTGCAGCATAACAGCTGTGGGTTACGGGACACTCGGTGAATAGATGCTGTCTGATAATTGATTATTGATTCTGTACAGTGCAGATGTCAGCCATGCAATAAATAACTTTTGGTTACGTAAGATGGTTCAGGGAGTGGTCATATGGGTTGAAATAAAGAGAAAAACTACTCATTAACATAAGTAGTCCGAAAACCACTTTAGTATTACTACTTTTATCCACCGTTTTGTGGTTTTTGCTGAATAATATACAGGTGTCCATAAAGTTGTAAATTTTGTTAAAGTTGTAAATTTGTATTCGTTTTCTTGTCTTTGCTCCCCCCTCAATAATTTATTAAACATTTGTTAATTTCTGTGTTGTTCTTGATAATCTTTGCAAAATGTTCATATTGTTGGTAATCTTTGCATAGTTTTCATACGTAATTCATTTTTACTTGTCGCGTTAGTATATAGTATTTTCTGAGTGTGTGTGTGTGCGCGTGTGTATGTATGTAATTATGTATGGGTGTCAGGCTTAGGATAATTATTTCTTGTTGTTTTGTAATGTTTTGTTAGCGTTATGCATGTAACACATAGAGCTAGAGGTGTTTAAGTAAAAATATTTAGTAGCCTTCCAACCGACTGACGGTAAAAACCATTGTCTAAATAAGCTTGCAAAAATAAATTATTGTAACCGTCATTGTACAGTAAAGCTTTATTATTATTATTATTACAGGTGTCCATTTTGGGCTATCATTGGGATCTCCAAAAGTACAAGATTTACAGCAACTTTTAAATGGCGGACTTCACATACGTTTTAGAGACCATTAAAAATATAAATTTGAAATTTGAAAATTTAGCCTCCATTACCCAATATGGCGGTCAAATTTCGAATTTCTTATTTAACACCCTATACTTCATGATGGTTTTGGATTTTAAAAGATATTTTAAGATATTTTTTGTTCTTGGTGTTCTTTTGATACGACTAACCGTTTAAAACTTAGAGGGGTAGGAAGTTTTTTAAAAACACTCTACCATCTGGCCTGAAGATGTTTTTGTGTATGGAAACGTTTTGAACCACTGAAAACGCTCTCAACACTAATAAAGCATTGTTTATGTTCCATATCTGCTGTTCATTCTGTTTGTTGCAAATTGTTGTTCATCGAAAGCTCTCTCTGTTCATTAGGCTATAAGTTCTCATTTTAAAGTACAGTTTTTAATGTTTTTGTATTTCAAATTGGAGGCCGACTTTCGAATTTTGCATTTAACAATCTATATTTTATGATGATTTTGTGTTTTACTGAATTATGGATTTTGAATTAGCTGATTTTTGCTTTAGAATAAAAAAATTTCAAAAATGACAATAAACAGCTGATATTAAACATCTGTTATCATTTTTCATGGGTGACAAATCTGTAGTTTTGACACTTAATTTCTCTGTATTTCGGTTTAAAAAAATCACAAACCCCGTATTTCTTGATTTAAAAAAGTTATTTGTTTGTCTAAACAATGCTTTATAAGTGTTGAGATCGTTTTCAATGGTTCCAAACGTTTCCATACAAAAATGTGTTCCGCTCAGGTAGAGTTTTCTAAAGACTTTATATCCCTCTAATTTTTAAACAGTTGTCGTATCAAAAAACTTGCAATAACAAAAGAGTCTTAAAATAACCTGTAAAATCCAAAATCATAATAAAATATAGAGAGTTTTATATTAAATTCGAAAGTTGACAGCCTTATTGGAAAGTGTCGTTTACTTACAAATATTTTAATTTCATATTTTTTAACTTATCGCAAAACAAGGAAAGATTCCCAATTTAAATGTTGATGTCAGATTTATAGTTTACAAAAGATGGTGGCCCATTTAAAAGAAACACTCTGTATACCTCTTGAACGGCTAAACAGATTGAATTGAAATTGTACACGTTTCTCATTAATGTAAAGATATAGTTTACATAAAACAAGTTTCTCTGCCCTTGCACGCTTTACTCACTAACTCCCGCGGTGACTCTGTCGAAACAAATTCAAACAGATTATTGTATACTCTGATATATTAAACGAAATTAAGATTTTGCTGTGACATATACAGGGTGTTTGAAAAGTCTGGAAACAGCTTAATATCTCAAAATGTACGTGTCTTATGAGATAGAAATAAAAGCAGTTATTCACAACCATTAAAAAAACACTTTTTGGTAAGTTTGAAATTTTTTCCGCCATCATGGAATGAACTTCATTTTTTTTTAATGGGAAGTTGGTCATGTGTTATACATTATTTCGATGTAGAATTTCAAGAGAAAACCAACGGTGAAATTTGCACAGCCATATCTTTAAGCTATTAAAAATGGCTTCCAAAAGCAATGAAATCGTGTTTTCCGATTTTGCCCCATTTTGCTGCATTCTACTATTTTATTGCGGAGAGTTGAAAAGCGTTTGAACTTTCTAGCGTAGCGCGTCGGGGTCACGTTTTGGAGTCAATATTTCGAAAATACAGTGTGGGGTATCGTTTTAAAAATATTTTGGTATAGGCCTAGGTAAACCGTTTTTTAAGTTTTACAGTAATAAAAGAGTCGGGATAACATTTGTGGGTTAACATTTTAAAAATAAAGTGAGGGGTATCGTTTTTTATGTTTTTGGATACGAGAAACCCGATGTTAACAGTAATAAATTATTTTTTTTCAAAAACACAAACTGAAGTCTCGAAAAAGTGTTCCATCTTTTCATCTTGTTATTTATTTAAATTTTGGTGGATATTTTCAAATTATTTAAAGCTGACTTTATAACGTTTTATTGCGCTAGGAATGATTGTTTATCTACATAGTAACATTTTAAAACTTATTTATCAAAATAATTTGAGATTTGTTCGCAATTAAATTGATTTAAACGAAAACATTTTGTTGGAATCACTATGCATACGTGTTTACAACTTTCTTAGGCATTTTGTAAATAAATCTACAGTCTGTATCAAAGTTATAAACACAATCCAATTCGCGTTGCCGTAAAACCTACCCCGGGTGTGTGTTAGACTCCCATAAAGGATAAACGGGGAACCATGTTTATGACCTTGAACAAATAAGACGTATGCACTTCTTTTACGAGATACAAGGTTTTGTAGCCTACTCGTATATAAAATAAAAATTACTGGCTGCTTTGAAATCGTATTGTGCCTTTAAAACAAAGATCAAACACCCAATAGTGGTTGCGTGCCATCACTTTTAAATTTATAGAATTAATTGTAGCCTATCGGATTGCTTTATTTATAAATAAATGGTTATAAATAGGCCTACCTTGTATGTCTTAATAAACTTTGCTTTTTAAATGTGATATGTTTCCTTGACAATATATTCAGGCTAACACTAAACGATATACACTAACAACATATCTATACTAATATAATAAAGCGGTACTAATATTATTAAGTTTTTTTTGTATGTAGGGGGTAAACTCTGGAACTACTGAACCGATTGAAAAAATATTTTTACTAATAGGTCTAAAAAGCTACACTATCCCTGAGTAACATAGGCTATATAATTCGTTTCGATAAAAACCTTTTTTTATTTCAATATTTGTAAATTTAGTCGGAAAAAATCCTAGGTTAGGACTACACTGATAAACCAACACTTGTATTTACATTTATTACCATAGCAACCAATTGAATAAAATAACAGATAACATCTGTTTGCTCTAATATTTCCATTAACAGGTGGTTTCAATCTTTGAAGCAATTATTTGTACATCTAACTTTTAGGTTAGGTTTTTATTAAAGTGTAGACCTGAACGTTGCTGGTTCTTTTAACCTGTATTATAACTGCTGTTATAAAATATACGAAATAATTTGATCTGAAGATTTAACATTATTTACCGTCTTAGCTTTGGGACTATTATTAATCCCACACGTTTATTATAAAGAAAACATAACATGATTATGTGTATAGAAGGTTCCAACGGGGTTGGCGTGCGGAGCACGCAGGGGTTACCCCTATTCTACATAACACCTGATTTCAAACTTTGAAACAGTTATTTGTATTTCTAACTTTTAAGTTATGTTTTTGTAAAGAACTATATCTTTTGGACATAAAAACAACACAAACTATTCTAAATATTGTATTTAAAAGGGAATGCCATAATAACTAATTATTAAATATGTTTAGTGTTGGTACAGCAATTAGCTGTTTGCTCAAATATTTCCATTAACAGCTGATTTAACAATTTTAAACAATTATTTTTATTTCTAACTTTTATGTAGAGTTTTGTTTAAGCGTAGACCTGAGCATCGGTGGTTGTTTTAACCTTTATTATAACTGCTTCTATAAAATACTGTATACGAAATAATTTGATTTGTACATTTAACATTATTTACTATAACCTGTACAAACAGCGATGCGCTCTAAGCGTTAAAATCAACCCTCGCGCACATAAAAAAAATCCCACACGCTCACACCCACTTACGGCCTACCTGCTTAATGGTTCTCCTATTATAATTCAAATAAAATTTCAATAACCGTTTTTAAGAAGCCAAATTAATGGTTTTTTAACCTACTGACTGTAAAACCGCTTAGAGTTGTCACAATTTTTACCATGTTTGGACTTATTTTACGAGGAATAATATTTAAAGTTCAGTAATCTATTACATAATTAATTTGCTAGGGGTTATTTTGTGAGTAGAACTCCTCCTAGAGTTTTTAACCGATTTTGATGTTTTTGGTGTCATTTTACAGAGCTCACTCTGAAGTTGTGCTTCCCTTAAAATGAGCTCAATGTATGTTAAGGGCTTCGCCCCAGTGGCCCTCAAAGTTGCCATGTTAATCTTATGGAAGGTCAATCTTAAGGAAGAAGAAGAAAGATTTCTTTTGATTTTATCAGGGGCACAAAAAACAGCTGTTCGTATGAAAAGCTTAAAACAGCTGATTTTGATCAACAGCTGATTTTGATCAACAACTGATTTGGATCAAAAACTGAATATAATTTTAGGTTAGGTAAATCAAGCAATAGCGAAGCATTGCCCGGTCCACTAGTTACAGTAAAAATTAAGTAAAGTTAACGGTTAAAAAAATGTGATTTTGTAGCACAAGGGCTAGTTGGTGATTCACAGAAGAACCATTAAGCAGGTAGGCCTTGTGAGTATGTCTGCGCGTGTGGGAGCGAGGGTCGATTTTATGGCTTAGAGCGCATCGCTGTTTGTACAGACTATAAATTAGCTTTGAGGTTATTATTAATCCTAACCTTTATTGCAAAGAAAACATAACATAAGCGTATTGAAGGATCCAACGGGGATCTCTCCTAGTTCGACATACAAATGGTTAAAATGTTATTACTTTTTACTTTTGTTCACGTCTTATATTATTATAAAAATTGTCTTTCACTAGCCATATGTGTCCCAGCCATCGACCACGTAAGACCAATAGATGGAGCATGCCTATAAAGCTAACACTATAGCGGGTGAAGCCAGGTCGGCCATCTTGTCTGGGTCAGAAAGACATAAACGGCGCTCTCAACTTTGAATTATGCCAATGCTCTCGTTTCACTCAACCTGTGATTTAACATACTTAGAGTAAAGTTAAAATTTTGAAACTTCGCAAGTGTAAAGTTGACAAGTTGTGGGTTCTAATGAAAGGAATTAAAAATCAAATAACACTACTTTAGCCTTGTTAACACAAAAATAACTTTAACTTTTTATATACATTTTTAATCATGACATAAAAAAGTTCATCTTTTTATGACGTACTACTTTTTTTATTTTTTGGTCAGGTACGTTAAAAAACGGTGGAAATTGTAGCCTTAGAACTGAATTTTACTAATCCTATTTTTTTTTTAATTTGCTCCTTTAGTTTCGTAGATAACTCAGTTAAAGTTAAAAAGTTTTCCGCGGCGGAAAGAGCTTTCCGTCCATTGACCTGCAATTGTTGGTATGGCAAATTCGTTGTAGATACTGCATGTATATTTGTATTAACAACTACTGTAATGACATTTTTGTGATAACTAGTATATTACTAATACTATAACAATAAACAAAGTTTAGTTTTTGTTAATGTCTGGTACTTCAACGGGAAAGGTTTCATTCCTGAAATACCGTTTAATATTTTATGGCGTCTCAATTAATTTTTTTTATTTTAGATATTGTCATAAATTTTTAATTAGTGGACTAGAAATATTGATTGTACTGAAAAGCATTAATTAAGCCTGGCATTATTTAATACAAATTGTTTAGTATCTATTGACATAATATTAAAATTAAGTGGGTAGAGATCCGAAAATACTTTGAAAATAAAATCTTTTCTTACATTACCTGAAATTGTCGTATATAAATGTTATATTGAAAAAGTATAGGACATAAAGACAATGGAAAAATATGTTTTAAAAGTTTATTTTTACAATGTAAAGTAGTAAAAGTTGAAAATCTATAGTATGTGAACACTAATCGAGCAAAGAATATAATATTGGATAGAATCAAATCACATAGTTGTATATAGCCTAATAACATGAAAAGATTTTAATTTTCTTTGTGTTCAAAATTTGATAATATAGTTCTGTTCTTTTTATTGGTGATTACAATGAAGTTTGAAAGTGAAACATAGGCTACTAATATAGAAATATTTATACTATTTTTAAGGTTCGAAATATAATGATAATCTTACAGAAGTGCTACTATTATTAGTGAATACAAACAAGTTTGATTGTTGAATATGGATTACAAACATTAAATAATGTGTACAATTCTATTTCACAAACATGTTCACTGGCGAATGACAATAGCAAAGGCTAGAGTTACTGGCGTTGACGCTCGCGTCTAGGATGAGTCATGCCTATCCGCCGCCATCTTGTCTGGGTCAGGCGGACAGCTCGGCTTCACCGGCCGACTAGCTATGCTCCATCTATTGGTCTTATGTGGTCGATGGTCCCAGCTGGTTCTACTACTTGACTGGATTGCAATCTAGTGTCTTATCTAGATTTGTTTATGTACTAGTATCTACATGTTGTTGGAGCTTGAAATACCTGAATTAACAAACCATATATACCATTGGAATTAAATTAGATTTTATAATTTTATATATCAATGGTTTTGGTGTGTTCATAAATCTCAAACTCCTCTAATACACCCACAATTCCGCCCTTCTGTGTTTCATGCAGTATTTCCATGTGGTCTTCTATGTTTTTATAAGAATGGTTTTTATTGATCAAGTGTTCGGCAAATGTAGATCTGTTTTTGTTGAGGTTCCTTTTTGGCAGGGGTTCTTTATAATAATACAAAATTGTATGCTTAAGACCACACAGGAGAAGAAGTGTAAAATTCTATGGCGATATTCTGATGAATATAAAATACACTATGGAAATTTCTTTTTGTTATTTTAAGCTGGGCATCTGAATAAATTGTTTATCTGTCATACTATTTAATTGGTTGATATGGTAATGAATGTAAATACATTCAAGACACATCAGTCTAGGCCTAACCTAAAATTATTTTGTGTTTAATTTTAATTTTATATATTTATTTTCTGATGCATCATTATATAAAAATATTAGGTAGATTGATGCACTTCTTCATCACTTTTAAAACCTTTAACTGTGCCGTTAGCGTAAGTTTTACGAACAGCTGTTGGCTGTAGAGCGTGACGGAATATAGACCGTTTCATAAAATGCGTGATGGTAAAATGCAATTCACCGCCATCAAACATAGCGCCGCGGTGCGCCTATAGAAGTTTACACTTAAAAATAATAACATTTTAACCATTTGTATGTCGATTATGTGCTGTCAGAGTGTAGTGTTGTGTGTTTAATGTCAGCCTGAAGATGCCGTCAATGAAACGGCAATACATTTAGCATACAAAAAAATGTTGAGAAATACAAGCTGTATATAACCATTTATTTTAAATTTACTGTTTGCTTTTTCTGAATTTTCTACAAACGTATTAACAGTTCAAAACTTCATACGTTTCATTCCTAAACTTATTGTTTGGTTTTTTTAATACATTAAAATTAGAATTCGTATATCTAGTTATGTTCTGCTAAATTTCATTAAATTTGTACTATCGCAGAATCTGCCTTCTCTAAACATTTAAAGACAATAAGTTTTCTTCGTAAATAATCGTACATATTAGGCCTACAATCGTTAATTGCTTAACGCCTTTTCATTCTATATGTGCTACATAGTACAGTGCATGTACCATTCACCAAGTTTCTACAAGCTAGATAGCTGACATTCTACATAGTATATTATTGTTAGGTGAAATACAACAGAGAAAACTCATCTGCATTTCGATTAATTGAGTTTAAGGTATGTATTATAATTATCCTTAAATATAAATAATTCGATCACGCAGCTGTCGTGAGTTGAGCCAATTACGAAAATTAGGTTTAGGCCCTACGTGTTTTAGGGTATCAACCAACTATTTGGGAAATTGATTTACTCATGAAGGTGCTGAATAGCTGCTTATGTGTATGAAATATTTGAGTAGAATTTGTTTGCACCTAAGGCTCCAGCTTCGACTGACGCACTCACTTCGTCCCACTCGCAGCGGAAAAATCGCTTTGCGGGATTTTGTCTTTCGGCCTTACGGCCTCGGGTTGTTGACCGCTTCGCTTTGCTCGCAAAGTACAATCTCAGTCGTTGAGCGTAGGATCATAAGATGCCCCCACGGTAATTTGAACCAGGTACTTTTATGGTACGGTATATTACGTTTTGATCGATTTTGGGGGTACCAAGTGAGCTATAAGGTCGTGTAAAAAAAATAAAATGTGCCGAATAATATCCTACATTCAATTCTTTAGATAAAACACTAAAAGAGTTTCATTAACGTACGAAACATTTTAAAAAATAGTTACTTTCTTTCAATAAACGTACTTACGGTTGTTGGATTTGTTTGGCTAACAAACTCGCCCCGTCCGAGCGAGGAAGACAACCAACATGTGTACCAAATCGGAATTAAAATGCTGCCACTAGAGTACGAACACATATTTTTAATGACACCCCATAACGTGTTCTGGGGACCATGGTCGGTGCTCATTTACTACTACTCCCGACCTTAGTTCTCACCATAAGGGTCACTGCAATTACTCATTTTTCCTATGGAAATTCGCTAATAGTAGTGCACTTTTATACATTACATAACCTAGCTTATATTATACTTTAAGGTTATTTTTACTTTTTCTCAAAACAAATGTTCAACGCATTTGAGAAAGACCATTACAAATTATAATGTAATATTCGTTTGTGATGTAAACAGAACTTTGACCGAGAACGATTAAATTTATTACAAATTCCTTTCAGAGTTTGCATAGGTCATGAAATTTGACCTCATAAACTATTTTTAATTCGATCTCCAGATAGACAGCCACGATTAGTTCTGCTTAATCTGTATAGTTTCGTAATTATTTAACCTCAAATTAAAGTTCAACTAGATGAAATCAATTTCGGGCCATGACATACGACCCATTGATCCTGAAGTCAAACGAAATATTGCTTTAGATAAAACACAATGACATGATTAGTCCACAATATTATGTAACGGTATATTGGTATAAAATAACATACTTTGAAAGAGAACACTCATTCTGTGACTACGAGTCAGACTAGAAACATCTGTGCTGTTCTGATCTGTGTTTACGATGTCTTTACCGAGTGTGATTCTGTGTCTAGCTTGCCTGATCTACCAATCTTACGCTTTTCGTTCATCTGTGTCCACCATTGATTATCTATCAAACTACGACATCACCATCGTCCAACAGCTGACCAAACCCGAAGTGGAAAAGTTCAAAGACATCTGTGAGAACGTGAAACAATTCAACATGATGTTGAGGGACATTCTGGCCGGCTTTAAAGAAAAACAATCTGGATTCAGCGATTTGGCGAAGGAATTGTGGGTGAGAGGAAAACCTTCGTTCACCGAGTTCGTGGACTTTGAGCACCTGGAGTCGACGTACCGTTGGAAGAGTTACAACGTCAGGTATTTCTTCAAACTGATGTCCAGATCCAATAAACTGTGGCAGGAGTTTAGAATTAAGTGCGAGGAGAATAAAGGTTTGTGCGCACCTCATGTCGTGGTTCCCGTTGGTAGATACGCGAGGTACTGATTGGTTAACGGGTACGTTGATTGTTTTGTATACGGTTTTTAATATACTTGTGATATGTGTGTGCGTGTTATTAAAGCTTTATATGTAAATATTTCTACAATAAGTTTGACTGTACTATTTATTTTGTATTTTAGAATAAATTGTTTTATATTTCATACAAAAATATGACTTAATTCATAATATGTTCCTTTTATAATTAAATATCTACAACACTGAAACTAAAAGATCTTTAACCATTCATATCATTATGACGAACAACGTTCGTCAATGCACTTCTATTCTAACTGTGATACGACGAACAGTATACGTCCATATTTGTTTTTACTTAAATACAGTGGTAAAATGTCGACGAATAACACAAAGAACAGATATATCTAAAAAACGTATAACTACTCATATTCTGTCAGAAACAAAGCTGGTCAACGACTGTTTGCTTTACTTCCGCCCTCTTACCACAAACTTCTGTGTAAGCGTTATGGTCATTAAATAATTACGTTTATGGTTTAAGGGGCTGCTCCAGTAAACAAGAAACAACCGGAAAAGATAGCGCTTCTCACTATATCCCTATCTAAACAGTGCAATTTCTTGCAGCTGAACGCTTTGACATTGCCTCATTTCCAACCATTTTATAAGTCTATCTTTTGTAATTGTGTGTTGAAAAAAATGGAATATTCTTTATAAAATTTCGGAACCGGCTTGCAAAATATTTTTCATTATTAATTTTGTATTGTTTTAGGAAAAAGTTTTACAAAATGTGAATTACGTAACAAATCAAAAACATCGAAAAAAACTAATTTGCAAAACGGATGCGTATTGTGACTGTGCTTAAAATGAGGCCTTGCAAACAATTTTATGATAAAAAATAAACTAAATAAATGGTTTGAAATTTAAACATTGCTCTTATGGGATAAAAATCCAAGATGCCCGCCACTACAGCAGACCCTTGAGTAATAAAAATACTATTAAGGGTGCATTCAATTTCCACGTTCGGAAAAAGAAATTATATTAAATACTTAAACGAGAAATGTGATATAAACAAACCTACAAATAAAAACAATAATAATTATTGCTTTGAAAACATTTGGTTTATCTGTCAGTGAACTAAAGCGAGAAAACATGTATTTGTATACAAAATTATGAAAATACTAGCTGACCCGTACGGCGTTGCCCGTGATTGTTGGTATTTTCGGTCTTTTTGACATAACTGTAATTCTTTTTAAGTGTTCGTTGAATACCTGTGCGTATCCTACTGTGGTCATGAAAAAAAGTCTACGCTATTTAGGAAAGCACTGAAAATTGTATTCCTGTAAACTACTATCTAACATGAAAAAGCTTTAAATATATCGTTTTAATTTATAGTTTTTACTAAGTTTGACTTTCACTTAATTTCATTGACAATGTTGCGAGCACCTACGGCCTTAGAGGAAGCTACGTACCAAATTTCAATCCAATTCATTCTTATAGGGATTTTTAGTAACTTTGATCCCCCTCCCCAAACCACCCTAAAATTTCGAATTTCTTTTAACCCTTTCTTAGCGAGGATTTAAATTAGCTGGGGTTCGTAGAAAAGATATTTGAATCACTTTGTAACATCCGCGTTAATTTAGGATGTAACAAACTGGTTCAATTAGAGTTTGTAATTTTAAATGTATAGGCCTAATTAGTATAAGATATATATTTTTTAGTATTTAAATATACAATATACAGTATATATCAAAATAAAGCTACGAATGTGATATTTTAATGGTATTTAGTTTAATTCAGATGGTTTGTTTAGTTTTCAATAAAATATGTTTAAACTCGTGTATGTTTATGGTTAAGCATGGTGTCAAATAATTTGTTTGTTATTATTATTATTGATAGCGAAAATATGTTTTGAAAAGTATTAAAAACTTCATAGTTATGATATATTTTGTATAAACAATATTTTAAGCAGCATAACTCTAAGTAGGCCTATATAGATATTTAATAACCAATGTTTGAGTTGAATTATAATTCTGTAAGCATTTTTATTTCTGTTTTTTTTTTTTTATAGTTTTTCAATCTAACCTTAAAAAGCTGTTGGTTTTGAAGAGTATTAAAGTGATTATAAATTTGCTAAGTAATGTTGCTATGGTAATACATGTAAACAAACAAGATTTGTATACGAACAGCTGTTTTTGTGAGCTATGGTTTTGAGTTCATACAATAAATGCTGTTCAGTTTCTTCCAAATTTGAAACTTTTTCGGGAAACTTTTCAAACTTTTCTTTACGTATAAACCTTCTATGAACTACTACAAACATTTTAAGACCAAAAATAGCCAAATCGGTCCAGCCGTTCTCGAGTTTTAGCGAGACTAACGAACAGCAATTAATTTTTATATAGATAGATTATAAAATATACAGTATTTAACGTTTTTTAACGAAGAGTTAATGACGTAAAAGTAGGAAATTTCTTTATAGATTAAACTGTAGGAAAAGTGTAATTCTCTTGTCGCAGTGACAAATTATTTAGTATTGCCATGTTGAACGAGTTGTTATTAGGAAATTACCTAGTTCTTAATTAAATCTTGTTGTACTATGTTCGTCTTGTTACCGTCCAATTACACTACTCGGTGTACACTGATACATACAGGGTGTCCGAAAAAAATGGGTCTAAGAATTCAGGGCGTGATTCCCCACATCAAAATAGCATAGGTCCACTAAACATAGGTCCAAAAATGGTAAGTTTTCTGCCTACCCGCCATTAAGTTTTTTTTAACAAAATATTTCATATCTAGATAAATGTTTGACTGATTGAATGCAACCTTGGCATGAAGTTAACCTATCTCAAGAAAAATAAGTGATTGTATCACATTATGCGTTTCAAAATGGTGGCTGTTTGAAAACTCGTGGTTTTAAAGGGCTTTCCAAAGATATGTCACAAGAAAGGGGTTGCCATTTAAAAAAATAAAGATTTTCTTTTTCAAAATAGGGAGAAACATTTTTAATTTTCTTCAAACACCGAAAAAGTGTTATAATAGGTATTGTAGAGGTTTTAAGTTGATATAGCAATCCATTTAAATTATATCGATTTGTATCAGGACTGATTTTACCATCTGTTAAAAGAATGCCTGTAATTCACGCAAAACTATAATTTAACACCATTTAGTACACTAAGAACATTTATTTTTGTAAAAACTTTTGACATAGGTTCATTATCAAGATGGTGTTGTAGTTCATTTTCTGACCTGCTAGCGCAAAATGTTTGAATTTTGTTACATTAAATATTCCAAGTTTTATAAAATTGACCGAGCAATTCATATTTCCCCAGGTCTGCTCAGCTCTATATAGTTCCAGAACCAGGCCTTCAAGATTATCTTAACTATTTTAAGCTTTAAAGAACAATAGTCCGAAAAAGCGAACTGTTGTAAAAACCTAGTAACTGTAAAAAGTATTCGCCAAACTAGTTCTGCTAATGCACTTTCACGTACCCACGTATCAGACCATTACGCACAGGAGATTGAGTTTTTTTTAATGTTTTCCATCTTCTAATAAGCCTCAGTACATGGAGGTCAGAGATTTCGGACCTGAAAATGTTAAATTACTTAAATGTCTGTTGAAAGAGGAAAATTGGATAAATCTGAACAGTTTTAACAGCTTGGACGAGAAATTTAGTTATTTCTTTGATACATTATTTAATTATTTTCTCCATGTCGCATATCCCATAAAAAGAAAAAGAATAGGGAATAAAGCATCAGGTTTGCGATGGATAACGAAAGGAATTTTTGTTTCCAGGGAAAAGTTAAAAAATTTTATTAAATTTACAAATTTTCAAATAGTAGGGAATTTGAAGATTTTTATAGGAATTATAAGCGTATCTACCGAAAGGTAATTATGAAGCAAAATCTTATGAAATTTCTAGAGATATAAGTTGCTCGAATAATATTAGCAAAACTTCGTGGAATATAATTAATGAATTCCGAACTAAAAATTAATTCTGGTGATATTAATTTGAATACTGCTGGGACGAAATATACTGAACCAGCAGTTATTGCTAACTTATTTAATACATTCTTCAGTCAAACTTTAAATGATTGTAAAACTTTTGAATTTATGGCAAATCAAGCTGAGAATAAATAGTCTGTGTTCCTATCTCCTGTGTGTGTGGAGGATGTTCGGGGGGTGATGAAGAGATTGAAGAACAAAAGAGCTACTGATATAGATGGAGTTTCATCATTGCTCATTAAACAGTGCTCGGATGTACTTGTAATACCTCTAGAGGTATTGGTCAATTCTTCTTCCTCTGAGGGTAAATTTCCTACCCGTCTAAAACTTACCAAGACACTGCCATGGTTTAAAAAAGGAAATTATGATGAGATAAATAATTATAGACCGATTTCTTTATTACCGGTGTTAAGTAAGGTTTTTGAAAAGCTTTATTTGGCACAATTCCTGAATTTTCTAAATAGGTTTAATATTCTTTTTCCAGGCCAATATGGCTTTCAAATTGAAATGGGATCAAATTGACTTTATAGTGGAAGGTCTAGACAAGAAAAGTAAAGTACTAAGTATTTTCTTAGACCTTTCGAAAGCATTTGACTGTGTAGATCACAAATTACTTTTTATGAAATGTAAAAATTATGGAATTCGAGGGCAGCCATTAATGTGGCTCGAATCTTATATACATGATAGATCACAACGCGTTACCGTTGCAGGAAGGCTGACAAAACTGGCCATGATAAAACAAGGTGTCCCACAGGGATCAATTCTTGGTCCGATTTACATTATTTTTAATTTACTTAAACGATATGTCATCAGCAATAACGGTGGATAAATTAATTCAATTTGCTGATGATACAACTTTAACTTTTAAAGCTAACACTTTGCAAATCCTAGAACAGAAGGCCTCCTTACAGGTCAATTCCACGGATCAGTATCTGGCCGAAAACCATTTGAAAATTAATATCAAGAAGACAAATTACATACATTTTAGTTTAAAGTAAAGATACAATCAGACGCCAAGTGTCTTCATATGAGAAAGAGAAATTGAAGAAGTAAATTCAGCAAATTTCTTGGGTCTCCTTATAGATAACAAGCTAACTTGGAATGAGCATGTAAACAGCATAAGTTCTAAAATTAGTTCAGAAGTATTTGCTCTGCGAAATTTAAAACAGTATCGCAAAACTCCAATTCTTTTAAAGGCCTACTATGGGCTTGTGTATCCGCACATGAACTATGGAATTTTACTTTCGGGAAATTCATCAGTTCAAAATATGCAAAGAGTGTTTGTTCTGCAAAAAATGCTATTATTCTTTTGGCAGGATTAAACAAATTACAAACTTGTAGAAATGCTTTTATAGATCTGGGAGTGCTTACAATTCCAAGTATATATATACTGGAAATGATTTTATATTTCAAGTTTAAGTGTGAACATGTGCTGAACAAGGATGTACACACTTATAGCACCAGAAATGCTTGTGAATCAGCACAGGTTAAATCTATATAGTAAATTACTTCCTTCACAAGCAGGTGCTAGATTTTTTAATAAACTCCCAGACAAGATAAAACAATAAATTACAAAATGTAAGTCTTTTAAAAACAGCCTCAGACAACTTCTGTTGTCTGGATCGTTTTATTCTGTGGATGAGTTTATGCACCAGAATTTTGTGGAGTAATACATGACTTATTGAGGCAGTTATCATCACACTTCTGTAAAAGTAATTTTATAAGTTAGAGTTAAAAGTTATTTATTTAGTAAATACAAAATCAAATTTTATGTGAGACTGCTTCAGTCATTGCCATGACCTTGCTATTTTTAATCTAAGTGTCTATTTTCATGTTATTTAGTTTTTTAAATAAGTTATTTATTTGGTATATGTTTTAGTGGTATATGGAGTTCTGTGAAATTTCTTTATTTTATTATTCAGATTATGTGATATTATTCAGATTTTGTGACGTATCTTATGCAATTGTATTGTTTACAAGATAAATAAAATGAAATGAAATGAAATAGTTACTAAACTTTCCCTGCCTTTGGTCTGAATTATTGGCCCAACCATCACTCTCTTAAACGGTACATTTTAAATTCATCCCAACCAACCAACACGCTGGATAAATTTTCTCTTCATACATGTTTGTTTCCTTTAAAAAAATTTAAAACATAGGCTAAACATTTTCCGGTGCAGCACCCATACTAATTTATGGGATGTAATATATATTCTAAATCAAGGATTTAATATTAACAAATTTGAAAATTAAAATAAAGGCCAACTCCCTTGACATACACATCTTTGAGTGATGTTCTATACGTATATTATGATACACTGCAGTCCAGTCAGAGGGATATTTACGGCGCGATAGTTTTCATTTGGCTACACTGCCAAACTTGTGTTTATCCTCTGCTACCTGCAATAGCGCCGCACTGCGAACTATGCAGCTTACCGTAGCTACGGCTTCCTCTGAATTGGAAAACGTACTATTTGTACTAAAAGTCTATTTTGTTGCAGAGTAGCTGTCGTGCCCGCCTTTGTTCGAATAAAATAAGAGAACCTTCCGATGTTTTGTTACAAAGTATTAATGGATTTTATTTGTGTTAATTTTCTAAAACGCACTACTGAATGCACGAAGGATACGTAATATTCAGTATCCAAAATATTCAGAAAGGCAAACGTCATAACAAAGTGCATAGATTTTGAAAGGGCTAAAATTCAGGTCATTGTTAAAGTGTAAAATAATTGCAATGTATTGACATTGACTCCGTCCCTTGCTCGCTTCGCTCACCACCCCAGTGGCGAATCACGGAGAAGCAAATGCAAACAGTTTATTGTATAATCTGATGTTTTCACGGAAACTACGAATAATTGGGTCAGAACCACTGGATCATAAGGTGACCTAAATACTGACGCATGCGCAGTAGTGAGAGTTTTTGAAATTTTTTTATATAATGCAGAGTAAATTGTGGATGAAGGAAAGAGGTTGGCTTGGGAAGCAGTAAGGGGCTTATTAGCGAATTTCCATAGGAAAAATGAGCTACTGCAGAGGTCCTTATGGTAAGACCCAAGGTCGGTAGTAGCAAATGAGCACCGATCATGGTCCCCAGAATACGTTTTGGGGTGTCACTAAAAATCATATATGTGTATATATATGTGTATATGTGTTTGCACTCTAGCGGCAGCATTTTAAGTCCGATTTGGTTCAAATTTGGTACACATGTTGGATTTCTACGTCGCTCGGACGAGTTCATTAGCCAAAAATCGAAAGCACGTTTTTTGACAGGAAGCAACTTTTTTTGAGATTTTTCCTACTATAATAACTTTGTTTTTGAGTTTGTTCTACAAATATAAATGTAGGATGTTATCCTGCACATTTTGTTTTTTTACGCGACCTTATTGCTCGCTTGGTTCCCCCTAAATCGATCAAAACGTAAAATACCATAGAAGTACCCGGTTCAAAGCCATGTGTTGGATTAGCATTTTGTATTGAAGATACTTCCAATACGGGAATTGGCGTCTGAAGCACGCAATGCTTTGTGTATTGAAGATACTCAAAATTATCTGAAAATGCATCAAAATTAAAATTGTTTAACCCAAATGCCTACAACTGAATGCATCAACTCAAAAACATCAGCCAGTAAATTTTCAATAACGCTTTTATAAATCGCATAACTAAGTAAGATAGGTAATTAAAAACAAAAGCCTACGGAATACCGTTAGTGGCAAAGATAAAAGGTTCTTTGAGTAAGTAGTAAAATTAATTAATTCATTTTATTGTTTGTTCTAGTAGCCGATGGTGCCTACTATTGGTTGTTGTAGATGGTACCGAATAAAGTAATAGATAACAACATTAAAACATACTCGTACTTCAGGCTGGATTTTATGTTAAACTATATATAAGCTTTAATAAGTTATAAATGTGCATATTCTATTATTGAAGTCTTCTCTTCGCGGTAGGAAAAAATGGATTTCATCAGATGAAAAGTGAAACGTTTTCCTTTCTTCAACTTCAACCAGTGAAAAGAAAGAGAGAGATAATATTCATAGCAAGCTCCTGGTTTACTGTGTTAATCCGTAGCACAGGGAATCAGTAAACGCGTATTATACAATTAAATAAATATTAAAACGTGTTCGGTTAATGTACAAGCATTAATATTTATTTAATTTTTGTTGAAGCATTAAAACTAACTGAGAAAGTCAGCTGTTTTATGTTTGAATCGTAGTTTATCGGTCTCATTTCTTTTTGTTTACTTCGATATTCTAAAGACACCACGTATGCCTACAAACAACCAATTCTATCTAACAGATCCTATAAATTAATATTTTACTCAAAGACCTAAAGCAAATTTTGGGAACTAAAACAAAAGTCATACTTTATAATCATAGATCTACTTCAATGATTTTAATCCTACAAGTATTTTTAATTCAGTAATTTAGGTAAAATTATTATCGTTCATTATAAAATTAAATACATTTGTCGTCGTCAATAGGCCTATAGTATTTATAAATTAATAGAAGTCAAAATTTTACGATAAAATAACATTATTCAAACCAAGAGACCGAGATAGTTAGTGATAGTTTAAAGTATAGTTTTATGTGTGTAGGAGTAATTATTTGTTTCTTAGCTGTCACGAATGAAGTAAACAAAAAAGCTTATAAAAATACATGTATACTAGAGAAGGTCTAGCATGAACCGTGGCCTTGAGTTGCGCAGTAGACTCGGAGTTGATTCGAGTGGTGGGGGTCAGAGAGGCTCAGTCTGTTGCCGCGCTCTGAACATAATACTTCGGTCTGGAAGCCCTTGTACGGGTTTCCAATAAATATTTTGTCTGTGTTCCTTCCCCTCCAGCGGACACTAGAATCACCTGTTTACCTCCGTCTTAACCTAAGTGATTTAGGATGTCACACGCTGAATTACAAACACTGTATTTGGTCTGAAATTAAAAACAGATGTTATGAGTGGAAACACACAAAATTTCAAATACGTTTCTCTCTCTTTTGCAGAATTAAAAAAAATCTGTAATTCGTTCAAATCCTTTTTTTTGGTCGCATCGAAATCTGATGTTCGGTATAAATTCCACATCTCTTCATTTGCTGTAATTTTGGAAATGTTGCCTGTCAAGTCAGGCCCATATCTCGTCAACTGGACTTTATTTTCAAACGTGTCAATTGTTCTATTACTATTTTAGTGACCACCAAAACTGTGATACCTTACTTTAGTATAGGTGTTTGTCAATATTTTTAACACGGAAATCCATTACTCGAGAATGAATAAATTAATCGTGAAATTTTAAATTTATAGAGAATACAACTCCATAGTTATGTGAGTTACAAATGTATTTTAAAAAAATTATGCTTTAGCAATTAATTTACTTATATATTTTAATAATTTTTGTCTTTTTACAGGTAAGATGGGACTATTTGCTGATCTTTGTGAACTACATAGTGTCGAAATCAATACAGGTACATAATTTAAAAAAAAATATATTCTGTTATTCGTATAGACTACTAGTTGGCCCGATCCGACATTGCACGGTTAGACAAATCAAAGTTAAATGTATATATATAAAAAAAAGAAGAAATATATTACATTATGTATTCTTATGGGGATTTTTAGTAACTTTGACCACCCCAAACCCACCCTAAAATTTCGAATTTTTTTAAAACCTTTCTTAGCGAGCACCTAGCGCCCTAGAGAAAGCTACATACCAAATTTCATTCCAATCCGTTTGGTGGAATTTTTATTAACTTTGACCCCCCGAAACCGCCCCTACAATTTCGAATTTTGTGAAAAACTTTCTTAGCGAGCAACTAGTGCCCTATAGGAAGCTACATACCAAATATCATTCCAATCCGTTCGGTGGTTTTTGTGATTTCGTGATGAGTGAATCAGTGAGTGGTATTTGGATTACTGTATATATATATATATAGAGAGAGAGAGAGAGATATATTTAAAACAATCGATTTGGTTTTATTGGTAGATATTACGAGATCAGGAAACGTTAATTAAAAAATTGTTGCATGTATTTCCTAAAGTGTAATTATTTTTGTATCTCAATATAATTTAGGAGCATATTATGTAACAGACTTAGCGCTCTTGTTTGATGTTAGGGGTTCATTCCCTCAGTACAAATTTTATTTTGTACTAACATGTTTAAAGAATGTAAATAAATAGCAAAATGGTATCATTCTATTTTATAAACAACTTCCTGACATTAACGGAAATCTTTCCCCCTCCTCCAGCGTCAGGATTTAGGCCATCGTTATCCCCGCCATTCTACCCCGATCAAAGCGAATCTGTCTTAATCAAACCTCTACTCTACTGCGCATGCGTCAGGATCAAGGTCATTGTTACCCCCACCATTCTACTCCGATCCAAGTGCCTCTGTAATAATCAAACTCTGACCCTATTGCGCATGCGTCAAGATCAAGGTCACTGTTACCCCCACCATTCTACTCCGATCCAAGTGCCACTGTCCTAATCAAAACTCTCGCTCTACTGCGTATGCGTCATGATCTATGTTACCGTTTTCCTCCCCCCCCCCTACTCTACCTCGATCCACGTACCTCTGTCCTAATCAAAACTCGAGTCGCCATGAGGATTGTCGCTAGCAGGGGGAAGAGTCCTCTAGAGACTATTGCATTTAAATGTAGAAAAACATGTTGTAGCTGCTGATCTGCCTGTAATTTCGTGTTTTAAATCTTTCATAAATCAGATTCTCTATATAGTTATATGAAGATATGTTAGATAAACTTTAATTTAAAACACTTTTATAACTTTTCTATATTGGCAACGTTTTACCATGGACTTGTTTTGAAAGTTGGTAGGTCTATAAAAAACGATACACGAAACTATCACGCTTGTAACTGTTTGTACAACCGTAAAATATATGTAAAGCATTATAATGTAATAAAGAATAGGTAGGATTTATTTTGAAAAACTGTGGCAACAGAGGCTGTGATGATTGTGGTGAATATGGCAACAATTTCAGTTATTCGCTTTTAGCTGAAATTATTATTTAGTATTGATGGATATAAATTCTGTTGTTAGTGATAATTTGGAGATGTGTGCTAAAATCAGTTAGCTGTTGACTGATCTGACAACACTGTGATAGCTTTTGCGGTTTCATTGATCTGCCAACGCCTGTCACAGTTCGTGATTCGTATAGGTAGATCTGGCAACAATGTCAGTAAGCAAACAAAATATTGTTGTTATCAATGTTAAAAGATCTCACAACATTGTAAGCGTTTTATTGACAGATCTGTCAACGTTGTCAGAATTCGTGATTTTTATTGACAGATCTTGTAACACTGTCAATAAGTAAAAAATAATGTTTTCTTAATTGATGTTGACAGATCTGACAACGTTTCTCGGTTTGATAGATCTGTCAGCGGTCAACTTTCGAAATTGTTTTGATGGATCTGTAACTCTGTCAACTTTTGCAATTAGTGTTGATCGATCTGGCAACAATGTCAGCTTTCGTGATTTTTGTTGTTTACAAAGAAGACAAGTGGGTTAAAAAACAGGGTTATTTCTTTATTGGACGTACTGGATTCTAGGTTTATTATCACTTAATGTAGTTGGAAATAGGATTAAATCGGTGGGCTGGGTGCATAGCCTTTAGCAAAATGGCAGAGCGCCGAGTTTGTTTATGTATTAAAGCTGATTGGTCATGATTGTTGTGCTTACAAATGTAACCTGTGGTATTGAAGTAACAGTTATTTTACCCCTCTATGTTATTGAAAGGATAACACATTAATAGTTACGGAATTTTAATAAAACAAAATTATATCATCCTTTTGGGTTAAGGTGTACATTTATAAACAAATAAAAGAGCACTGTGGCGACAAAATCACACTGATTTGAATAAAAACCCCGAACCACAAAACAAAGAACAAAAACAATAACTAAACAACTAAATTGTAAGTTATGTTTAATACGTTACCCTTATGTACATTCCGATTAAGTAGTAGTGTTAAAACCCTCTGAGGATGATGACCATGCCATCTAAATGTATATAAGGGAACGTATTAAACATAACTTATAATTTAGTTGTTTAGTTATTGTTTTTGTTCCTTATTTTGTGGTTCGGGGTTTTTATTCAAATCAGTGTATTATAGTATAGTTAAACCCTTAAACTTGTTAGAACTTAGTAATGTGTTAAAAGACTGTAAATGGCGTCTAGGTTTGTAAAAGAGGGTAGGATGGCGGAAATTAGCAAACAGTGGTTGGCTAGTATCCAAGTTTATAGACGTCATAACATAGTATGAATCTGCGTGGACGTACTGTGTACATAATTTAACACTGAAGTCTAAAGACAATCCTTAGAACTAAGTGCGTCACCCGGTGTTCATTTACTCTAAATTTTGTTACGACTTCGTAATTAATTTCTCTACCAATCTCCAAACTCCGAGACTAATTTATGGCCTACAACCAAACATCATTATTCACACTCTGTCTTTGCGCAATCTCCTCGACGCGATCTAAATCGAATACAGTTCACACCTTTGGATCGCTTAATTTACAACCGCTCGATAGTCCCCGAACCTGTGTTTAGTTAATAACAGATAATAACAGGTTCCAAACAGTAAATAACAGGTCGGATCGAGATGATTGCTTCCTTAGGTACGGTGAAAGTAGTCAAGAACTGAGCGGTTGTAGTCGCGAATTTTAATCGGACATCGTTTGGATTTTGCGTGTTTTTATTTTCAAATTAAAAGTAATTTAGTGTCTGACAACATTTTCCTAAGGCATTTGAGCAATCCCATTAAATGGCTTGTGTTGTAAGGCTCCATTCGCACTATTCTGTTTTGAAAACAGAACAGGCATTGTTAAAACTTTAGGCCTACACTACACACACTGACACATATAAAACTTTGAAAAATATAAATTAAAATAAAACAAATTCAAATTTAAAAATTGCTCAGTCTTTCTTTCACATGATTTTAATCACAAGTTTTAATAATGTCTATTTTATGTCTTGACAAGTAAAACATTTTTACACTTGGAACGTGAAAAATGAATAACTACAAACATTTCTTTGAGATGATCTGATTATAAAGTCTCACCGAAACCGGTAACAAAGTACTAACAATTTTTGTTTGGACGGTGAAAAAATAAGGTAATTAACTTATATTAATTGCATAACTGTAATTAAGTTAAATCAGCAATCCTGGTGGCTTACGCATAATGTATACGAGAAGATATTTTACTTTATTTTGTTTCTTTAAAAAACAAATAGCTCAGGTACGTTGTTAGCCTATTTTATTGTTTACGTTTACCTTGTATAGATTGTTTTATGTAATGCCGTTATTTATTTAAAAAACGTCAGGTAATCAGTAGAGATGGGCAGGTCCAGATGGTTACGGATCCGTGGACCTGTATCCGCCGCCGAAACCGATGGTTGTAGGTCCGACTGTGAGTCGGGCACGTACCATTTTAACTCGGAAATCTCTCTTTGCCCTTCCACTCAGGGCCGGCGAGAATAGAAGAAGGGCTCAGCCACTCTTTTGAAGTTTCGCCAACACCGCCGAAAATGATAATTGTTCATTATGTGTAATTCAAACCCGCAGAAGATGAAATTTGTCGCACTAATAGTTTTTCTACAATTTCAGTAAAAACAATTTAGGCCATTATCTTGCAAAATGCACCCTATTAATCTGTGTTGTCCGATTTAAATTTACCAAAAGAATTCTGAAAGTGGACATTAAAACCTACAATTCATACATCTTCGATATTTTAATGAGGTTGATAAAAAATATTAAAAACGCTTCCGAACATAGCGCGAAAAGCGTAAATTGGTAAATTCGGGTTATGAGCTTCGCTCGCAGCGTACAAACTCGGCCGTCGGCCTCGGATTAGAAGATGCCCCCGACGGTAAACTTTTATATTCTACGTTTTAATTGATTTTGGGGGAACCAAGAGGTCGTGTAAAAAAACAAAATGTGCCGAATAATATCCTACATTTTAAAACTCTAAAAAAAGTTTTATTCTGTACAAAAAAATTCAAAAAATAGTTACTTCCAGTTGTTGGATTTTGTTGGGTAACGAACTCGTCCAAGCGACGTAGACGGCGAACGTGTGTATCAAATTTGAACTAAATCGGACTTAAAATGCGACCGCTAGAGTGCGACCACATACATATAATTTTTAATGACACCCCAAAACGTGTTCAGGGGACCATGATTGGTGCTCATTTATAAAAAAATCAGATTGTTACAACAAATTTTAATACCTTTACTGCTTAGGACTATAAATATTACTTTCCGATATTTTTTTTCGGTGAAAAATTGTTCACGTCTTCAGTAAAAATTGAATAACTTTAAAAATATTTAACCAATTTTAATAAAATTTTAACCACACATAGAAAACATATCTTTAATAATAATACAAAAAAAATCAGATTGTTACAAAAAATTTGAATACTTTTACTGATTAGGCCTATAAAATATACTATTTAAAATTCGACAAATGGTGAACAATATTTTTTTATTTTTTATTATTTGACATTTATTTTAATTTTGTATTGGGTTATGCATATAATAAGTTATATATAATTTTATTGCGAATTAAAATCTCTTTTAATATTTAAAATCGAATATATAAAATATCAAAAGATATGTACATTTTAAAAATGTTTTGTGAAATTTTGTTTACGAAGTATATACGTTTTCGATACTAAAAGTTTAATAATAATAATTTATAAAAAATAAAGTAATTTATCGTATCTTGATGATTTTTTCACAGAATGTGTATAATAATATACTCTGTTAATACGACTGCAATCGATAATAAACAGATGATTTTCATTTCTCTTAGCAGTGGGCACCGATGAGTGCGGTGGTGGGGGACCTTCAACTACCTCCCCTACATGCGCCAGGTTTTCGCGCAGGCCGCCGTTAAATAAATCTATCTATAGTTGTTATTTCACTTCGCTGCCTCAGACAACTTCGCTGTTCAGTTTGTATTGCCTCGTTAACAAGCATGGTTTTGATTTATGCGCTGTGCTGCGCTCCGATACGCTCCGCTTGCAGTATTGTTTTACCCTTTAAGCTGGGTTTTCCTAGCTCCGCACTTCTTGCCCAGCGCACTGCGCACTGCGGACCTCTCAGCGCAGTGCTCTGAGCGGTAGTGCTTTCCTAGCTGCGCAGTTGCGGTACGTATTTGACTTTTTATCAGTTTAAAACTATAACAACACTGCTAACTCTCCCAAGTGTATTTTTATTTCCTTTGCGAGTGTATTTTTGTACTATAGCGAATATCAATAAGCGGAAGCGCGTTGTGACTTTAGCTGATAAATTAGCTGCTATCAATGAAATCCAAAATGGATGTTTATTGAAAACTGTTGCGGTTAATTTAATGAGTATATTGTGATGTACTGTAATCCTAAAAATGTAATTTTAACTTAAATAAAGAACATAGGTGTAGCTTACAAAGAGATTTTTTTAATTAGTTTGACTTTCAAAACATTTCAAAACTGTAGTGTTAGATGAAAAATCTTTATCCGAAACGGACCCCCCCCCCCTATAGGTCGGTTAGCCGGGATTTTATTGTAGAGTAATTTTACTACATAAATATATTCCTTTTACTCTCTGTTAATCGTTGATTTTGGATTGGTTAAGGGCCGCCATATTGAATCTGATTCCCATAAGAGCAATGCTACAGAATAAGAAATTTTTTCCGTTAATTCGAGAAATAAATTTAAAAATTCGGTTTCATTTTGAAGTAGTCATATGCAGAGATTTTGATTGCCGAATACATTTACAAAAACTGTTGTTTTGTTTTCATAAACGTATGATATAAATAGTAAACTTTAGTCATTTTTTACTCAGTTGCAAAAAGAGATATTGCAAAAAACCTTAGCAATCAACACCCACAATCTATTTTAGTTTAAGAAAAAAATACAGTTTTCGTTTTTCGACGAAAATAACACAAAAATATGCTTAAACGTGAAGGTATGGTTAGATTAGTGATTGAAATTGTACCCAACTTCGCCGTTTTGAATTTAGGGACGCGAGCCTTAATACAGGCAGCCAACCACATTGTTTGTCTGCTTTTCATCACAACTTCCCAAATAAAGAACAAAAAAGAATTACGAACCACTTTTCTTGATCAAAAGTCCAATCTCCTGCCTTACGAGGTCCTTCTTCATGTTGTTTTTAAACTGTTTATCGGCCATATTCCACAGTATTGGATGACCACCGACCAGTTCGATAAGCTGTTCATCCTCACTAGCCGTAAACTTATTACACGTTGTAGATATTATATCAATAATATTCGTACTACTACAGCACTCTCTTGTAAAACTAAAACTAGTGCCCAAATATAACTCTGTTGCGCTACGCGGTCCGCATTTGACTGCTCTCAGAGGAGTCGTCCAGTTGCGCAGAGCGTACTGCGGACCGCGGGGTGGGGGGAGGGGGCGAAACGGCCTGTTCAATTACATGTTGTTGAGTAGGTTCCGCAGTACGTTTGAATATATACACTTATATGACTTATATATACAATTATTCAATGGCAGTCGCTCCGCCGAAAGTGCGGAGCTAGGAAACCCCAGCTTTAGTCTCACACCACTGCTTCTTTCTGTAATTCGCACCTCGACCGTGTGGCGTCATATTATTTACTGTGCTTTTCGAGTTTGCAATTCCACCTTGCGCCCTGGATCAGAAGCGTATAAATTACAATTTGTGTGGGAGTTTCCAACTCAAGAGAGCAAGCAGGCTATGCCTCACAGCCCTCGAAGGAACTAAAAGGAGTAAATGAGTGAGTCTGACGGAACTGCTCAATGTCCTGCATTGCTTCACTAAACATATTGTTGTTGAATGAAACTATTTATACATTTTTACACATTTTACACATAAAACATAGGTGGTAGATAGAAAAACGGATTCGCCAGGGTAAAACTATTTAAATTTAAACAGCTACTACGGAATTCGTGATTGTAAGATAATGACTTGTGAAAGATTCATTGATTCAATCGAAGCGACAAGGGAGGTCATTAATATTTGAATACCAGCGGAAATGTTTACCTAAGTAGCGTAGGACTGTCTCTAAATGTAATTTACCGTACAAACTTCTGAAATCCAGTTGTCTGACACTAAGCGACAGGTCTCTGAGTAATTTATTCCGTCGACGGTTTTAATGGAATTGGACTGTATTTGTGAATTATTTAAACGTAGGCTATTTGATAGTTGTCCCGAATTTCCTTAACTATTAATGATAAAATCTATATACAGGGTGTCCCCGAACTCTCTGGACCCCTTTTGTGGATATGTTCCTGGGATCGAGACAAACATATTTCACAATATAAACATGGGTCTACGGGGCTTATTTTTCCGTCTGTCTGTATGTGTTTTTGACAAAATACTTTTTATTTTTGAAAGTAGAAAGGATATTGAGCTCAAACTTTGTACGCCTATTTGTTGCCTAACCTCTTATCACTATACGAAAAATTATATCATTATTTTACATATTAAAAAAATGGCGGCCGTTTATAATTTTTAATGTCAAATATCTCAAAAACCGCAAACTTTACAAAAAAAAAATACAAGAGACAAAAAAAGTTTCCTTTTTTAATGACAAACACAATGGGTTTTTTATTTTGTGTATAGCTTAAAGGATAACAGAGATATTGACAAAAAAAAGGAAAAATGTATTTCTTCTGTCCGAATTGAGACCGAATTTTGCGTTTTGAGTCAAATATCGCAACAATAAAATTACTATAGTTTCAGTACTGGGACCTATTTTTTTTTTTATGTATCTGCTCATTTTACGTAAATTAAATTAAATTTTACACCTTAATTAACGACCTACATATTTCAATAGAGATTCGTTTCTGTGAATAATCTGAAACATGGGTGAAATCTTTCGCCAGCTGTAACTCGCTAACGAAGCATTTTCGGACCTATTAATATATGAAATTTTTTAATTATTTTTTTGCTAGTAGAATCAGCTCAGTAAAAAAAACATCAGCTCAGTAGAATCAGCTTGGAACATAATGCAAATAACTGATTATTTTAGCTCATAATAACTTTTAAATATTTTGTTTCTAGAGTAATTCTGGGTATCGTTGACAACTACCAAGAAATACATTTTTCCTTTTTTTTGTCAATATCTCGGTTATCCTTTGAGCTTAAGACAAAATAAAAACACCATCGTATTTGTCATTAAAAAAGTAAAATTTTGTGTCTCTTGTAATTCTTTTGTTAAGTTAGCGATTTTTGAGATATTTGACATTAAAAATTATAAACGGCCACCACTTAATAATGTTATAATTTTTAGTAATGTCATAAGGGGTTACGCAACAATTAGGTGCACAAAGTTTGAGCTCAATATCCTTTCTACTTTAAAAAATATTAAGTATTTTGTAAAAAACACATACAGACAGACAGACGTAAAAATAATCCCGTAGACCCCATGTTTATATTGTGAAATATGTTTGTCTCGATCCCAGGAACATATCCACAAAAGGGGTCCAGAGAGTTTGGGGACATCCGGTATATAGTAGCTGAACCGCTGACGTAGGTTGAGCGAATTTTTAAAAATAAGTTTATATGTTTAAGAATTTTAACTGTTTGGGAAATTGTTCAATTCACGAAGACGCTGAATAGCTGCCTACGTGTACGAAATACATTGTTAGTATTTGTTTGTACCTCAGCGTCCATCCGCAGAGGAAACCTTTTCGAGGTAGTACCTCGACCTTGCGCCCTTATATTATTGACTGCTTCGCTTCGCTCGCAGCGTATAAAATGGGCCGTCGGCCTCAGATCATAAGAAGCCCCCAAGTGGATTTAAACCTGGTATTTTAGTAGTTTTTGGGGGAACCGAGCGAGCTAAAAGGTCGCGTAAAAATCAAAATCTAAAGAATAATATCCTTCATTTACATTTTTAGATAAACCCCCAAAGTTTTTCTAGTACGAAAAATAAAAAATGAAACAGTTACTACCGGTCGAAAAACGTGCTTCCGGTTGTTGGATTTTTTGGCTAACGAGCTCGTTCGAGCTTCAGACAACCAACGTGTGTCCCAAATTTGGACTAAATCGTACTTAAAATGCGGCCGTTAGAATACGAACAAACATATACAGTAAACACATTTTAATGACACCCCAAAACGTGTTCTGGGGCTCAGGATCGGTGCTCATTTATTAAGGTCTCGCAATAAGGGTCAGTACAATAGCTCATCTTTTCAATGGAAACTCACTAATAATCCACACCGATAGCCCGTGATAGACCACGCGCATGCGCTATCCAAACATTTCAGCAAGCTGACACTACAGAAAGAATCATAAATGTTTATTGATTGGACTCAAAATTTTACTTGGAAGTTGTAAAAATAATCTTAAACGATCCTCATTGTTGTTAGGTAACACAGAGGATGGACGAGATCGGGTGTGAATGTTAACCAATAAATTAAGGCTCGGCAGCACCATCTTGAATTTAAACTCCCATAAGAGCAATGTTAAACGGGTAATAAAATTACTGGAGTAATAATGATCAGAAAATTATCCTGAATGGTTAATTTTAAAGGTTAGAACAGTTCGAGTGTTGATATTTTTTAGTTTTTAAAATATGTCTTTTACTAAATTTGTTCTTTGACTTCTCAAAATCGAACTTTCAGATTTTTTCTTATTCAATTTTTCAAATGTAAAAAGATCACACCATTCGAAGTTTAATTGCCTTTTCATTAAAGTATTTTAAATAATTTTATATAATTTATGGCGAAAAAATCCACGTTATTATGGAAGCATGTACGCGCCGAATTTATGTTCCTACTCGACTGTTTAGCCTGCAATCTGGTGGTTATCAAATCAACTTGTTGCTCGTGGATGAATACTGAAAAAATAATATATCCGTAATGTTCAATGTGTGAGAGAAAGCTGTTTTTAAGAACACATACTACTACATATTGTCACGCACGAACATTTCAGTACGCTTATCGTCAGGGTTACGTCTGTAACTCTCTATTTTCGCCTTTACGAAGCTGCCCTATATTTGCTAGTTGAATAATTAAAACTAGCAAACTAAATGATATTAGTGTACAGCTCTGTCACTTGGAGCTCTGCGGTCAATTCGGAAATATTAGTTCTCTCCTGCCGAGCCATAAACAATACAATCAATGATAGTGCCTAAGCTTTGCAATTTTATTGTCTTAAAAATTTATTGACAAAATAAACGGTACCAGATAACTGCCACATAATTTCTGACAGTTCAAACTTTACACCTTACCAAGAGTAAAATAGGAGGTGATAGTGTTAAAGTAGGAGGGGGACATACATTAAAGTAGTAGAGTAAGTAATACATATTATTATTATTATTATCATTAAAACAATTCGATCGATTTCGAACAAATTTTTACCAAACATGTCAATTAGGCCTGTTTAGATGCACGAAAAAAAAAAAGGTTTTGAACAATTTTGAAAATTAAACCCTTTTTGGTCAAAAACAACCCAAATTCAGTTATTGTTATTATTATTATTATTACCTAAACGAGAATTTGTAGAAAGATGCGGTTTTTTTGCACAAGGTAGGGTACATTAAGGGCTACAAATAAGTCAAATTTTATCAAAATCGTTAGAGCCGTTTTTGAGAAATGTTGGATTTTCTCGTTTTTTGGCCTTTTTTGGGGTATAAAACCCGTTAAAAATCAAAAATTATAAAAAAAAAACTCCTGGAGATATTCCAGAACTACACCTACATACCAAATTTCATCAAAATCAGACCGTTGGTATGGTCTCCAGCTCTGTACACATCCTAACAGTCACACGGACAGACATCACCAAAAAAACACTTTTTTGGGTTCAGGGAGCACCAAAACAAATAATTCCACTAAACATATTTTTGGGTCCAGGGAGCACCAACACAGATAATTCCACTAAACAATTTTTGGGAGTTCAGGGAGCATCAATTCCACTAAAAATTCAAATTCGAAAATTTGGACGAAAACAATACTTTCTCCATATACTACGTATAGGGGGGGGGAGAAAGTAAAACATATGAAACTAAATTGCTTGTACTAATAAATAGTGAAGGAAATTAATAAATTGTATAAATTCACCGAACATCATTACGGCATGCAGGCACAAATAACTAAAATTTGACAGCTTGGGAACTAATTTAATGTTTGTTATTCATACATTTTGTAGCAACGACATTACAACTGAACCAGTACATTAAGTAAAACGGTATGATATTCTACGACCCGATACTGTTTAATAATTCACAAACACAGCTTAAACCCATTAAGTCACTATACACCGATGACGGGCCAAATCACCCAGAGCTAGGCCGCCTAATGACCGACTGCTGACTTTCCGAAGTTTGTAAATTACATTATTATACCACGCCCAAGGCTTATATTACTCGCAATATATACGGTGTTCACCGAGTTATTTCGATATTTGACTTTTGAAACAGATGTTTTCGGAGCGATTTGTTTGCAATTTAGAATGTATATGCATGTTCATATACAGGGCGTCCCATAAGTTAACAGCCAAACTTCGGAAAATGGTTCTTTGGTAAAAAAATAAATAAATAGTTTTCCAAAAACGCTTAGTTTTTTTTACAAAATAATTCACATCTAGAGAACGGTTCCGCTCAGTTATTATTTTATATTCTTTTCAAATAAAGTGGAATCTAACTTGTAAGTGCCTTAAGGGACTCATAAGTCCCTGTACAATACATATAAAAATTGTGGTAGTTCCAAATAGTTCTAATAGGTTGCAGCACAAGCTAGAATTCATAGATGCAGTAGATTATCTTTTAACATGTTCTAGTCTTTCATTTGTCAGTAGTTTTTATTAAAAGGGTAGCATATTGTTTTAAATTAATTATTTAACTTAATAAGAACTGATCTAACTTATTATTATAAACCTCTTACGAATACAAATTATACAGATTCAAACTTAAGAGCAACCAAGCAAACTTCCTATAACCACTCCTAGATGGTGCTGATAAACTATCTTTTACTTTACTTTTACTTTTCACGTAATATTTATTTATACCGACAGTAAAGTAACTGAAGTTTTGTTAATTAATCAGTTTTCTTTAATCAAGCCTTAGCCTAGTGGTAACGTTGCGTCTTCCTGATCAGAAGATGCTGGGTTCTAATCTATGCTAGGGAGACCAGATATCTTATCATATCTGTGGTTTGAGGGTAGGAGGGCGGAAGTAAAGCAAACGGTGGTTGGCTCGCTTCCAAGCTGACGGAATATGACTAGATATCTGGTCTCCGACTGGGGCTGTTTTGCATAACTTTACTAAGGTATTTATATATGTATATATTTACTAAAAAATACAGTAAAAAAATGTTTTTTTAATAAACAATATTAGTTAATCACAAAAATAAAGAAATATATAGTTTTTAAAAATTGTATCACTTCTTGGTCCTTAAAGGGTTAAACTAACAGTAATCTATTTTAAGAAAAACAAATGATTATATCCAATCATTCGTTTCAAAATAGCGGCTATTTCAATCCTGAATTGCCCACAAACCGCGGTACGTTTTAACAAAAAATATCAAGAAATTTTTTTGTAGCCCGATTAATTCCCTTTCGGATGGTGTAACTTTTAAAACAATCGGATGAAGGATAATAGTTGAGTTACGGATAATATCAGCATATGTACCCACCATATTGCTGTGTTTACTGTATATGTACCCACCAT
>JAGFPH010000982.1:243657-284810 GCA_018207615.1 Philaenus spumarius
TGCTGTGTTTACTGTATATGTACCCACCATATTGCTGTGTTTACTGTGTTGGTATAGGATGCCGAGTTGCACAAACCAACTTAGACATAACTTGAATATTATCCTTCTACCGATTGTTTCCACAGTTACACCATCCGATAGGTAATTGAAAGGGCTACATAAAAGGTGTCTTGACATTTTTTGTTAAAATGTACGGTTTGTGAGTAATTCAGGATTGAAATTTTCAAAAAGCCGCAATTTTAAAGCGCATGATTGGGTATAATCCTTTTTTCTTTCTTAAAAGAGATCATTGTTATTTTAAACTTCATGGCAAGTTTGAACTCAATACGTTAAACCGTTCTCTAGATATGAATTATTTTGTAAAAGAAAAAAAAACGGCTGCTATCTCAAAAACGAAGCGTTTATGGAAAAAAAAATTGCTGCCGATTTTCTTTTTATTTTGACCCATAGAATCATTTTCCGAAGTTTGGCGGTTTACTTATGGGACACCCTGTATACGCATATTCATACCACAGAATATTCGAGTAAATATTTTGAACAGTAATGAAACTGTGATTTTACAAATAAAACAAAGTTTATGGGCTAGTAGATTATGTTGTTTTAATTAACTGCGTTGTTATTTTTACAATCCTATTTAGAATAATTTTTTCCTTACTTCAAATTTTAAATCGGGTGATCGTTTTGAGTGTGCATTTGCATTTCAGAAATAATTGATTTTAGAGCAAAGTTCAGATGCGGGACTTCAACTTAAGGTTTTGCTACAATAACAAAAAAAGCGACCGACGACTCCATCGCTTCACTCTATGACCGTATCTAAACAGTGCAATTTCTTGCAGCTAAGCTCTTTGAAATTGTCCCATTTAAAATCATGTTATATATCTATTTCGTGTGATTGAGTGCTGAAAAAAATCTTAATCTTTATATATATAAGCGAAATACCACTCACTCACTCACTGACTGACTCATTCATCACGATTTCTCAAAAACTACCAAACGGATTGAAATGAAATTGGGTATGTACCTTCCTCTAGGGCCATAGGTGCTCAGTAAGAAAGGGTTTGAAAAAATTCGAAATTTTAGGGGGGGTTTCGGGGGATCAAAGTTATTAAATCACGATTTCTTCAAAACTACCGAACGGATTGGAATGAAATTTGGTATGTAGCTTCCTCTAGGGCCATAGGTGCTTACTAAGAAAGAGTTTGGACAAATTCAAAATTTTAGGGGGGGTTTGGGCGATCAAAGTTATTAAATCATGATTTCTTCAAAACTACTGAACGGATTGGAATGAAATTTAGTATGTAGCTTCCTCTAGGGCCATAAATGTTCACTAAAAAAGGGTTTTAAAAAATTCGAAATTTTAGGGGGTTTATGGGGATCAAAGTAACTAAAAATCTAGATTTCTCCAAAACTACTGAACGGATTGGAACGAAATTTGGTATGCAGCTTCTTCTAGGACCATAGGTGCTAACTAAGAAAGGTTTTAAAAAATTCGAAATCTTAGGGAGGGGGGGGTCAAAGTTACTAAATTACGATCATTTGTCGCATTCGTTTCACCAAAATAATTATGCAATAGCGAAGCATTGCCGGGTAAGCTAGTATTCTTTATAAAATTGCGGATTTGGCTTGCGATTCACTTTTAGTTATACATTTTTTATTGTGTAAGAAAATAAGTTCAAACTTGGTACTTAAAACATTTCAATCACGTGAAAAATGAACGGGATTTATACAAATGTGAAACGCAAAACGGATGCGTATTGTGACAGTGGTTAAAATGAGACTTTGCAAACAATTTTATGTTAAAAAATAAACGAAACAAATGGTTTTGCTCCTTTTTTTTAACAAATTTAACATTGCTCTTACGGCAAAAAAACAAAAAACATCAAAGATAGTCGCCACTACTGCAGGCCTTTAATATTGATGTAGACATTAATTAAACCAATTTTTTTATAAACCACAATATTATGGTCAATTTTCAAACTTATTACAGAAAGCCCTACTTTTTACAACGTTTTTATTACCTCGATTTCTTGTCTGTCTGTTCGGTACGTATTTAACAACAATGTATTTTTAGTAAATAAAATTATTTTTATTCACTAAAATTAGAAATATTGCTAAAAAATAGTTCGACCACGCAGCTGAACCGCTGACGTCAGTTGAGCAAATTTCCAAAATTATGTTTATATGCCTAAGTTATAGGGCTTTAATAGCTTAGGTGCTGAATAGCTGAAAAATGTTTCGCACGCCATTCCGCATATTGGAAGAATTTTTAATACACAATGCATTGCGTGCTTCGCACGTCATTCCGCATATTGGGACTATCTTAATTCAATACACTGTGCATTGCGTGTTTCGCATGCCAACCCCAATATTGGGAGTATCTTCAAAACACAATGCATTGCGTGCTTCGCACGCCAACCCTACGGTACAATCCACCACATGGCTTTGAACCGGGTACTTTTATAATATTTTACGTTTTGATCGATTTTGGGGGAACGAAGCGAGCTATAAGGTTGCGTAAAAAAACAAAATGTGCAGAATAAAATCCTACATTTATATTTGTATAAAAACTCTAAAAAAACATTTATTCTCGTAGAAGAAATCTAAAAAAATAGTTACTTCCGGTCAAAAAACGTGCTTCCGATTGTTGGATTTTTTTGGGGCTAACGAACTCGTCCGAGCGACGTGGACAACCAACATGTGTACCAAATTTGAACCAAATCAGACTTAAAATGCGGCCGCTAGAGTGCGAACACACACATATATATATGATTTTCAATGACACCCCAAAACGTGTTCTGGAGACCATGATCGGTACTCATTTACTACTCCCGACCTTAGGTCTCACAATAAGGGCCACTGCAATAGTTCATTTTTCCTATGAAAATTCGCTAATAAGATGTTTTTAAAGCTTATCAAAGTAAAAGATATGCACAAGTTTATTAATAAAAAAACATTTTATACAGATTAGTGGTTAGCATTAAAACAGCATTTACTATTCGTGCGTGCATAACCTCGGCTTTGTATCAATGAGAAAGTAATACATTTGCAAAACAATAGTATAATTTGAGAAGTAGGCCTAATTGCTATCACCTCCATAGCGAATACGACCATCACCTCCATACGTGTAGCGGATCTAGTTTGGCCGATTTTCCAGAAATCTGCTCCGTATAGAATGAATAAGATTGTTTTTTACTTTATTTTTTTTATAAGTTTATATTTTCAAAAGGGACCAGTCTTAGAGCCTAACGTAAAACGGGCTTCGCCATTTTCTCCGTAACGAAATGTTTTAAGCGTTTTAAACTGTTCAAGTTTCGTCCAGATGCCAACTTAAAAGTTTTTTGCAAGTTTACAACTTAGGTAGTCTATAGACATTTCCATTGATTATGAAGGTTTATTCTTACGTACTTTTAAACGCAAGCCGTTATAAAAATTATTGTTGACCTTATTTGGGTTTTCATCAAAATGCATTTCTTCAGAGCAACAAACCCGTTATTTTTTCATATATCGTTTTAAACTCACTAAAAATAAGTTTAAATAAATATTTCATACCGAGTTTTAAGTTTACATGTTGTAAAATCTTTGACCACCAAAAAAAAGGCCTTGAATTATAAAATGAATGTCTCATGTGCTTAAATATTGTCGTAGAGTTTTAATGTGTTTTATTATATTTATATATGTTATAAATTTCAAACAAATTGGATGAATATTTAGAATCAGACGAACAAATAACATAAAACAATCCTACAAATCGGTTAACCCGCACCTGGTTCTATATTTTTTTATATTTCTACTGGAATACACGTAAGAAAATCATAAGATTTGTCACGTTTATGGCGGCCATTTTGGGCAAGCTATGTTTGTTTGTGTTTTTAAATTTTGATCTGATAACCGTGATTAACGACTAAAGAGTTAATAAAAATAAACTTGCATAAGAAATATTTTTTTAAACCTCGAAAACAGTTGAATTTATTTAGTAAATGGCAGCCATTTTGATCCGAAATGTTGAATTTTAAAATGTTATATATATTCGTGATCAGCTCTTCCCAAAACCCCTAAATAACCAGTTTCATAAAAAAAAACTCGTTTTAGAAGTTGAGATGTTAGAATTGAAACAATTTTTGGAATGTTTTATAACTTTTCCGGTACATTAAAAAAAAAGGACAGCACACAAAAAATGTTTTAAGTTTAATCTACGTGACGAGACGAACAAATAAAACAAAAAATCATACAAATCGGTTAACCTGCACCGGGTCATATCTTTTTTATATTTTTACTGGAATAGGTCTACATGTAGAAATCACTAACAATCATATGATTTGTCACTTTTATGGCAAGCTTGTTTGTTTTTTTAAATTTTTGACTCCATATTCGTGATTAGCGACTAAATATTAAATGAAAATAAACGTACATAAGAAATATTTTTAAGACCTCAAAAGCAGTTTAATTTTTAAAGAAAATGGCAGCCATTTTGTATCTGCCATGTTGATTTTTTATATTTTATTTATATATTCGAGATCGATGCTAAAAAAACCCAAAATAACCAGTTTTATTCAAATATCGTTTTAGAAGTTGAGATATTAGAATTTAGTTTATTTTTTGGGACATTTTGGATTTCTAGTACACTTAAAAAAAAAACGAAAAGCATGAACAATTTTTTTTTAAACTTTAATCTACGTAACAAGAAGAAAAAAAAGAAGAATCATAAAAATCGGTTAACCTGTACCGGGTTACCTTTTGGCTTTTTTTGTCTATTTTTACTGGACTAGTATGTAGGTATAACAATTTTCTATTTCAGATATTATCAGATGAAGAGAAACTGAAATAAACCTGAAATTTACCACATCAAGATATTTAAAATCGATTGCAAAATTTCACCCAAGACTAAAAAACAGAACATTTTTTTAAATTTATTTAAAAACAAATATGTTTTAATAAACCGGTTTGTACAACTTATAAAAAGTGAAAAATTGTCCTGAAAATGTTTGATTGTCATTGTAAGATTTAAAACGAAGAACGCTGGGCGCTAGCGATAGATAAATTAATGCAAGAATAGTTTACCAAAGTCACCAAACATTTTTTTGCACTACAAAATAATTATATGAACTGTTGTGTGAGTGTTTTCATCAACTACTTCCTATTTAACACAAAATCTGTAAACTCTCACTGATACTAACTATACAGTATTATATTTAAATAGTTACTCCCATTTCATTACCGTTGTCTGCAAAACACTTGGTTATAACAACAATAATTTTTGAAAGCTCGGCTTTGCTGGGCAACAATAAACAGTAAATTGCTTGATTCTTTATCTAAAATATATTCATACATTTACATTATTTGTTTAGAACACTTAAAATGTAATATTACAAAATATTGCCAAATATATTAACCTACTCTGTAAAAATAATGATATGAACTTACTGTTGTGTGAGTGTTTTCGTCAACTATTTCCTATTTTACACAAAATTTATAAACTCTCACTGATACTAAGTATACAGTATTTTATTTAAATAGCTACTCCCATTTCATTACCGTCGTCTGTAAATTAATTACTTGGTTAAAACAACAATAATTTTTGAAAGCTCGGCTTTGCTGGGCAACAATAATCAGTAAATTGCTTGATCCATTATCTAAAATATATTCATAAATTTACATTATTTGTTTAGAACAATTAAAATGTAATATTACAAAAAATTGCCAAATACATTAAACTACTCTGTCAGTGTAGTTTTTTTTAAGCCTAGATGCTAAATGAACCAGAGATGTGCTAAACTGGTATATTCCAGTACCAGATACAGCAGGTACAGATACTTTCTGGTATCCAGGTACAAAGTACCTGATATCTAGAGGCATTTATTATTTTAGAGTATTCATACAACAAGAGGTACCTAGTATCTATTACCAATGATATATAATTAAGTATATTGTACCCACTACCAGTACCAACTAACTGATATATTTTTATAAGTAAATATCTGTGTAACGTCTCATTAAAACTTATTATTAATTACATTTAAACATAGCGTTGTAGGTGAGTGGGAGGGGGTTAATTGCTCTATAGTCTGCACCCAGTACCTGAACCTGTACTCTGTCATTGGTAGTAACTATATCTGGTTAATCTGATATTATTTTTGTCCTCCCATGACTACCTAGTACACTACAAGTACGTAGTACCGTCGACGAAGTACAAAATACCTACTTAAAAGTTTCAGCGGTTCAGCTGCGTGGTCGAATTATTTTTGTTTTGTTATACTAATCAATTACCTTTTGTGACGTTACGTACTTATACAATACGGAAATAATGACGTGGAAATAAAATGAATGTACCTTTTAAATCTCTACACGCAACTTGCTCTCGCGTTTTATCTCAGAAAGAGATAACTCTGGATGGAATAACAGACTCGTGTCATATACGAGTAAATTCCAAGATGTAGGCCTAATATTGCGAAAGCAGTTGTCCGTGTAGCGACCACACAGAATGGTCCTTCAGGCGGAATGACTCATTTCCATGGATATGTTCATCTTGATATCAGTGTCCACCCAAATGGTGCTCTAATGAGATATATTGACGTAAATGCCGGCCACCTGTAGGAAATAAGGAATATTGTATAAAACTTATTTTTTCATATATATTTAGAAAAGGGAAAATATTGCATAAACTAATCAAATCACGTGAAAAATCACGTACAGATTAATTTGATACACATGAGAAATAAACGGTACCAGAAACTGGCGCAAAACTTTCTCACAAACATATTTCAATTATTAAACAGATTCACTGTGACTTCATAATTGTAGGTGGGGTAGGAGAGGAGATTTTAAACTGGTAGATTAACTAATAATAATTATTATTACTATTAGCTAGAGATAAAACTATTCGACCGATTTCGAACAAATTTGCACCAAACACGTCAATTAGGCCTGTTTAGATGCACGAAAAAAGGTTTTGAAAAATTTTGAAAAACAACCCCCTTTATGGCCAAAAAACTCCAAAAAATCAGTTATTATTATTATTAGTTAAACGAGCATGTTTAGAAAGGTGCGGGTTTTTGCATATGATATTGTACATTAAAGGCTACAAATAAGAAAAATTTGATCAAAAAAAATAATAATAACTGATTTTTTGGGGGTTGATTTTCAAAACCTTTTTTCGTTCATCTTCACAGGAATAATTGACGTGTTTGGTGCAAATTTGTTCGAAATCGGTCGAATAGTTTTCTCTCCAGCTTTGTATAGATACAGTCATACCAACAGACATTTTGTAAAAACCACTTTGTTGGATTCATGGCGTCCCAAAACGGATATTTCCACAAAAATCTCAACATCGATTTTTTTGCCATCACTATACTTTCTCTATACTATAGTATAGTGAGAAAGTAAAAATATAACTTAAAAATATTACGTTTAATGTATTTAGAACTAAAGTCTTTGAATATCTTATTTTGCTTTGTTTTTCAGAAGAAACTTCTTAGGCCTACTAAGAACAAACTATAGCCTACAGGGTGTCCAAAAAGTCCCACCCCCTTTAATTTTAGAACAAGTAGAAATAAATAAATGAGCTTCGCGGTATCTTTATATGACACAGGGAGATACATTTTGGTGTAACCGACCATTTCACCAATCACCCCAAAATAGTGGGCTGAAAAGGTAATTCAAAAATCTTAAATACAAACTCCCATCAAGTGATACATAATTTTAAAGTGCTTGATACATGAAGAAGTATATCACTAATTAGAGGTCTCGATCTTAACCCAAATGGCGACCAGTCAAATTTTAAATGTCTTATGTTAACACAATTTTAATTACGTTACAAACACTATGTTCCAGTGGAAAGGAATAATGGTTCTTTGCATGTTATTTATTAAAATCACGTGGTCATTCAAAATCTAGTACTAAACAAATATTTACAGAGGTTGGCTTTGATATATGTTACGATATTTGGTTAAACCACCCGAAATCAATTATAAAAAAATGAAAATGGCTGTAACTAAACAATTTTAAATACTCCCAAATATCGTTGTGTGGCACATCATTTGAAAGCTTATTTAATTCTAAGTCTAAAAAGAATAATCAATAATATTAAAACAAAAATAGTACAGCAAAATTTGGCAAAATCGGAAAACACGATTTCGTTGATTTTTGGCCGCCATTTTTAAACGGTTAAAGATATGGATGTGCAAATTTCACCGTTGGGGTTTTCTTGAAATTCTACATCGAAATGATGTATCACATGACCACCTTCCTATTTAAAAAAGACAAAACATTCAAAATGGCGGATCCAAGATGGCGGATAATTTTTTTGAAATCTTTATAAAATAGTATTTTTACATCGAGTAGGTACCTCAATCACATCTACCCTAAAATTTGCCTTGTATACGAAATATTAAACCGTCCGAAGACTTAATTGTCACCCTGTATAAATATATATATTGATTTTAAAAGAACCACTACAGCTTAGGCTCTCTTACAAATATTACAGATTCAAATAATTCATTAAAAGCATGAAATCAGCTGTTAAAATGATTGCCATTTTAGATGTGTTTATAAACTGCTGATTACTGAACCAATTCTGAAAATCTCCCATCAGCTAAACTGTGTATTTTAAATTGACAGATTTATATTTCGTGACTAACTTTCTTTGAAGTTGTTTGTGATCTTAAGTGTTTTCCTTCAAATCATAATACTACATTTTAGATTTTTATACTAGACATCGTAGTTATGTGGGCAGTAAGTTCCAAGTTTTCCCGAAATGTTATTTACCTGTTAAAATTATAATCTTCAAATTATGTAATACTAGGGCAGATGCGCTTCGCACGCACGCTCCCAAAAACATATATATATAATTTCAATTTATTAATTGTGTAAGATTAAACCTAACCTAAGTTGTTAAATAATCCTAAATGACTAGTGTTCTATAGGTTTCTTATTTCTCACTCTGTGTATAACTTGGCTTCACTTTGAATCCAATCATTTTAATAGGTTAATAAAACAAACTTCATTATTTCAAAAACAGTTTTATATCGTAAATGGAACGATCTTTAAAACGCCTACTTGGCAGTTTAGATTAAACCATCTTCTTATTCAATGTACCAGTTACCCTATCTGTATGTACGGATAAATCTGACAGTATATACAGGAGACTATTGCTATATGTAGAGTATTAAACAAGCAAAATACGATCACGTATTATCGGCCTACAGGCACTTCTCTGACTGTCATACCGGGACTGTCGGTTGTGTAGGTTGCAAGACACGGCCTGGTAAACAACTCCAGATTAGAAAAGAAGATTACTTTTTATAAGTGTCTTTTTCTGAAGACGAGACGTTTCTTTTTATTTATTTTTTAAAGGTTTACGAAGGTTTATTCGAAGGTAAGGTTTGTATCTGCTAACCTTTGAATATATTTAACATTTCTAACTATGTAACGTTTGGAAATAAAACGTGTGTATCTATTAACCGTTTGTAAATATTTAACGGGGAAACTACTAAGCGCATGTACCTATTAATTAAACTCTACCAACTATTTAATGTATGAATTTATTTAACGTTTGTATCTATTAAACGTTTGTATCTATTTAAAGTTCGTCTTTATTGAACTAATGTATCTATTTAAAGTTTATTTCTTTTGGACGTTTGTATCTATTTAAAGTTCGTCTTTATTGGACGTATGTATCTATTTAAAGTTTACCTCTATTAAACGTTTGTATCTATTTAAAGTTTGTCTCTATTTCACGTTTGTATCTATTTAAAGTTTGTCTTTATTGAACGTTTGTATCTATTTAAAGATCGCATTTATTGAACGTTTGTATCTATTTAAAGTTCGTCTTTATTGAACGTTTATAACTATTTAAACTTTGTCTCTATTGAACGTTTGTATCTATTTAAACTTTGTCTCTATTGAACGTTTGTATCTATTTAAAGTTCGCATTTATTGAAAGTTTGTATCTATTTAAAGTGCGCATTTATTGAAAGTTTGTATCTATTTAGAGTTCGTTTATATTGAACGTTTATATCTATTTAAAGTTCGCATTTATTGAACGTTTGTATCTATTTAAAGTTCGCATTTATTGAACGTTTGCATCTATTTAAAGTTCGTCTTTATTGAAGGTTTGAATCTATTTAAAGTTCGCATTTATTGAACGTTTGTATCTTTTTAAAGTTTGTCTTTATTGAAAGTTTGTTTCTATTTAAAGTTCGTCTTTATTGAACTTTGTATCTATTTAAAGTTCGTCTTTATTGAACGTTTGTATCTATTTAAACTTTGTCTCTATTGAATGTTTCTCGTTTGTATCTACTTAATGTTTGGATCTATCAATAGTTTATATATTTTAAACGTTTTTATCTATTAAACGTTTGTATTTGTTATATGTTTTTATCTATTTGAATTTGTTTAGCGTTTTAACCATTAAATTTAACATATTGTGTTATATATATTTATAATCATTAGGGGTTATAAAGGCTCCTATTTAAATTTTCCACCTCAAACTGCTTAAAATACAAAGAATGTTTTCGATGCTTTTGAAAATATATGGGATTAGGTCAAATAGTGTATGTAAGTGCCACTTTGTAAAAGTGTATACGAGAAAGATAATTACAAAACTTGTTTCCTAGATAACTGCGGTCGTATTGTGTTATTTGTATAATATTTAAACAAACCTTTAGTTTATTCAACCCAGAATGTCCACTGAAATCTAAATCTGTATTTAAATATATATATATATTTTATATAGGCCTACATTAATTCTGTTGGCCAGTCCATTCGATTAGATAACATATTAAGATCTAAAAACACTAATGGAAATCCTCACAAATCGAGCACAATAAATCTACAATTTTGCACCGTATTGTAGATGGGTTTATTATTAATGTCGTTTGGTTTTGTCCGTGAGCCAAGACTAGGTGGCACCGGAACCTTATGTGGGGGATATTGCGTTTCGCATGAAATATTTGTTTTAGCATTTGGAAAGGATTGGTGAAAGCTTGGTTGATCATAGGAATTAATTGTTTTAAGCACACATGTCATTTGGAGAATATTTTTAACAAAGGGTGATTTAAAATCTACCACAATTTTGGAAAAACACATTTTAAACATAGCCTTTGTTAACCGGACGGTAGTGTTTTTTAACTCTTTTTCATCTCTTATATAAAATCATAAAATGCGATTGCCATTGCCTCAATGGAGTACTCTACTGAAGTTATCGCAGTAGGATTAAAACGTTTACTGTACGAATACCTTAATATATAGGTAGGCACGTTGTTTTGTCACGGACTTTTAGTAAATCTTTACACTAACATAATTTTGTTCTGTATATTACTGTAATGTATCAAGTTATACCCTACTATTGCTTACTGTTATTGGTGAACCTACAAAGATTTAGTCATTTTATGCAATAAAAAAATGGTTTTAACAAAACCTTCACATCTTTCAATCACTGTGTAGCTAAATTTAAAACAAACACAGCCGTTTCAATAAAATCGCGTCATTCGTTTACACAATAGTATAGTTACACAAACACACAAAGTTCTCTCTTTATAATATACTAGCTGACCCGTACGGCGTTGCCCGTGATGGTTGGTATTTTCAGTCTTTTTAACGTAATTTTATTCTTATTAAGTGTTCAGTCAGTGAGTGGTATTTGGCTTTTATATAATATATAGATCTTAAATAATAAAAGCACTATTGTCATAATAATAAAATATCTGAAATTATGATTTTAGTAACTTTGATCCCCCAAACATCTCCTAAAATTTCGAAATTTTTCATACCCTTTCTTAGTGAGCACCATGGCCCTAGAGGAAGCTACATACCTACCAAATTTTCGTTCGGTAGTTTTGAAGAAATCGTGATTTAATAACTTTGATCCCCCCAAACCCCTCCTAACATTTCGAAATTGTTCATACCCTTTATTAGCGAGCACCTATGGCCCTAGAGGAAGCTACATACCAAATTTCATTCCAATCCGTTCGGTAGTTTTGAAGAAATCGTGATTTAATAACTTTGATCTCCCAAACCCCCCTAAAATAAAAAAAAAATTTAAAACCCTTTTTTAGTGAACACTTTGGCCCTAGAGGAAGCTACATACCAAATTTCATTCTAATCCGTTCGGTAGTTTTGAAGAAATCGTTTTTCAATAATTTTGATTCCCCCAAACCCCTCTAAAATTTCAAATTTTTTCAAACGCTTGCTTTTTTAGCACCTATGGCCCTAGAGGAGGCTACATACCAAATTTCATTTCAATCCGTTCGGTACTTTTTGAGAAATCGTGATGAGTTAGTGAGTGAGTGGTATTTCGCTTTTATATATATAGATATACAGAGAATATTACAATCTAGTTATATAAAAATGAATGTTTGTTTCTTTGTATCTTTAGACTCAAAAACTATTCAACCGATTTCGATAAAGATTTATCCATATAATTGCCAGGGGTGTTTACTGTTTAGACGTTACAATTGCTACAGTGTGTACAAAAAATATTAATTAATCAACTTCCTAAAATAAATCTAAAATTATGTAATATTATTTAGGGATATAAAAAACTATCCTCTTAATTTGATTACTTAAGTCAAATGGATGAAATTAAATAACTACCCTTAAAATTAAACAGTAATTTAACTTGCTTTTTCTATATTCTCAAAAACTACTCAACTAATTTCATTGAAATTTCACAATTTTCAAATATTAGTACCAGGATTTTTAGAGAATATGGTCACTACAAACAAATAGATTTAAATAGAGTAGCTACCCTCACATACAATAAAACTAAATTTTTACAGACTATTTAATATTATTCTTAATAAATATTTTAAATATTTGCAATTCGATTACTTAAGTCAAATGGATGAAATGGGATAACTACCTTTAAAATTAAATCAATTTATAGCATTGCCGAGTCCACTAGTATTTATATACGTATATCTTCGCGGATTACAGATTCAACTTGTAGAGTAGATTAATCGTTCTACAAAACTGAAATGCTGTTTTATCTTGCTTTCATAATTTTAACGTTCTAAAAGTAAATGTATAGGTTTTCATTCTGTCATTTCTTCCTGACTATCAATTATAATTTATTTTAGGAAAAACTACGACTTTTTACAGTCTTCAGGTTTGAAATTCTTTTGCTAATGTTTCCATGGCTGTAGCGCGATAAGAAACGCAAAAATTTCAAAGAAAAATGTGAAAAATGCAAATTTTCTCCTAAAAACTAAAGTTAAGGCTCGGGTCCCAAAATACAAAACGGCGAAGTTGGCAACCAAATTCAATGTTAAAATAACCTAACCATAGGCTACCTTTACTTTGTGTTATTTTCGTCAAAAAACGAAAGCTGTATATTTCTTTTAAAGTAAAATAGATTGTGGGTGTTGATTGCTAAGGTTTTTTTCAATATCTCTTTTTGCAACCGAGTAAAAAATTAATAAAGTTTACTATTTATATCATACGTTTATGAAAACAATAAAACGGTTTTTGAAAATGTATTCAGCAATCAACATCCGCATGTGCCAATACTTCAAAATGAAACCAAAATTTTTAAATTTATTCCACGAATTAACGGAAAAAATTACTTATTCTGTAGCATTGCTCTTATGGGAATCAGATTCAATATGGCGGGCAGGGTATCCTCCCCTTAAACCTAAATATCATAGCAGAAAATAGCCAGTGCATTGAACGATATCAGCGAAATGAAGGCTGTATATAACATTTTATTAAAGACCACTAAAGAATACCGTTGCGTGGCGGCCAATAGGATGGGCGCGTAACGTTGCCATATCTTCCAGTCTCGAACACTCCTGGTATTTACCGCTCGAGGCTTGAGCGCGCAGTTTAAAGAATTATAAATGCGGTGAGTCAGCCGCGTTCACTTAGAAGCGTGGGAAGAACGTGACAACGTCGCACTAAGGCGATTGGAGCGTTTAAGGTCTCGGTAAGCCCGTCCCTCAACGGTATTCTTTCGTGGTCTTTACTGTATACTGTATACTTATACACTCGTATTGTTCACGCTGGACTTAGCGCCTGAAAGCAGGCAATACCAGGCGCAATTACAATACCGCCCTAGTTTCATTTTGATAGCTTGCTTTCACGCTATTCTTGAATGTCCATATTAGCGTAAAAATAAAACTGCTTTAGGCCTATTTCTCAGTCATATAGTTTGTGTACCGATTCCTGACATTAAGAGAATTATACTACCACTAGTAAGCCAAAGTGAAAAATCACAGCCAGATTAATTAGATACACATCAGAAAATACGTCATTTAAAAAAAATACTTTTTAAAAACAACAGACTTTATGTAGGCCTACCTAATGTTGACGGGGATTTTTAACACGGTAAATGTGTACAATTATAAGGATTATAAAACTGTAGGCCTATTTTTTAAAAGTGTGTGTTTACATTCACGTTATTATACATTTGAAGAAAGATAAAAATATTATCTTTTAATGACTTTTCATTTCATGTTGATAGATCAAATGATTTAGAAGTTATTAATATTATAGTGAAGCAATTAATAATCGAATATGTCATACAAAGATGTACGAATGTTTCCGAAGCTAAACGAATATGTATCTCTTCTTTGAATTTGTATATACGAATATATTGATGATAAAAGGTTGTATTTATGTACAGTTTATAAATTTATAAACCTCAAAGCAAATTTATAAATTTATATATTATCTTAAATTTAAATTTAAATTTTATAGCCTACATTAGTTCTATAACTCATATTTAAAAAAAATCAACTTCACAAGAAATTATAATTATTGAAGTTGTAAACATAACCAAAAAGTATAATCTACGTTGGGTTCTGTTTAAGAATTACAGATGATGGGTGAAATCAGCTGATATATACACATATAAATGTTACTCACGTACGTCTGTATGAACGTACGGACGTACAATCGCTTTTATAGGAGTTGATTGGATTAATTATAATTTTGAAATGGTAAATTCGACAGTGAAACCATCATAATGGAAGTGTAAAGACAAAAACTATCTATTCAGATAGGGCCTATATAAGAAAATATTTGAATGCGATCGTTAAACAAAATACAACAATTATTTTAAGAAATGAGTTGTTTTAAAGTCTTAATTTAAATATCCAGTTGTAATTTTGATTTTCAGGTTGCCTTGTATGATGGGTTAGTGGACCTTGGTCGAAAACTCAAGGCCTACGGTTAAAATCCGGGATAAGAGTGTAGATTGTTAACTCCAACATTGTGAAATCTTTATATATTATTTCTCAAAGGGGATTTTTTTTCAAATAGACAAACACCTTAAAATTCAAGTTTTCATTACAAAAATATATTTAAAAAACTTTGATATTATACTTCATATGGGTCCTAATGAAAGGCGCCATCTAGTAACAATCTTTTTAACTATCATGTCAGCTGTTAGTTGGATTGTTTACATATGCAAGTATAAATATATCCCACAAATCAATCAAATTAAACCAACGTAAATAAATAAACAAAATTTACTTAATTAAATCAATGTATTAAATCAGGCGAGTTGGCCTACTCCTAACTTTCGAAATAGTCGTACGGGGGGGCGGCTAGTATTATTTAATTTTTATCTTATTCGTTCCGGCAACAATATTTTTTTAAATTTTATTTTGTATGCGTACCAACCGGTATCGACAAAAACGTCATCTTTTAAATACAGGTTGATTCGGGTAGTGTACCGAGCACTTCCTGAGCTGATTCCACTAGCAAATGTAGTTCATATAAAAAAATGCTTCGTTAGAGTGTAACAACTGTCAAAACATTTCGCCCGTGTTTCAGATTCCCCGCAGAATCAAAGGCCTTTTGAAAAATATGTGGCGTTAATTTAGGTGTAAATTTAATTTATTTTATGTAAAATGAGCAAACAAATTTCATAAAACAGTTTCCAGATCTTTAACTACAGTCATTTTTAATTTGTTTACTATACTAGACTATAATATAGAGAAAGTATAGTGATCGCAAAAAATCGATGTTGATATTTTTGTGGAAATATCCTTTTTGGGACTCCCAGATTCCAAAAAAGTGTTTTTTTACAAAATGTCTGTATGTACAGCTAGAGAGAAAACTATTCTATTGATTTCTAACACATTTGCACCAAACATGTCAATTAGGCCTGTATAAATGCACGAAAGACGGTTTTGAAATTAAAAAAAAAAGTTTTTTGGCCAAAAAACCCCCATAAAATCAATTATTATTTTTTAAATAAAAAAAACGGCTCTAACTATTTTAATAAAATTTGGCTTATTTTTAGCCCATAATCTACCCTAGCATATGCAAAAAACCGCATCTATTTAAAAATTTTCGTTAAGCTAGTAATAATAATAATAACTGATTTTGGGTTTTTTTTTTGATAAAAAGGGGGTTGTTTTTCAAAAATGTTCAAAATATTTTTTCGTGCATCTATACAGGCCTAATTGACATGTATGGTGCAAATTTGTTCGAAATCATTAGAATTGTTTTCTCGTCTAGCTAATAATAGTAATAATATTTATTAGTTACTCTCCTACTTTAATGTAATATTATTATTTAGTACTAGTGGTTTCGGCAATGCTTCGCTATTGCTTGGTTTACCTAACCTAAAATTATATTCAGTTTTTGATCAAAATCAGTTGTTGATCAAAATCAGCTGTTGATCAAAATCAGCTGTTTTAAGCTTTTCATACGAACAGCTGTTTTTTGAAAATCTTTCTTCTTCTTCCTTAAGCCTTCTTCCTCAACCTTCCATAAGATTAACATTGAAACTTTGAGGGCCACTGGGGCGTAGCCCTAATGTCCTAGGACTTCGGTAAATGGCCTAAAACCTTCCCAGGGTTAACCTGTGTTACTATGCAAAATTTCAAAGCAATCGGATGGACGGTTTGGTAACGCATAAAGGACAAACATACAAACAGACAAACGTACAAACAGACAAACGTACAAACAGACGGACATACATTGAATTTCATATATATAGACTTGCAATAATTTTATATATACTCTGTACGTAGGCCTAAGTACAGATAGCGCCAATTAGGATGGAGCGCGAAGAGGGGAGTGTGCAAGTCTCCTTCGCTGGCTCCCACCACATTTCCCCTCTCGCGGCCTGCCCTACCTAATTATTGTCTGCTATATAGTTGATTGTATATGAACACTTTTTGGCGCGTGCAACGAGTTCTCTAAGTTAGTACGGGGTGTTGGAGCTGCGCACGAACCGCGCGCGCACGGCGCATCACGATCCATCTCCTGTCGGTTTTTTCAACGAACCCTCTGTGTGTTCGCAGATCAGATTTGGACGTGTGTTTGAGAGGTTTGTAGTTTTTAGTGCGCGCTGATTGTTGATTGCTTTGTGAGTTATGGAGTGGTCAGAAGAAAAAAGAAGTTGATCGATGCCTATCGGAAATCCCTCTTCTGTGGAATCAAACTAATTTGCAACAAATTTCTCATTATTATCAAAATAATTCCTCTGTTGCCTATTAGTTTTAAGCAATCCTTTTGTATATATTCGATATTTTATTTCTAGTCTGAATTCAGAAAGTAAAATCAATTTCAATAAAGAGGCCAACAGATTGTGAATTTTAAAAATTCTTTAGTTTAATAAAATTATTTCTTTATTATTTCAAGTATTCTTTATTTTAATGTATAGCTAGCCTGTACAACGATCTTAAAATTACATTATTTATTATTTATTTATTATTTATTACATTATTTATTTACCAAGGCTATTTTAACTTCAAGCCTGGTTCACATTTGTTTAAATTAAAACCCAACTTTAAGGCCTATGATTACTACTAGCAATATAGCGTATAGAAAAAGGTACGTATAATTTATTTACTCACCTCACTTGGGCGGAAATTGCAGTGCGGAAATAAGTGTCCTGTTTAGAAATGTGAGGCCTAATATTCTGCAGCAGGTTCTCAAAGTCAGAATGATCGCGGGTTTTCTTTGGATCGCTGGAGGTTCGTTGAAATAAACACAGGTCGCACGGCGCGAGAGTGTATACACACCTTAAGACTCAAAGTCGAGTAGGAGAGGGAAAGAAGTTACAGCGCATGCTCAAGTGACGCTCCACGCTACTTGGCACTATGTGTACACTCGCTTTTATAGACTATGATTTGATTATATATTTAGCTTTACTGTTTTACTGTCTTAGGACTTTATTATCAAAAACGTATAAAGCTAAATTAGTTGTAATAATAAAGAATGAAGAAATGGGTTTATGGGAATCACGCAAGGGATTTCTCCAATTGCATAAATTCCCCGACAAAACGGCATGCAGAACTAATCACGCAAGTTCGACAGCTCGTGAACTAGTTTTATGTTTATTATTCATAAATTTCAAAGAGAAGACATTACACCTGCTCAGTGCATTAGAGTTGAGTTGATATTCTCTGATCAAATATCCCGATAAAGTTTAATAATTCACAAACACAGTTTTTATACGCATTAAGTCACTATACACCGATGACGGACTAAATCACCCAGAGCTAGGCCTAATGACAGACTGTTGACTTTGTGAAGTTTGTAAATTATATTATTGCTAGTAAGCTCCCATGAAAAATCACAGGCAGATTGATTAGATACACTTTAGAAATACATCATTTAATAAATACTACTTAGAAACAACAGACTTTATCTAGGCCTACCTAACTATGCAGACGGGGATTTTTAACACGGTAAATGTGTACAATTATAAGAATTATTAAACTGTAGGTCTTTTTGCTAAAATGTTGTATTTATATGCGTTATTATATATTTAAATAAACTAGCTGGCCCGATCCGGCTTTGCACGGGTAGAAAAATCAAAGTTAAATGTATATTAAAAAAATATATTATATCAATAAATAGTTTACACTATGTATTTCTTATGGGGATTTTTAGTAACTATGACCCAGCAAACCCCCTAAAATTTTTTTGGAAACCTTTCTTATCGAGCACCTAGAGTCATAGATTAAGCTACATACCAAATTTCGTTCCAATCCGTTCGGTGGTTTTTTTAGTAACTTTGACAACCCCAAACCTCCCTTCAAATTTCGAATTTTTTTAAACCCTTGCTTAGCGAGCACCTATGATCCTAGAGGAAGCTACATACCAAATTTCGTTCCAATCCGTTCGGTGGTTTTTTTATAGCAACTTTGACCCCCCAAACCTCCTAAAATGTCGAATTTTTTTAAAACCTTGCTTAGCGAGCACCTAGGGCCCTAGAGGAAGCTACATACCAAGTTTCATCTCAATCCGTTCGGTAGTTTTAGAGAAATCGTGATATAGTAACTTTGACAACACCAAACCTCCCTTCAAATTTCGAGTTTTTTTGAAACCCTTGCTTAGCGAGCACCTATGAGAGGAAGCTACATACCAAATTTCGTTCCAATCCGTTCGGTGGGTTTTTTATAGCAACTTTGACCCCCCAAACCTCCTAAAATATCGATTTTTTTTTAAAACCTTTCTTAGTGAGCACCTATGGTCCTAGAGGAAGCTACATACCAAATTTCGTTCCAATCCGGTCAGTAGTTTTTGAGAAATCGTGATCAATGGGTCAGTGGATTTGGCTTTTATACATATAGATATACGAATATTATCTTTTAATTGCATTTTGTTTCATATTGATATATCAAATGATTTAGAAGTTATTAATATTTTACTGAAGAAATTTAATAATAGAATATGTTTATATATTATACGAAGATGTACGAATGTTTCCGAAGTTAAACGAATAGGTATCTCTTCTTAAATTTGTATAAACGAATAATATTGATGATAAAAGGTCGTATTTATATTCTGTTTACAACCTCAAAGCAAATATTATAACGTATTTTATATTATACATTTAATTCTATAACTCATATTTAAAAAAAATCATCTTCACAAGAAATTATAATGATTGAAGTTGTAAACATCCTGAAGTATAATCTAATCTAGAGTTTGTTTAAGTATTATAGATGATGGGTGAAATCAGCTGATCTATTAATATGTTACTCACGTGTATGTACGTACTCGCTTGATACCACGCCCAAGGCTTATAATTACTCGCAACATACCGGGTTTTCCAAAAGTATACGACCCCTTACGTAACTTTTGGACAACGGAAAGTAGAAGATGAAAATTATGGAATGCTTTTGGATGATTAGTTACCACTTTACTTTCAAGACTACAACCCCCCCTCTCCCGGAGGGATCCTGTGGTGGCAACTTAAAATGTGTAAATGTAAACGTACGGTTTGTGACACAACATTTTGTTTGTCCTCAAATCACAAACACTTTAATACCAAGCAAAGTAAGGTACAACAACTTTAACCAAAACGGCGGTTATGTTATCAACGTAGTGAATGTTCCCACTAAATAAAACAAGTTACTTTGAGAGCGGAAAATCTAGAGCTTTTGACTACGTCACTGGAGGGGGAGGTATAAACCAAGAGTTGTTATTCTCTAACAAACAACCTTGGGTATAAACAACGCGCAGTGTGCTACTAGCCTTGCCACAAACATCGTGCTACTACTAACTCGCTTTGGTAGTAGTATGATAGCTAGTATCATAGATCTTGCATCCATACGGGGGCTGTGTGCCGGAAAAAAGGTTGTCGCGAAAATAGCACATGATCGCGCCGCGAGGTAGCGCTAGGGAGAAATCATTGGTTACAGTGACTTGATAGAGACAGTGTGGCCAACAAGCGCTGGCCGCCATATTGTTTCCAACTCAACACGGTTTTATATTAGCGTAGGGAAGATTTCCAATTTCCGCTTCAAAATTGTTCTTATGCAATTGGATTAATACATTGTCACAAAAATTGTCAAGTATAAACAATTTTTTTCGATATATTTTCCTCACTAAATGAATGAAGACAGAAAATACCGGCTGGCACATTTTTACTACTCGTGCACATTATCATTTAAACATCTATATAATCTAATTAATTTTAGTGAAGTATATACTGTTATTAATTTTCTTCATCAGAAAAGTACAAGCAACATTTCTGTGTAGATGAATTTGTAACAATTATAAACAACACTTTGAGTAGTTTAGTACAAATGGAACAAAACTACTGTGGTACATTTAGCCCATTGAAATGTCAAAAGTTTGCCCTTTGAAAAATAGCTAAAGTTTTTTAAATTATAAATCCAATATTAGAAAATATAAAAAATCTGTTTTAAAAGAAACAATTTAAAAAAATATATTTTTTTCCAAAAATACATTTTTGGGAGAAAAATATTAAATTTCTTCAAAATGCAAAAGTTTACGTATTTAAAAAATGTATGAATACTTTAAAATACAAAATTACAGTTTTTTAAACTATATTATAAAGTATACATATATGCTACCCAAAAATATATATGTAGGCCTACTACAATATTGTAATTTTGTGCGTTGTTTTATATAAATTTTGTCTTCTAAAAAATTAGTAGGCCTATTAGTTTTTCCACGAGAAAATAGTTCATAAAAACACAATATATGTTTCCGACAAGGCATAAAATGAAGCCTAATATATTCTAAATAGGCCTACACAAAAATATAGTAAACACATTATTTAGTAAGTAGGCTATTGAAAAGAAAAAATTTGGCGAGTAGGCGTATTGTAAATTTTACCTTAAAAGGTTAAAACAAACAAAATATGTTCCAAGAAGGCATATAACAAAGCCTAATTTATTATAACCAAAAATATATTAGCACTACCACATTATTTTGTAAGTCGGCTATTAGAAATAGGTACTCCTAGTTATAGTTTTCACGCACTCAAGCAATTGATATTAGCCTACAGTGACAACAGATAAAAGCAGACTATAATGTAATAAACCATGTACCATGGTAAATCTGAAGAATCTCCTGAGTACAATGATATATAATATAACTTATTAAATATTACTTTAGATGTAGGCTAGAAAGTATTTTTTTAATTACCGTATTGCTAAAAGAGTACTCCAGGTAGGCTACTCTTTGCCAGAAAGAAGGTTAATGGGAGGAGTGAAAATAATAAATACAATCATATACAATGAAAAATAATTGCGTACAAACTTTATTTTAGGTTTACATCACTGTTTACATTTTGTCTTCTTAATACATACTGTCAAAACCACTCAAAGGACCAGTTATCTATAGACTGTAATTTCAGTTTTCACTAAGTTAACACTAAATTACAACTGAACTATTTAATAAATTTAATAATTTAATCATAAACTAGGAAAAACCATACAAAAAAGCAAGAAAAACAATGATATCACAGCAGTAATATCACGAAAATAACTAATTCCTATTTAAATAACATTACTGTAAGCAGAAAAATGGAAACAATATGGCGCAGCCAATAGAAAACAAGACGTCCGTTGACCACACTGTCTCTATCTAGTCACTGTAATCATTTTTAGCATTGGTGTTGCATACAGCTTCCGTCGTTTCCCCAATAGATAACGCCACTATCGTCGAATTTCCAGTGGAACAAAATATTGCATTGTATCTATTAGGTTATCCAAATACAATGCTAGTATACAGCAGCATTGTATTTTTTAATGTAAAACCTGTGGTGCGACCCTCGACTATTTCACCCCTGCGGTTCCCTGGCGATGGTGCGGCTCGGGCTGTGCCTTCCGTCCTCTTGCGGAAGTACATGCGTCGTCAGGATGGTTCGTGGATGAGAAGGTTCTTCAAAGAAGGTGACGGACGACTGTTTCACTTCAAGCGTTTATTTAAAGTAAAACAATCTATTCCTCTTCTGGTCCTTACTTACAACTAATCTAAACTAAGATAAAGGCAAGCGAGTCTACATGGTGTGGTTTGGAGTCTTCTCCAGACCAAGGTTACTAACAGACTGATTTAGGCTTGAACATATAGCCTCAAGCTGGCTCCTTTAAGGGTCTGCTGTAGTGACGGCCATCTTGGATTTTTATCCCATAAGAGCAATGTTAAATTTCAAACCATTTATTTCGTTTATTTTTATCATAAAATTGTTTGCAAGGTCTCATATTAAGCACAGTCACAATACGCATCCGTCTTGAATTTTACATTTTTTCAAAATGCTTTTGATTTGTTATGTAATTGACATTTTGTAAGTACAAAGTTTGAATTTTTTTAACACAATACAACATTAATAATGAAAAATAATTTGCAAGCTGGATCCAAAATACTTTAAAGAATATTCAGTTTTTTTTTTCAACACTCAATTACAAAAGATAGATTTATAAAATGGTTTGAAATGAGGTAATGTCAAAGCGTTCAGCTGCAATAAATTGCACTGTTTAGATAGTGAGAAGGGCTTGCTTTTCCGGTTGCTTTCTCGTTTACTGGAGCAGACCCTTAACTATAAACTGTGACGTCAACTATTTTTAGAATGCAAGTTGTTATTTAGCACAACCACTATCAACATAGATCCATTGGACATTGTTATATAAGTTGGTGGTTACCTGTCACAAACCTTATTTGATTATTCCTTGTAGGAGCTTTTTTAAATGTAATTTAACTTTTTTGATGTGAAATGTATTGCTTTACTCAGAGTGTCTACGTGAGAAATGTCGTCATATCAGGTTAGCACAAGGCCACGCATTCGCTGGAGCGCCCCTTCCCCAGTCCACCCTGTAAACTGTTCAAATTTTAACGGTTGCCACAGCTCAAGATATTCCGCGCGCAGTGTACTTTCCTCCTTGGAGGGAGAGATTTATGTTGAACGCTTGCGAAAGTGGGAACTATTAATCCGAAGATATTTAAAAATCCCTTTTCTACTTCTTTTAAAGACAAGATCAATTTTCACTTTAAACTATTAACAACTTGTGGAAGAGGTCCAGTATTTTTGGAAAAAAGTTTTCGGCAGCCATTTTTAATAGCGTTGTCGTATCTTAATTAGTATTAAAATGTTTGTGATTTAAGGACAAAAAAAATTATGTGTCGCAAACAGTACGTTCGCATTAAACAATGTTCAGTCCCCCCTAGACAGGACACCTCCAAGGGGAGGGCGTGGTCTTTAAAGTTTGTAAAAGTATTTCCTAATCATCCAAATAGATTCCTTAACTTTCATTTTTTTACTTTCCGTTGTCTAAAATTTACCTGGTATATACGTGTTCATAAAGTTATTTCAATATTTGATTTAAGGCTCGGGTCCCTAAATTCCAAAAGGTGAAGTTGGCTACCAATTTCATTGATAAAGTAACCTAACCATACCTTTACTTTTAAGCATATTGTTAAGTTATTTTCTTTAAAAACGAAAGCTGTTTTTTTTTCATAAAATAAAATAGATTGTGGGTGTTTATTGCTAAGGTTTTTTTGCAATATCTCTTTTTGCAACTGAGTAAAAAATTAATAAAGTTTACTATTTTTTACTATTTATATCATACATATCATACATTTATGAAAACAATAAAACGGTTTTTGAAAATGTATTCGGCAAATGACAATACTTCAAAATGAAAATAAATTTTTTAATTTCTTCCACGAATTAACTGGAAAAAAATACTTATTCTGAAGCATTGCTTTTATGGGAATCAGATTCAGTTGCTATTTTGAATTTGGTTGCATTGATATTCTATGGAGTAGTCTAGTAAATATTATAATGAGAAATACAATTTAGATTTTTAAGAAAATCAAGATATTAACGTCAAATATATTACGTTGTTTTAATTAACTGCAATGTTATTTTTATAATTATTTTAAAAAAAATTCATTTCAAATCAGCTGTTACGTGGTAGATAATAAATCAAACAATAAAACAAAGCTCATATGATATATTTTTTGTTACATACGAACAAGTTCACTCACTTTTATAGGAGTTGATATATTTGTAACTGTACCCTCACTGATGACGACTTGGTCCTCGAAACGCGTTCGCTATTTAAAGTTTTTAGTAGGAAACTATCTGTATTTTATTATTTATAAAGTGTTTCTTCCCAGTTCGAGTTAAAATTGTGCTATCATCAATACACATTTCAGAGCAAATGGTTTAGATAAAATACAGTTTGTCCGGTATTTTAACAATATTTTCACCCAACATTGAACCAAGCCTTCTGACTATCTCTGATAGTATTTATTCGCTTTTCACATAAAATCTAGACTTGTCTGCCACTTCCATGCACTTTATTGCTGTTTGGAAACTTGCCAAGTTTTAAATCACCGACCGGCTGGAAATCTTGTGACGTAAATCATATAAGTTTTTAATGAATGCACATGGAGTCTTATTATGGTATTTTAAACTCTGGTGAGTATAGTCTAGTGTATTTTAAAAACTCTACGGTGGTTTATCCATCTGTTTGGGTCGTAGTTAATATTTAATCGTATATCCTTACAATTGTCGGAGCCAATTTAGGATACATACTCGCCATTATTTCATGATCATACTATACCAGAATTGTATGCTATGTCCAGATTTGGTTTGTTTTGTTTATAACGTGTGAAAATAGTTAATTTTAAATTTCTGTACATGAGGGATCCAACGAAAGTAAATGAGCAGAATAGGCTATATTCAAAGAATGCGCTGATAGTTAAAAAAACAGTGCAATTTATGAACTTTGGTTTAATTTATTTTTGTTAAATTTGCTTAGCAATTTTAACTCTCCAACTTATACATATAGACTAGAAAGCAATCGAGCACTTATTGAAAACCATCAATATCAGTCGTGGGACTACCAACAGAAGTGAAGACTGTCATGCATATAGAAAATCTTGTTTATGGTATTTAAAAATTTTTAAATTTTAATTTTCAATGTAACAATATAAAAATAACACACTTACAAAACGAGGAATCATAATGTCCATTTCAGAGGAATTACCAAGTAAACTATTTTAAAACAACTTACGAAATGTGGAAGCACAATGCCCATTTCAGAGGTATTTCCAAGTAAACTATAAATTATACTCTGCTATGTACATGTGTACTATATATAGTAGAGCGTGACGGAATAGAGCGTGACGGAAAATGCGTGACGATAAAATCCGATTCACCACCCGCAACAAGTAAACTATATAGTCTGCTATATACACATATGTACTATATATAGTAGAGCGTAACGGAATAGAGCGTGACGGAAAATCCGATTCACCGCCCGCAAATTTTTTGGACGCGATGCGCATATTTTCACTTTAAAGTAAAATATTTTTTCAATAATAGATGCTCTAGAGCATTGTCTGAAATTAAATTTGTTTTCAAACTATAAAACATCTTAAATATTTGCAATACTGAAGATGACGTTTTTGTTGAAACAGGTCGTTACTTATAAATAAAAAAAGTAAAAAATGGCTTGTTAACGGACCAAAAATGGTAAAAATATTTTAAATTAATGTTATGCAAGATCATTAAGCGACTGTTTAAATATTTTAAATGAAAATAACGTGCACATTTTTTAAACGTAAATTTGTGTAAAAAACTGCAAGAGTATATTTTTGGAGCCCACTGAATTTTCTATCATTTGTATAACTTATTGGACTTCATTATTGAGATTTAGACACCAGGTTTTATAGAACAAAATAGGTTCATCCATTTGATAGCTACGATGACACACAGATAACACACTCCGTCTCTCTTGGCGTCGGGGGTTAAACATAGAATTGTAATGTATTTAGTTGGTATAAATAATAAAAAAATCATGTAAATTTGAGATATGAAGGTTTTAAATTTATTTTTTATTGAGTAATTTGATACGGAATGACCCCTATAGCTGTCTTATAGATAGTTCGAACGAACTGTGCAACCAGCGGGATAAATAAACACTAAAAAACAATAAATAACATGTCTATATTTAAATAAACACTACAGTAATTACAACTCCAACTGGTTGTACAAGTGCTAAACAACTCGTACAATTACAAATACAAACGATATTTTACAAACACATGTTCGTACGTAGGTGTTTGTACAAATATGAATGCCTTTACGATAACTTGTTACTTGCCTAGTGGATGTGTCAAGCCGTTTAATGATACTTTATGCGAAAGAAGAAGAAATCAAAGCTGCATTTCCCCAGGGGAGATGAGATTGATGTGCAATTGGGATTGTGGGATGCGCTGTACGTAATGCGCGTTGGTATGTAACGTTGGACTGGTTTTGATTTAAATAGATGTAGTGATAGCCCGAAGTTTAGATTTGTTGATCGATCAGTTCTGTTTGATAAGCATACTGTTGTCTTATCAGTTTTACAGGGAATTGAAATATTGTAACAGATGTATTACTTTTAAACAATTTTATTAATTTTAAATATTGTTTATATATTTAATGTAAAATACATATCTCTGGTCAATTTTTTATTTGGTGGTTCATCTTTACGTTCATATAGGGTTTTTCCCTATTTTTATACTTACCTCGTAAAGCATACTGCTGTTTCGAAACAGTATAGTTTCATCTTCAGGCCACACAATATGCCAATTCTCTATATAGAAGTTATATATATTTGCATTGCGAAGCCAAGGCAAACAGATTATTGTATACACTGATATTTTTACGGAAATAACGATTGATATGTGACCTATACATTGCTAATGTAAGTCGGAGATTGAAATAGACTAGACCAACAAATATAATCCGAATGGTTCCTTGTAACTACACCATTAAATATCAACTCCTATAAAAGCCCGTGTATGTACGAGAGTAACATCATAATATAACAGCTGATTTCCCCCATCATCTGTTATACTTAAGCAGAACCTAGTGTAGATTATACTTTGGGGTGATATTTACAACTTCAATCAATATAAGTCTTGCGAAGATGATTTTTTTTTACATATGTGTTAAATAGGTCTAAGTAATGTAGCCTATAACACGTTATAAGATTTGCTTTGAGTTTATAAAATGAATATAAATACAACCTTTTATTGTCAACATATTCATTTATACAAGTTTAAAGAAGAGATACCCATTTATTTAACTTCGGAAACATTCGTACATCTTCGTATAACAAATAAACTTATTCCATTATTAATTTCATCATTATAATATTAATAACTTCTAAATCATTTGATCTATCACTATGAAGTTAGAAGGCAATTAAAATGTAACATTTTTATCTTTATTTGGACATATAATAATGAATATAAATACACAATTTTAACAAATAGGGTTTTTCGCTTTAAAAAAAAAATTAACAAATATTCCTACATTTTTACAATCCTTATAATTGTACACAATTACCAAGTTAAAAATCACCGACACCATAGGTAGATCTATATAAAGGCTGTTGTTTTTAAATAGTATTTGTTTTAAATTGCGTATTTCTGATATGTATCTAACTAATCTGTCTGTGATGTTTCACCAGTAACAACAGATGTTTGACTTACAATACAGTGAGCCTTTTGTTTTCTTCTGCTTAATCTAAAAGAAGTGTTAGTTGTGAAGAATAATTCCTTGATTCTACGTTTGCCAAATTTATTGTAAATAATCGTGTTTCGTTTCATTGTAGGCCAAATCTAAAATTATGTTAAGTTTTTATCCAAATCATCTGTTTTATTTATAATATGCAACAACTGACGTATGAATTAAATTATAATGCAGTAAGCATTTTTCGTAAATTTTTGTCTATGTTTGCTTTTAGTTTCTTAATCTAACCTAAAAAAGTTGTTGGTTGTAAAAATAATAAATTGGTGGCAAATTTGCTAAGTTGGTTGCTATGGTAATGAATGTAAACCATATACTTATGGTTTATTTATGAGATATTTAAATTTTATTGAATACATTGTTTAAATTTTAGCTAATTTGTTCCACAAGTTATTTAATTTTAGTCCTGCATTGTTAGTTTCACTGCTAGATCTTACCGTACCGTATTTCCATTAGCCTACACGCACCTTGAACACTGTTCTCCATTACCTCCATACAATCGACGGACGCCAATGTTTCTCAGATCGTCTTCCTTCGTCCTCTCAGATTCCCTTCCAGCTCTCTCTGCGCTCACCTTTTCTCATCCTTAAGGTGCCCGTGCCTAAGGCAACTTATACTCTGTCTAGTTCAGGTTGGCCGATGGACCCGGGACTACCTGAGGCCACCCCTCGCCTCTGTCCACTGCCTAGGCGATGAGTCACCTACTGGCTGTGTTTGCGCAATGGTACACTTTCTTAAGAGAATAATAATTTAACATTTTAAAAAGTATATTTGAAATCTACTAAAAACGTTATGAAAAATGATACCAAACTCGACCTAGGTATTAGAACATTTAATTCGAACTTTATTCAGAATTGTTTACATTGTGACTGCGAATTTTTATTTAGACAATTTAGAAGGCAAGTTTTAATCTGTAATGAATATTAAAAGATTTTCTTAGGGACTCTTTGGGTAAAAGTAAATTGACCGTAGAATTTGTTAATAATAGCCTAGTAAATATTTTTACTGATATATAATGTATTTAATACAAATTACAATAACAATCGGAGAAAAAATTATATACACAATATGCTATAAAAATTCAATACAATACTATACAATACAAATCCTATACAACAATAATAAAAATACAATACTATACAATAGTTAATTAACTATTAAACCTACAGCGGTCTGAAATTGCTTCTGATCGGTTCACTTGCAAGATGGATTCTTGTTACCAGATTTGTTCGTTTAAAAACATTGTCATAATCAGATTAAATGTTCTAATACCTAGGTCGAGTTTGGTATCATTTTTCATAACTTTTTTAGTAGATTTCAAATATACCTTTAAACATGTTAAATTATTATTCTTTTAAGAAAGTGTACCATTGTACAAACACAGCCAGTAGGTGACTCATCGCCTAGGCAGCGGACAGCGACGATAGATTATAGAGGTGGCCTCAGGTAGTCCTGGATCCATTGGCCAACCTGAACTAGACAGAGTATAGTTGTCCCCATCCCGTTTCACCCAAATATAGTGTTCGATATCAATTCCACACCTCTTCATTTGTTGTAAATCCAAAAAAAATGTCTCCTTCATCAACAGGCCTGTATCTGGTCCTCAGGTTGTTCTTTTACTTTTCTTAGTTAGCACCACCATACTTTAGTATAGTATTTGTACAGTTCGTATAATATTATCTTTGCTCCTGTAGAAACATTTCAGAATCAGTAATTTTTTTACACGGAATACCATTATTTGAGCGTGAATCAATCGTCAAATTATAAATGTATAACGAATGCAACTCCGAGATTAACATATGAGCCGTTTTTTTCATTTAAATTCACTTTGGTGGACTTTGTCTTTACCAATTTTACTTATTTACTTTAATAAGTTTGTCTTTTTCAGGTAAGATGGAACTATTTGCTGGTGGATGGTTGTGAGCTACTTAGTATCAGAATCAATACAGGTATATAATTTAAAATTATGATATACTCTGTTATTTGTATACACATTTATAAAGCAATCGATGTAGTTTTATTAGTGGCGGTAGATGTTAAGAGATTAGGTAACGTCTATTAAAAAATCGTTGTATGTGTTTTATAAAGTGTAATTACGTTTATTTCAATTGTGGAATAAACTGTAACAAAAGTAGGGCTCTTGTTTGATGGGATTGGTTCAATCACACAATAAATTATGTTTTTCGTATTAACGTGTTTAAAGAACTCAAATTACTAATAGGCGGGTATTGGGTAATAGTCTAAAAAAAATTTATGATATTGCGCTAACTGCAATATATTGAACAAAAATTAACGAAAAAACAAACGATTAAATGTCGGAAATCTATATATATAAAAGCGAAATACCACTCACTCACTCACTCACTCATCACGATTTCTCAAAAACAACCGAACGGATTGAAATGAAATTTGGTATGTAGCTTCCTCTAAGGCCATAGGTGCTCACTAAGAAAGGGTTTGAAAAAATTCGAAATTTTAGGGGGGTTTGGGAGAGATCAAAGTTATTAAAAAACTATTTCTTCAAAACTACCGAACGGATTGGAATGAAATTTGGTATGTAGCTTCCTCTAGGGCCATAAGTGCTTACTAAGAAATGGTTTGAAAAAAATCTAAATTTTAGGGGGGAGGTTTGGGGGGATCAAAGTTACTAAAATCATAATTTCAGATCTTTTATTATTATGACAATAGTGCTTTTATTATTTAAGATCTATATATATGAAAGCCAAATACAACTCACTGACTGAACACTTAAAAATAATACAATTACGTTAAAAATACTGATATACTAACCACCACGGGCAACGCCGTACGGGTCAGCTAGTCATTAATAAAGATGAAATTTACATTAAAAGTCGTCTGAGTCAGTGTCTGTATCAGAGTACTGTGTAGCTGAAGTGTCCAATTCGTAGTAATTGGCAGTCACAGTACGTTTCCAATTTGTAAACATATTAAGTTTGTATATTAATTTTATTATTATTATTGTCAGACTACAAGGAAAGGCTGCATTAGCGTATATTGTTCGTGCTATCAGCGAGGTTCAGACGGTAACACATTAGACGAATTGGACACCTCAGCTACACAATTCAGAACTAATCTAGATGACTTTTAAGTTTCTTCATTATTAATGATTTTTTCCGACATTTACTTTTTTTTAGTTGGTTCTTGTTCAATATAATGTCTAACTAAAATAACATAAAATTTTAAGTCGACCCAGTAACAGTAGAGTATTTCCAATAGGCGAAATAAATCAAAAACAAATAAACAGAAACAAACATTAGAAGAACACATTATTTTGAAAATAATAATTGTGTTTACACTTCACTTTAAAATATTAATAGAGTGCCTCAAAAAGAATGTATACACATTTTGAACTGTTTATCTATTTATATAAAATTCAAGTACCACTCACTCATCACGAAATCTCAAAAACCACCGAACGGATTGGAATGAAATTTGATATGTAGCTTCCTCTAGGGCCTGGGCGCTAAGAAAGGTTTTAAAAAAATTCTAAATTTGTTGGGGGTTGGGTGGCTGTACATTTAACTTTCATGTTTCTATCCGTGCAAAGTCCATCTAGTACCCTATATAAGATTGTTTTCTTTTGAGGTTTAAGCTTATAAATGTTCCACAGTCAACGAAATACAACTATGGCCTGTTTCACACCCACCCGGCTGTCGTGTAAACGATGCCGTATACACGACAATCTGGACGAAGAGTAACTTATACGACAGTTTTCACACTTGCCCGACAAATGTCGTCGTCATGTAAAAAGGCGGTCGTATATTCCGTGTCAGCATCGGCTACATATCGGACAGCTGGGTAGGTTTGAAACAGGCCTTAGATAACGGATTATTACAGAATTGAAAACTAATTGTACTGTTTCTATAGTGACTACATCAAAAGCATTTTTGATACCTGCCGTTTCATCTGTTCCTGAGTCCTGGTTTTTTTTTGCCTTACACAGTGTCTTTTTTAAAGCACCCCAAAGTTGATAAACCATTGTCCATGGGTGATAAGTCTGGAGATCGCGCCACGTACTCTGAAGTACTTCCCCTTCGCCCCATCCATTTCTGAGTAAAGGTCAAGGAAAATCTCCTCGCGTCACGGTGAAGCCCCATTTTGTTGAACGCGCACTTCTTCATCGTCATACAGGGTTTTATAGTAGGAATAATCCTTTTCTGTAGCAATAGTAAACAGCCTTCACCGGTTACTGTTCCCTAAAAGAAAAACTGACCAACTTTACCCCTTGAAGATAGACTACAGGTAAATTTACTGCCTTGTGTTCAGTTATGTGTGGATTTTCGTCCTGCCAGTATACAAGTTATACTTAAGTCGAATGTAAAGGTTGCTTCATCGGACCAAACAATTAAACCAACTAACCTTTCAATTCCTACACAACTGTTGTGAAACCACGCTCAAAACTGTACTAGCATGTCTGGATCGTCTTCGTTTATCGCACGCAGAAGTCGAGGGATGTATGTAGGGACACTATATTTTTACGTAAGTATTCGAATGAAATCTCGTGTACCGTACCGTACCCATTTTATTTTAGATGCGTGTAGTTTAAGGCTGTAACACACATACAAAATAAATAAAAAAATATGTACCGGTTAATTCAACACCTGTATGGGTTAATTTAGTCACGACACGCACCAATGAAATGGACATTGTGCTTCCTCATTTTGTAAATTGTGTTAAAATAGTTTATTTGCTAATACCTCTGAAATGGACATTGCGCTTCCTCATTTTGTAAGTTGTGTTCAAACAGTTTACTTGGTAATAACTCTGAAATGGACATTGCGCTTCCCCATTTCGTAAGTTTTGTTAAAATAGTTTACTTGGTAATATCTCTGAATTGACATTTGTATTCATAATAGAGGGAACGTTAATTATTTTTTTTACAATTCAGCTTACAACAACTAAACCTCTGGATAGTAGAAAATTTTACTGAAAATAATATGCTCCTTCTCGTGAATAAACCCAAAACCTCTGTACTTACATTCTGACAACACTTTTCATCTTTCACAAAACTGTGGGTAAAGGTAATTTAAAAAAACAAGTCTTACGGACTTTGCCAAGTTTATTGGTCTAGTATTATTTTATCGGTCGCATACGGAGATAAACGTGGGAGCAGTGGGTATACACCATATATGTCAATACTGATCTGTGTTGCCGATCTGTGCGGTTAATGGACAATCTTTGGGCGCGGCGAGCTGCGAGTTGCATCTACGGTCCGAGTTTATATCTGTGGCCGTAAAACCTTATGCGCGCGTCGACACGTAGGCCTCGCTGAATCATGCGAAATAAAGCTGCCAACTAAACGTCGCGTATTTCTCGTTCGTTATGCGTATTGTTGTTGTTTAAGAGTCGGTTCATAAATCGTGGAAAATTATAAAGTACGGACAGCAGTGTACGAGGAACGCATTTCAGAAACGCAGTTCACTTACGCAGTTGGACTTGGAAGTAATACTCGAGAAAAACAATTCTTATCAAATTTTCTGCACTAGTTACGGTCGTAGAATTTGTATTTTTTTGAATATCAGCTGTTTTGCCTTGCATATCATTTCTTCACAGTTCATTGCAAATAAACACTTGCTTTCACTGTGGTCGAATTTCATGTCAAGATGCCAACAAACATCTTAGCACGTTATAGTGTTCGGGTTTATTTACGAAAAGGAGCTTGTTATGTTTAGTAAAATATTCTATATCCCATGGTTTAGTTGTACCCCAATTAAAAAGAAAACTTACCGTTCCCTCTATTATGTTTAAAAATGTCCTTTTCAGAGGTATTACCAAGTAAACTATTTTAACACAACTTACAAAATGAGGAAGCACAATGTCCATTTCAGAGGAATAAGCAAGTAAACTATTTTAACACAACTTACGGAATGAGGAACCACAATGTCCATTTCAGAGGTATTACCAATTAAGTAAACTATTTTAACACAATCTACAAAATGAGGAAGCACACTGCTCATTTCAGAGGTATTACCAATTAAACTGTTTAACACAACTTATGAAATGAGGAGCAGAATGTCCATTTCGGAGGTATTACCAAATAAACTATATACTCTGCTATATACACATGTTTACTATATATAGCAGAGCGTGGCGGTAGAATCCGATACACCTCCCGCAAAATGTTTTGGACGCTGTGCGCCTATAGAAGTTTACACTTCAAAAATCCTGTCACTACGCTAAAACTCTGACCCTACAGCCACACATCAGGATTAATGTCACCTCTACCCACTCCACCCTAACTCGATCCAAGTACCTCCGTCGTAATAAATAGTAATTTCCTTGAAAATATCAGAGAATACAATTATATGTTTCCATTTGCTTCGCAACAAGTCGACGCGGGGGTTGGTGTGCAATGCGAGTATTGGGTGGAGACCTCTGGCCAAAATATAAGTTAGACCTACAAAGTTTATATTATATTTAAATAGTTTGTTTCGTAAATGAACATGTTTTTATGAAATTTACAATACAAAAAATGATTGACCTCTTAACCCTTTCAGACACGGTGCATACAAATTGGTACATTAAATATACTCTATTATAATACATAATAGAGGAGACTCCTGCGTGTCCTGCATATAAACCCCGTTGGAACCTTCTTTACACATATGTTTTCTTTATAATAAAGGGGTAGCTTATAAATAATCTCAAAGCTAAGATTGTAAATAATGATAAAGGTCCAAATCTAATTATTTCATATATTTAATGATAGAAGTTATAATAACGGTTAATAGAACCAGCAAGGTTCATGTCTACAGTTAAACACAAACCTAACCTAAAAAGTTAGATATGCAAATAATTGTTTAAACTCAGCTGTTAATGAAAATATTAGAGCAACAGCTGATTACTTTACCAACACTAAACATATTTCATTATTATTTATTATGGCGCTCCCATTGCTGTAAAATATTTAGTACAGTTTGTGTTAATTTTATATCCAACAGTATATGCTCTGTTTTTTAAAAAGTATATAAAAACACTCGTGGATTCTAATGCAATGTTGTTTCAAAATTCAAAGTTATCGGCGAAGAACTTTCAGTCATTTTAGATTTTGAACAAACGAACGTTTATGTTTTTATTTATATATAGGTACTTTGAAATATCCGATGTTTTATTGTTTGTAGACTTTCCAGAGCTGTTATTCAGTAAACTGAGTCCATCTAGAAACTATCACAAGTTTACAAGCACTAAAATGTAGACTACCTATATATTTTAAATATTGCAAGCATATGCCGTCAGTTCGGTTTTTAAATGCATGTTTATAAATACTGCAGTAAAAGAATGTAGAGCTGGAGACTAGATAACCACCTCCAGCTTTATCTTTAGATAAGATACCTCGTCAGCTTTGAAGCGAGCCAACCACAGTTTGGCTTTACTTCCGCCTTCCTTCCCTCTAACCACAGATATAAAATGGTATATTTTCTCTAGCTGAGATATATGTGATCAGAAGGATAACCCACTATCCGCTCGCCGAAAACAATACTGAAAATTCATCAGAGCCATCTAGGAGTGGTTATAACAAGTTCGATTGGAAAATAAATGGACCATAGGCCTACTAATAAACTAATGATTTTTTACAACTATTTATTTCCCTTTGTTTTTCTCCTTTATCATGTCCAAACCGCCACCATTTTGAATAATTGAAACAAGTTGACCCTTTTTCAGACAATTTCTTTACATTGGCGAGTACTGTGCAAAATTTTAACTCAATCGGTTGAACCATCCTAGAGAAAAACCTTTATTTGGTGGCTTTTTAGGACCTATTATAATTGAAACCTTTTATTAAAAACGATTAATATTTTTCTACATTTTTGGAACACAGAGTATATAATATATGTAAGAAAGAGGCCTCCCAATGTTATAAATTTGTTTTCTTCCTTCGAAAAGTGGGATTGCTTTGGTAAATATTTCGTAGTTACAATAAACACTCCCCAGAAATCAGTTAGGAGCTTGTAACCGAAGTCAGCAAGGGTTGAAGTAATTCACCTTGTACTTAGTTACACAGAGTTAAATTAGGCTAAATGCCAGTGCCGAGTTCCCTCAAAGTCTCCAAGTTTACAATCTGAATTAATTGTCTGGGTAACTTTAAATCTTTTGCAGAGGTATAATTCGGGTGAATATACATTTTAATATTGTATTCTACATTATATAAAACACAGTCGGGTTTGTTACACCACTTATAACTCAAGAACGGCTAAACCAATTTGTATTATCTTTGATTTGTTGAATTTGACTCCACCTCGAATAGCAGAGTATCTATATAGGAAAAATACATAAATAAAATTAAAAACACAAAATAATTTTAGGTTAGACCTTGACTGATGAACTAACACAGTGTATTCTTTATTTGAATATACTTACATTCATTACCATAGCAAACGATAAAATAAAATAACAGATACAACATCAGTTGATTCAAATGTATAATCTATATAATAAAAATGAAAGCGTTGGTAAGCGCATCACTTGAGAACGGCGGGACCAATTTGGCTATTTTTATTTTAAAATGTTCGTAATAGTCCGAATTAAGTTTTATGAAAATAAAAATTTGAAAAGTTTCCCGGGAAATTCGGGAAAACTGAACATAATTTTTTCCATGAACTGAAGACCATAACTCACCAAAACAGCTGTTCTAATAAAATGATCAGTGACACATGTTTGTTTACATTCATTACCTTAGCAACTTAAATCAGCATTTATAATCAGTTTATTGATATTTAAAACCAACAGCGTTTTTAGGTTAGATTGGCAACTTAAAGCAAACAAAAACAAACAAAAAAACAACTAAAAATGCATACTGTATTTTAATTAAATTCAAACATTGGCAGGTACATATTTTTTATAAAACAACTGATTTGGATCAAAAACCAAACATAATTTAAGTTGGGCCTACAATGAACCTAAACACGTTTGTTTGAAATTAATTGGGCTAGTTTAGAATCAGGTTTTTTTACAATTGTTTACAACTATCAGTTTGTTTAGATTAGGTAAAAGCAAACAATAGGTTTCTGTATCACCTATAAAGGTTTACAAACTATAAATCTAAACATGTGTAGTATATTCTTAAGTGGCATAAAAACCATTTTGCAATTCGATCACTTAAGTCAATGTAATGAAATGGAATAACTACCCTTTAAATTAAATCAAGCAATAGCGAAGCATTGTCGGGTCCATTAGTATTTATGCAGGGTTATTCAAAAAGAAATATACATTTTTCTAAATCAATAACATTGAAACTGCATCATAATTTATTCCGGTCATGTTGGTATCAGTGCATAGCTAATAAACTAAAGTTTTACTTTAAGAGCTGGTTGTTGGAACATTGTTGCCAGATAACCCTTATTTCTTTTGATGTAAAAATGGTTAATAATAGTGTTGCGAAAGCTTTTCGTGTTCTTCAACTAGAGAAGACCCAATCAGTTACTTTCGTGCAACGCCGTTTTAGAATCGATATTAGTATTTCATTTAGTAAAACTGCACCTTCGTTTTTACTAAAGGAAATTTGCCTGAGTTTACTTACGATACATCGATTCTTTTCACAACAATGGTCACAGTAGTTTCCCAACCGTAAACACAGTATCGATCTAAAAATAAACGCTCCGGTAGGCTAGTCAGAATTTCCATTGAAACTGTGTATCGAATCGGGACCGTGCACTGGGAAGCATTACGGATTCAATCGCATTCGTATCTAACCAACCCTTCATATCTCTCGTACGGCCAAATCGCATCACGTATACAAAACGTATGACTAAATTGAACTTTGATGGGGGGATTACGGGTTCGTTACTTTCTGATGATATTTTTATTTCAATTTGTTTTGCAGTAATTTAATCTCGATTCCTCTCAAAAATCAGTTTTATTTAAATGTACGTCCCGTCTGTTTGGAGAATTTAAGGGTTTAAAGTGCCGAAATGATAGATGTGTATGTAAATGTATATACTAAATATACAGAGTGTTCATAAAGTATTTTGAACCCTTCATTATTTTTGATACGGAAAATAAGTTAAAAATACTTTATCTACGACCATTGCAATAAACACCAATAACGCTATTACAAGTAACATCAGAAAGAGGTACATTACAAACCAAAAGCCAACCCGATTAGGTAATGATATCATTACCTAACAGGAGTCACTTTACATAATAGGCTCTAGACCAATGAGAGCTCGTCATTTGACGGAAGTAGAGTTGTAATAAAAATAACGCTATTCGTACATCAGCTGATTGTACCCATACGTTCCGGATGTTAGTGTGTTATTGTAACTAACCTCAAACGTGAGTTGACGCATTCCGCAAACATGAGTGATAGTGATGAATTTTGTTTAACTCCAGAGGAAATTAATACAAAAGCAAATTCGGCTCTGAACAATTTGTTGCCAGAAAAATCTAAATTTCGTTATGAAAAGGTTTATAACCAGTTTATGGAGTGGAAAACTAGAAATGGTGTTAGTTCGTTTTCCGAGAATGTTTTCATTGCGTATTTTGAGGAATTGGCCCAAGATAAGAAACCTAGTTCGCTTTGGTCTATTTATTCAATGATTAAATCTACAATCAACATCAAACATCAAATAGCCTGTATATTTTTGGTCGTAGATAAAGTAGTGTACGCAACGATTGTATTCAGCCTTTAAGCCACTCGTGAGATATTTAGAACACTCGCTTCGCTCGTGTTCCAACTTACATCTCACTCGTGGCATAATCGTAATCGTTGAGTATCTTGTGTTGCATAAAAGGAACTTTGTTTGGAATATTTGATACTCTATGGTTGTGTTGTACTTGGGGAGAAGAAGGGGTTAACAATTTCAAAAGTAAATGTAGGCCATCTAATACATCATTGAAAAGGTTATTAAAAGAGAAACAGAATTGCGCAAACTAGAGCGTCGTCATCTGTCGCAACTCGGTGCAAAAAACCTAGTCGGAAGTCGGTGCACATTACGTCATCAGGATGGCATCGTCACAACTTGGTGCAACAACCCAGGACTCGGAAGTCGGAGCATATTACGTCATCAAGATGGCGTCGTCACAACTCGGTGCAAAAACCTTGGATTCGGAAGTCGGTGCACATTACGTCATCAAGATGGCGTCGTCACAACTCGGTGCAAAAACCCAGGAGTAGGAAGTCGGTGCATATTACTTCATCAAAAACAAGATGGCGTCGTCATCTGTCACAACTCGGTGCAAATAACGTAGTCCCATAAGAGCCCATTGTGGCTATCCTCTCGGGTAGTCTACTTTTAGTATCGTGCTTCGTTTATTGTATTATATTATTTTAATACCATCCTTATATAATATATTATTTCTCAAAAAAATGTTTTGTCGCTAAGCGATATCTTCCTTAACTTTTCATCAAAATGAATTATTCTAGCATCATTTTGAAGCTTATGTCCCGCGATGCTGTCGAAAAATAGGCAAACAGCTTAAAATTCATGTTTTCGATACACAAATCGATTAAAAGACTTTTATACTAGTAGTTCTGTGAACAGTAGACCTCGCTCGTTGAAATAACAAATATGGTTTTGAGCTTGGGTTAAAAATATTGTGCCGGTAAGGAAGTAAGCAGAAGGTTTAGCCAGTGAAACATTATTTTGCAATTCCCGCGATTCCGGTGTTTCTAGTTCTCGTTTTTTCTTTTCTTGAGCTTTAACTGCTAAAGATTTTTCTTTTAGGGGGCATTGTGTTTAATTTAGGTGAATAATGCGTAAGGTAACTAAAAATATCGCGTTATTGAGGGAAAACATAGAATCAAATATTTACATACTTATAACTAAAACTTAACAATGTATTTAAGGTTCCATATCATATTAAAATATTAGAAGTAATGAAAACAAACGATAGTGATCTCAACCCATGTATCAACATCCAACGGTCATTTATTGTACGTCCTTTATCGCCGGGAGGTTTCATTTGTTTCATCTCATTTTGTAATTCAAGTAAAGCTAAGTCAAATACTTTAATGGAATAATAATTTACAATTATACAGTTCAATTCTTTGATTTATTCTCTACACTATCTTATAATAATATGTAATTTTTGGGCAAAGGATATAGTATTCCTAAATTACTATACAAAATAGGCCTAGTTTTGTTAGCAGTCTTGTAGTAGGAACATAAAAACTGGTGTTTTCAAAATGGAAAATTTGAAATTGATAAATATTTGTATACAGGTCTATTTAGAACTGAATAACGAAACTTTTTTACATTTATGAAAAAAATTACAAAGGTTTTACTACTTTCCATGTAGGCCTATAGTTTAACGTTTTCCTTTCGTTACTGAACATGCTTGTTTCTTGAGCTAATAACTTTGTTAATTTTACTTCAATAATTTTTTTTACTTTCATATATGAATTCTTTGAACCTTTATCTACAAAAAAGCTATGGAACACTTTTGAATGGTTTAGAATGAACGTATAAAAACACGATACTCCCAATATGTGGAATAGCGTGCGAAGCACGCAATGCTTTGTGTATTGAATACACTCCTAATACAGAGGTTGGCGTGCGTAGCACTCAATGCGTTTTGTATTGAAGATACTCCCAATATGTGGAATGGCGTGCGAAGAATTTTGCAGCTAATCAGCACCGTCGTGAATACCTATTTCCCAAATTGTTGGTTGAAACCCTAAAACATATTATATTATTTATGGAACAGTTTTATTTATTATTATAAAAGCCAAATACCATTGACTCATTGATTCATCACAGTTTCTCCAAAACCTCGAGGCCTACAAACATGAAATTTGGCAATAATACTCTTTATATTCTCTGGACGCGCACTTAGAAAGGGTTTCCGAAAATTTGAAATTTTAGGGTTGTTTTGGGGGGACAAAGTTACTACAAAAAACCATGGAACGGATTGGAATGAAATTTGGTATGTAGCTTCCTCTAGGGCCCTA
>JAGFPH010000982.1:284820-304071 GCA_018207615.1 Philaenus spumarius
GGTCAAAGTTACTAAAAAGAAACACCGAACGGATTGGAATGAAATTTATTATGTAACTTCCTCTAGGGCCCTAGGTGTTCGCTAAGAAAGGGTTTTAAAAAATTCGAAATTTTAGGATGGTTTGGGGGTTAAAGTTACTAAAAAGAAACACCGAACGGATTGGAATGAAATTTATTATGTAGCTTCCTCTAGGGCCCTAGGTGCTCGCTAAGAAAGGGGTTTTAAAAAAAAATCTAAATTTTAGGTGAGGTTTGGGGGGGTTAAAGTTACTAAAAATCCCCATTAGAAATACATAGTGTAATATATTTATTGATATAATATTTTTTTTGTTAATATACATTTAACTTTGATTTGTCTATCTGTGCAAAGCCGGGTCGGGCCAGCTAATTAAGATATAATAATGAAATACTGTCATTGTAAAATTTATTTTGATGATAATGTGTTTCCTCCCCTTTATTTTTTTAATTAAATTCCTGTATATATTTTTTATGTGCCCGAGTCGCAGAACCCCTTGACCTGCCGCGCCCCTTCACCTGCGTGGGGTGTTATTTACGTCACTGAGTATGTATACAAGTGTAAATTATTTGAGGAAAGTAAATATGAATATTTTCACATAAATACTAATAAAATGTCACGATTGACCCTCAACGATAGTTTTGTCTCTTGATAATATCAACATGGACAGAACGAGGCGAACGTGGGTCTTGTCGTGTCGAGTGTCCGGTCGAATGCGATGTTATCTATTGACAAGTTTCAAACGAAAACCTTCCGCATTGTTCACCTTGGCAACACTGATAATCATGAAAGCTAACAGTTCTTTGGCGTTTGGGGACAACTCGGAATATTATGAGTGATATTGTGTTGTAATGAATCGCTACTAGTTTCTGTTTTTGATAGCCGCATACTACAAATAAGTACTTTAAATAAATAAAGTAATTTACTTTAAGTTTGTAAGTAATATTTCTGGAATTATGGTAAAATTACAAAATAATGGGAATGCGTAGAAAAAGTTACAGCTAGTTCTAAAAATATAAAAATACAACGTGAAAGATATACTGCTACTAGTTAGATATAGTGAAGAATCCCGTGGAGATTAATGTGATACACATGAGAAAAATATAACTTATATTAAGTTTAGTGTGTTATAGAACTAGTGTAGGCAGTATGACTTGTTTTGAGGTTAGAAGTCGTTGAAAAACAAAATAAATGTTTACAATTAATTGTTTCTTTTATATATAGTAGCCTACTCATGTGTATATAGCAAAGTATATAGTATACTTGGTTAATACCTCTGAAATAGACATGAGGTGGAAAACCTCATTTTGTAAGTTGTTTTAAAATAGTTTCTTGGCAATTAATAAATCTGAAATTGACATAGTGCTTCCTCATTTCATAAGTTGTGTTATTTTTATCTTGTCACATTTGAAATTGAAATCTTAAAAAATTAAAATAACATAAACAAGATTGTATAATATTCATGACACTTTTAATTTCTAGCGGAAGCCCCACAACTGCTTTCTTTGTTTGTTTGTTTTGATTTAGATTACAATCACATTGATACTTATTTCAGAAGCCTCATTTGGCCTTAGGACATTTTTACCAAAACCTGAAAAAACTGATCTCGGGAGGCTGTTAGACCTGGTTCGTTGTCGTAGATATGGTTTTGCGCCTTCAATATTTGAATCGGTGAAAATCGTGTTTGCTTGATCTTGGAGCTGACTATGATACCGGAGCCTAGCGAATCAATCCGCGACAGATAGAAGCAAGTAATTAATACACGACAATGTGTGTGTAGGCGAGCTCGCTGGTAACACCACGCCTCGTAGCATGTAGCGTGGGCCGTGTTATGGCTCCGAAATAATTACAATATCTGTTGAAGAGTACCGCGTCTATTATATCTGTCTGTTTCTCACTTGTAAAGTGTTTTATGTCACACAATGGCAATGATCTAGTGGCACTAGCTGTTATCCCCGGCTTCTCCTTTGTACGGAATAGGAACTGCGTTCAATTTCGAATTCGTTTGAATTTTAAGGGGATCGCGTAACCCCTATAACGGCCCATGTTAAATTAAACAACTTTAGGTACATTTTTTCTCAAAAAGTAAAAGTGCTACATATTTGAAATTTTAACAGAACATTATATACACCTTTCTAAGCAAACACATGCTATTTGAATATTTTCCAAAAACTTTATCATACATTTTTATTTTTTTGAAAATAACTTAAGAAAACATTTTTGTAATAAAATCTACAATTTTTACATTACGGTAATGTAAAGATATGGCCTTGATTTTGCATGTGTTTGCAGAAAAAAGTATAAAGTATAACCAAAAAAATTCATCCTTCTATCTTTAATAGTTTCTGAGAAAAACGTACCTGCGTCAATAAAAACTAAAACTTCGGGGAACTAGCGTTAAAAGTCAAATCTTATCTAGAATGAGTGTGGCGGCGTAAAAACATCCCTGCACCATAGCCTGGATCCTCTGCCTGCTTCTCTTCTTCTTCCAAGTCTATATTCCTTTTTTATTCTGGCCATTCTAGCTGCTCGGGTCTTGCTTTCAGCAGCTTTTTTTTTTTGGCTTTTTTCATTCGCAAAATGTCAAAACTGTGAAGCGTATTTACTGCTTTGGAGCTTGACTTTAGGCCTAGCAGTTGAAAGTGTCAAGTCTCACAAAAACATTTTTGGAAATTTTCGTCCAAACCACGTTGTTAAAACTTTCGTTTTGGTTTTGTGTTCTTTGGTACATGCACTGTTTTAGGAGATGTGGGTCTGCCAGGTCTTGATACATCTTTTTGATTAAAACCATTATAATTTGAGCTCTTAGCAGTGTATGCCAACACTATATACGTAATATCTCAGAATGTACAATATATTAGTTCGTTGTAGGTCTATGTTCAGGAATTTGCACGAGGTCATAAGCGTGACTTAGTTTGGGTTTTAATTTTTTTTAGTAGCTAAAAATCTTTTAGGCCAAAAACCCTTTTACTTCAACGAATAAAAAAACAAATAATGTAAATGTATAATGTTTTTGTTACGCGTTTCCCTTAACCACCGAGAGGTATATATATTTTCTTTTGTTACAATTAACTTCAATATATTTTTTTAATAATTGTTATTGAATGCAACACAACTAACTTTATATGCTAAAAAGTAGTTTTATAATAAATAATTCGACCACGCACCTGAACCGCTGACATGAATTGAGCGAATTTCAATAATTAAGTTTATATGTTTTAGGGTTTCAACCAACTATTTGGGAAATTGATCTACTCACGAAGGCGCTGAATATAGCTGCCTTGTTGTACGAAATATATTAGTCGAATTTGTTTGCACCTAAGCCTCCACCTTTGACTCACGCGCCAATTCGTTCCTCAATAATTTTGAAACTCAGAGTAGAAGATTAGAACGGAGTTGGCCTGCTGAGCAAGCAGGGGGTTGTCCCTAATAATGTAATAAAATATATATAAAATTAAATTTTAGAGGGATACATTGCCTATAAGAAAAGGAGCGCTTTATTTTGATGGTGTACACCTACAGAGTGTTTATCGTTGTAATGAGTGGAATTTTTGAGTGACTTCTCATTCGATATTTTCGTCAAGGGAAAAGTTTTCTATACGGTAACACAAATATTTATATTTTCAGTACAAATATCAAATTTATTCAGGTAAACAAAGAGTCTTTTTAGCGAATTTCCGTAGAAAAATTAGCTATTGCAGTGGCCCTTATGGTAAGACCTAAGGTCGGGAGTAGCACATGAGCACCGATCATGGTCCCCAGAACACGTTTTGGGGTGTCATTAAAAATCATATATATATGATATATTTTATATATATATATTTTTTTTATACAGTAAGTATATATTTACGTATATTTATATTTATATGTGTTCGCACTCTAGCGGCAAATATGTGTCCGATTTGGTCCAAATTTGGTACATATGTTGGTTGTCTACGTCGCTCTTAGCCAAAAAAACATCCGGAAGCACATTTTTTGACAGGAAGTAACTATTTTTTGAGATTTTTTCTAGGATAAAAAAAGTTTTACAGTTTAAAAAAATAAATGTGGGCTGTTATTCTGCACATTTTAATTTTTTACGTGACCTTATAGCTCGCTTGGTTCCTCCAAAATCGATCAAAACGTAAAATACCATAAAAATAAACGGTTCAAAGCCATGTGGTGGATTCTACCGCGGGGTTGGCGTGCGAAGCACGCAATGCATTGTGTATTGAGGATACTCCCAATAAGCGGAATGGCGTGCGAAGCATTTTGCAACTATTCAGCACCACCGTGAATAGACCTATTTCCCAAATTGTTGGTTGAAGCCCTTAAACATAGGCCTATAAACTTAATTTTGGAAATTTGCTCAACCCACGTCAGCAGTTCAGCTGCGTGGTCGAATTATTATAATAATAATACAGTCGAGAGAAGTCAAGGAATCAAATATAACGAATTCTAACCAAACAACAGTTCTACAGTCCAAAGTAACAGTGATCTAATTATTGAAGCAACAAATGGACTCGCACAACTTAAATATGCAAAATAAGCTGTTAGCGGCAGACACGGTGACTGAAAAGGTTGGCGTCTCGTTTTCCCCCACTAAACTCTCGCAACTTGTTAATAGCATGCAACGATAGTCCCAAGCTATTCCGGTCGGAGAACTCACCGTTGGACGTTTTGATCCAAATGTTTGACCCGACTGTTTGGTCCACAGCGACTGGTGACTGGTGTTAATATCTCTTGTGGTGTTCATGTCGTGGAGTCCGGAAAGAGTGAGTGCGGAAGTGGTTGCCGATGATAATACGACGTTTGTGTTCACGTTGAGGGTGCAGGATGTCGAAAATTACGGTGAGTGAATTTCGGTTTGGTGGGTTTTTTATCTGCTACAGAACCGTAAATATAAGTGTAACTCATTAAATTACGAAAAAAAATTGAGATTTTGTATGTAACCTTAAAAACTATTGGAATTCTTCCATGTAAACTTAAAAGATATTGGGGATGTTTCTTTGTTGCGTTAAAAACGATTATGATTTGCCTGTGTAATAATAAAAAATATTAGAGTTTTGCTATGTAACCTTAAAGCAATTTTGGTTGTTCTAAATAACCAAACTCTGTTGGTGTTTTCTGTGTAATTTAAAATACTAATTAGATTTATCCACAAACATTTGTATTGTTCTAATACTATTGGGATTTTCTATGTAACATTCGAAATTATTCTGATTTTTCTATGTAACCTTAAACCTTATTGGAATTTTCCCATAAACTTAAACAATATAAGAATTGGTAATCTTAAACACTTTTGAGGTTTTACTGTGTAACCTTAAAAATTATTGCATTTTCTAAGTAACCTTAAACACTTTTGGGAGGATAAAGGTGAAAACTGTCGGAATTTTCTGTGTTAACTTAAAACTATTTCATAACTTATAAATGCTCTTAAAAACTACTGGAATTTGTTCTATGAAACCTTAAAACTATTGGGTTTTTTTTTCTGTGTAACCCTAAAAACTATTGGAACCCTACTATGTCAACATAAAAGATATTGGGATTTTTCTAATTTACATTAAAAACTATTGGGTTTCACCTGTGTAACCTTAAAATCTATTGGAGTTTTTCTATGTAACCTTAAAGCTATTGGGATTTTTCTGAGTAACCAAACACTATTGGTATTTTCTGTGTATCCTTAAAAAAATATTTAGACGTTTCTAGTAACCTTAAAAAATTGGGATTTTTCTATCTAACATTAAATACTATTGGGATTTTCTATGTAACATTCAAAATTATTCTGATTTTTCTATGTAACCTTATTGGAATTTTCCAATTGGTAACCTTGAAAACTTTGGGAATTTTTCTTTGTAACCTTAAAAATGATTGCATTTTTCTAAGTGACCTCAAACACTATTGGGAGTATAACGGTAAACACTGTTGGAATGTTTCTGAGTTTCCTTGAAACTATTTTAATTTTTATAAAAAAAATTAAAAACTACTGGAAATTTTTCTGTAAAGCGTTAAAACCATTGAGATATTTCTGTGCGATCTTAAAAACTATTGCGATTTTTCTACGTGTCCTTAAAAACTATTGGAATCTTTCTGTTACTATAAAAACTATAGGATTTTTCCATAAAACTTCTGGAATTTGGAATTTGTCTGTCACCTTAAAACTATTGGGACCTTTCTGTGTAACTTTAAAAACTATTAGGATTTTTCCATAAAACTTTAAAACTACTGGAATTTGCAATTTTTCTATGTCACCTTAAAACTATTGGGACCTTTCTGTGTAACTTTAAAAACTATTAGGATTTTTCTTTGTTGCCTTAAACACAATTGGGATTTTTATGTGTTACTTTTAATACTATTTACATTTTCTATATAACTTTAAAATCTATTATGTTTTGTTTTATGTAACGTTAAAAACTGTTTAATTTTTCTAACTAACCTTAAACATTATTGTTAGTAAAACTTTAAAAACTATTAAAATTTGTTGGTGTCACCTTAAAAACTATTGGGATTTTTTTGTGTTACTTTAAATACTAATTGATTTTTTCTATATAACCTTAATGATAACCAACTACACAATTTATATGTTTAAAAACTGTTGGGATGTTTTTAAACCTTAAAAACAGATGGAATTTGTTTGTGTTACTTCATAAACTATTGATTAAAATTTGTTTATGTAACCTTGGGAAACTATTTATGTTTATGAAACTATTGGGTATTTTTCAGTGTAACCCTATTAAAATCAATTGCACTTTTCTGTGTAACCTTAAAAACTATTGCATTTTCTAATTAACCTTAAACATTACTGTTAGTTTAACCTGAAAAACTATTAGGATTTTTCGGTATAACCTTAAATATTGGGATTTTTCTATGTAACGTTAAAACCGATGGGAATTTTCTATTTAACCTTATAAAGTATTGGGGTTTTTCTGTGTTATCTTAAAAACTATTGAATTTTGTCAATGTGACCTTAAAAACTACTGGGTATTTTTCTGTGTAATCTTAAAATATATTTCATTTTTCTAAGTAACCTTAATCACTATTTGAGTGTAACCTTAAAAAATATTAAATTTTTCTATGTGACCTTAAAACTATTGAAATTTGTATGAGTGTCCATCTTTACGACAATTAAGATTTATCAGTTTTTACCTCCTACTATAAATAAATTTGATATACATTAATTACTTTTGTTACTAACGTAATCAAATAGATTATTTTCTATCATTCTGTAACAAGCAAACAATTAAATATATGCAAAAATAAAAATAAATTGAAACTACTCGAGATACTTTACGAATTATTAAAACCGTCACCGATCAAAATTGTTTATATTTATGTCAAGGCCGTAGCCAGGAGGGGGGGGGTCTGTTCAGGACCGGGGATTTGAATTTAAACCAAAGGGTTTAACACGTTCACTGCTAAGGACGCATATATGAGTTTGATACTGAATACGATGAGAAGCGGCCGACGCACAGTGCATTGCAAGCAAACCCCCGTATTGGGAGTATTTTCAATACACAGAGCATTGCGTGCTTCGCACGCTAACCCCCGTATTGAATTTGCAATACACAATTCATTGCGTGTTTTGTTAGAGTAAAGTATTTTTTGTTGAACCTTTATAGTTTTCTTATTTAATAGATTAGATCAAGCTCACAAGAGAGTAAGGCTGTAACCTACTGCATCCGTGTGTATTGTACGTTGTAGTTTAATCATGTACTGTAAATCTAAATATCAGTATGCATGCAATGCACAATGATATAAGATATGTTGATGGTTAATCTGTTGTGTTGTCTATTTTATAATTTAATTTGCACTTTTTAAACCTAGTATTAATTTTTACCACTAAATTTCGGGATGCCGCGTTGGTGTTTTGACCCCCTGACCCCCTCCCCTCCTGGCTACGGCATTGCCGTCAAGGGAAGTTATAAAGAAATTTTCAACAAACAAATTTTGTTTTAATTTAAAAATTGCAATTTCCTGAACAGTTTCATTCCAATAACCTAACTTTTCTCTTTTCATTTATATTTTATGTGAATTTTAAAATTTTACAGTGCTGATGCCTTCGATGCATTTCGCTACCAAGCTAGGCTACCATAATAAAATCCTACTGAGTTTATTCACGGTTTGTTTTACTGTATTGAATTTTTCGTTTTGAGATTTATGTTGGAACCCATGGTGATCTATTAACCTTTTGCACCCTATTCGTATGACACTTGGCTCCTCCACCAGATCCAATTAAAATATGACTTATTGAAGAAGTATTTTTGTAAATATGCCAAAACATTACTATAAACAGTAAACATAACTTATTATATATCATTTTGTTCGTAAAAAACTAGAGAATAGGGGGGGGGGGGATATTGAGAGATTAAAATAAAAATAGTTCATTAAGTATGCCTATTTTCAATATAATCGGTCAGAAAAATGAATCAATTATTTTGTTTTGTAATGCAATTAAAAATAAGAATAAAATAGTTTAGAACTTTGGAAATACTTTTTTACGCTAAATGTGACGAATTTACAAAAATACTTCTACGGTCATACAAAATCGAAGATATACTAATTTTGTAGGTTTTGATGTCGACTTTCTGAATCCGTTTAACCGATTTAAATCAGGCAATTCAGGTTAATAGGGCGCAGTATGCAATGTAATGGCCAAAATTGTTTATACTGAAATTGTAGAAAAACTATTGATGCGACAAATAATTTCATCATCCGCGTGTTTGAAGAACAGATAATAAACAATCATTTTCCGAAAGATCTGACCTTAATATTTTAAGTGAACAAAGATATGATATTTTGAAAGAAAATATATTTTAAGCGTTTTTCCTACTTTTCTCGGTTAAAAATTGTATGATTGGAATCTATAAAAACACATTTTGTAGGGATTTTAATTCTCTGCAAATGCATTGGAATTATTCGTTGGAAATTCATTGCAAATGCAAATCAAATTGGAGGTATCGTGATCAATTCATAACTTTTTACATCAACGAAAAACCCAAAAAACTCCAAATTTATTGTAGTTTTTATTTATACAAAATACTCACAAGCTCATTGAATAATAGTTTTTGTATATTACATACCTATGTGCTACCCTTAAAGTCACTGTGAATGTCGCTTGCTGTTAAATCCAATAACATGAACAAATCATGAACAAATAAAATAACATACTTGATGTTGGGATTACTTTCGGTAAGGTAGTACGTGGTTCTACATCCTTTATTGTGACAGTTATTGTGTATCTAGACAACAATAACACAAAAATAAGTTTTTCTTTGCAAAAATAGACTCTAGAAAAACATTTGTACAAATTTCCTTATGTGACAAAAATAATGCATGTAGTACCATTCAGTTATGTAGAATTAAACTATCGCAAAGGAAGTAGAATTAGTCAGTATGCATTAGTTTAAAGTGTCTTTGAATTAAATCAGATTATTGGTAATTATGTTCGACTAGCATCACTCAAGTTGGTTAGTACGCCTAGTTCGTTATTTTTAGAAGCTTCAACACACGTTCGAACCTCGTTTCTAACGTTTTAGTTTACTATTCTAACTTTGTACAGAGTAAATATGATTAAAAAACATTTTGTGTGCTTAAAACCACACGTTGGCAGTGATAACTTCTATGACCGATTTATATGTTTATCAGTATTAATATTAGAGGAGAATAAAGGTCAACAAATTACACAAGTCAATATATTGTCAAAAAATATTAGAGTATATCATATTTTGAAATTGCATAGTTACAATATAATACAATAATTATAATATTATAATATAGTAATATTATTTTAATTAAAATATTATTATGTAATGACTAGGGGAGACCCCTGCGTGCTCCGCACGCCAACCCCCCACCCCCAACTCCCTGTTGGAACCCATTGTGTGCCGTTGGAATCCGTTGTATAGTCAGCAAGGCTCAGGTCTACACTTTAATAAAAACCTAACCTGAACATTGATTTAAAATTTGAAATAAACTGTCAATGAAAATATTAGAGACTACAGCTGATTACTGAATCAACAATAAACATGACAAATCAGACCTAAAACACACCAACAATAACATAACCTAAATCAAATCATCTGTTGACATTTGAGTAAGTTTAAAGTAAACAACTTATTTATTTGAAACTCAATTAGTTTATCAGCTGTTTAAAATCAAATTACAGTATTTCCTATTTAGCCTAGTTGTAGCATATAATAGGCTACTGATGCATTTTTAAAACTCGGAATAAAACTAAAATAAAAGTGTAAATCAAATATTTAGCTTCACAGTGACTTAGAACTGGAAATTATCTTTTAAATAAAAAAAGAATCATCAAAATCGGTTAAGTATTAACTTCAGGAAGTGAGTGAACTAAAATCAGGAATTTTTTTAAATATATAGATATTATAATTATAATAAGTATGCGAAAAATAGTGATAATTATAATGGAAGCAGTATTTATTTAGTGACTAATGATTTTGAGTGAGGTATTAGTGTATGCACTCTACATGGAATTGTAAGAATAATTCAATATGTATCGTCTATTCCCTCTCCACGCGCTTACTTTTCTATATAATATTATACTATTAGCTGACAGGACAATGTTCGATATTGCAATAATATGGTTACCTATATACCTATAGCAAATGTGACATCTAAAAGTATTTTAGCTGATTCTGTGTGTATTTTGAGACAATGTTTTTTTTTACCGCTTGTCTATGTGATTTTACGCGATTTGTATTAGAAAAACGCTTTCGTCTTTTTTTCCTTCTTTTTTTGGTATTTGTTCTGGATGCGACCGAACTGCATCAGATGATGATGTACACTGTTCTGATAGGGTTGGAAGTTGATAAATTTGGAGACCATCGTCTGAAACCTGGGATTGGGAAGGTGACTATATTTCCTCCACACTAATATCCATTGAGTTGTCAGGTAAAGAAGGTGTGAGAGGAATGAGAAGGGCCTCTCGTCAGTTCCTCGGTAAACGTTAGCCTCCCTACACCCTCAATCGGTTTGACAAAACTCTCCCACAACAAATAACCACCTCTGTACACTTGAAATTCATAAAAAATATTTCGGAAACTGCTTGAATTTGACAGGAGGTTCCAAAAGTTACCGGTTTGCTCATATCCGCGATATATTCTTTTTTTGTTGAATAAATATCTCCTTTTACTTTTAAAGTATATGGTTTGAACCTGCGCCAATTGTTTGAAACATGACTAACAACTCTGGTCCTCACCTCAAACCCCATTCATCGTGTCATGTACAATTAAAGCCAAAGAGTAGAATAAACATAGGCCATCTGGCCTAGAAGAAACTACTCTGTGATGAAGTAAAATTTTGTCTGAACTTACTTCAGTTAGACAAAAATCAATCTTCTTTACAAAACTTAAAACGCACAAATATACTAATTATTATAATTATCCCTTACATAATGAATTATTCTTAGAATTTTATGTAGGGTGCATACACTAATACCTCACTCAAAATCATTAGTCACTAAATAAATAATGCGTGCATTATAATGGTCAATATTTTTCGCATAGTAATTATAATATTATTATAATATATTAATTTTATAATAATTATAATAACATATTATTAAATACTATGTATCGTCTATTCCCTCTCCACGCGCTAACTTGTCTATATATACTATGTATCGCCGTCTATATATAGTATAAAAAGTTTGCGTGACGCGTGATTTCAGAAACATAGTCAATCGAAAGTTTGAGTTATCCCCAATAAGGACAAATAGAAGTTATCACTTCAAAAACTGTAATAAGTGGTACAGCAACCCTAAACCAATATAATAATTTATATTTATTTTTTTAGGATGAATTAGTAAACTAAACTTAAAGAAACGATTAGTTTAATTAAATGACAAATGAAAAAACATGAACCAAGACCGGGATTTGAACCCAGTTGGTAGAGACCAACTGAGCTATACTGATCAATCCAGACATTGGTCGATGTTATCTCACTTGTACGGTTTTACTGCATTTATTGATCTAATAGACTGAATACCTCGCATATGCGATATTGAAAACAAATTTAATTCTTTTTGCAACAAATCTGTAGCAATCTGCAACAAATAGAAAACAATATCTGGAGTGATCAGGATAGCTCAGTTGGTAGAGCGTTAGCACGGAGTGGTAAAAGTCCTGGGTCTAAATCCCGGTCTTGATCCACGTTTTTCACTTGTAATTTAATTAAACCAATCCTTGCTGAGGAAGCGAGTAAGCAGGTAAATTATTACAAAATAAAAATTATAATTAAATAAAGGGAGTTACTCTAAAAATGTTAATCTTGCAGTTTGTTTAAACTAAGCAAATGATTTGAACCAAATATAAAAATACCATATTTGTTTGTAAAAATATTTTGGTTACATTTATTAATACATGTCATGTAACGCTATCATCGAATTTTCGTAGACATATTTACTTTAAACAATTCATTCTCCTACTGATGATTTGCGATACTGATGTTTTTACGAGGAAATGCGAACAAGAAATCAGTATTCGTCAAAATTGGCTATATGCTTTACAACAATTACAAAAGAAAAGGACAGCAAAACAACCATTATTGAAGTGTAAACTTATATAGGCGCACCACGTCCACAAATTTGTATACATGTGTGTATAGCAGAGTATATAGTTTTCCTGTGGCTGGGGGTGAATCGAATTTTACCGTCACCCGTTTTACCATGCATGTTATGAAACGCTCTAAAAGCGAAACGCTCCTAATTCTCCTGTCTGAAAAAAAGTTTTGGTCTTGCCGAGATTCGAACCAGCAGAGTCCATCACCAAAGACTAGCGCCTTTATATATTTGAGTTGGGTATATAATTGTAACAGATTGTCTTAAGTCGTAGGCTTAATCTCTTGATGGTAATACAATGTATAGTTTGATAAATTTGTAATACCTTTGAAGTGGACATTGTGCTTCCTCATTTCGTAATTTGTGTTAAAAAAAGTTTTTACTTCTCCGTGTGGTGTTAAGCATTGAATTACATTTTTACATAGTAACAACGAGGGAAATAACAAGAGCAAGAAATAATACTTGAAACGGATTAAGAAAAAAAAATAGCAACTCCTTTAAGGGATAGAAAGTTTAATAAACAATAAAAAATATAAAATGCAATTCTGAAATAATGGACTGTATCCTTATACGATGACTAGAAAAAATAAATTTTGAAATAATGGAAACATAGAAATTGATTAATTTACGTTAATCTAAGACGACATCGAGAACGCAGTTTGTACTTAGATCTGAACCAAGAAAAAACTTAAAGTAAAAAAGAAAGAGACTGCTGACAGAAGTGAAAACTGTAAAGAATATAAATCGATGATCATATTGGTTTAATCTGAAATTTGATTATTTTAACACAACTTACAGAATGAGGAAGCATAATTTCCATTTCAGAGGTATTACCAAGTAAACTATTTAAAAACAACTTATAAAATGAGGAAACACAATGTCCATTTCAGAGGCATTTCCAAGTAAACTATATACACATGTGTACTATACATATAAGAGCGTGACGGTAAAATCCTATTCACCGCCCACAAACATTTTAGACGCGGAGCGCCTATGGAAGTTTTCTGCAACAAATTATTGTCTGTAATAACACTTCATGCACTTTCATTTAAGCTTCACTTACACATGTCCGAAATTCTAAAAATATCGTTGGGAATTAATTTAATAAGCAAGGAAGGTATACTTAAACAGAACTGACAACATTGGTACGGACACGCACTATATCAAAGACCACTAAGGAATACCGTTGCGAGGCGGCCAATAAGATTAGCGCGCAGCGTTGCCATATCTACTAGCCTCGAACACTCCTGGTATTTACCACTCGAGGCTTGATCGCACAGTTTAAAGAATTATAAATGAGTTGAGTCAGCCGCAGTCAGTTAGAAGAGTGGGAAGAACGCGACAACATCGCACTACGGCGATTGGAGCGTTCAAGGTCTCGGTGTACACAAGCCCGTCCCTCAACGGTATTCTTTAGTGGGCTTTGATATAGGCGTGTGGTAACCTCTCAATTCAAATCCGCAGAAGAATATGGTTTTCCACTGACATTGAAACCGGATCCAGTATGGCACTGAGACGCCACGGACCTGTGTAAGCAGTCCTTTACATAATAAAATATGTTGCTGAAGTACATTTTCAAATGGGGTATTATGTACAGATAATAACAGCATTATATTGTTGTGTTTACTGTGTATAGGATGCCGGGTTGAACAAAAAAATTATTACACATAACTTAACCATTATCCTTCATGCGATTGTTTTGACTGTCAGTCCATCCGATAGGGAATCAAAAGGGATACAAAAAAGGTATCTTAACATTTTTTATAAAATGTACGGTTTTTAAGTAATTTTGGTTTGTAATTTTCAAACAGCCACCATTTTGAGTCGTACGTTTTAATATAATCGCTTATTTTTCTTGAGCTACATCATTGTTAGATTAAACTTCATGCCAAGTTTGAACTCAATCAGTCGAACATTTCTCTAGATATTAATTATTTTGTACAAAAAACAAAATTGCTGCTCGACAGAAAACGGAGCATTTTTGGACCTATGTTTATTGGTACTTGTCAGCTTACTTTCATGTGGGGAATCACGTGCTTAATTCTTGGAGCCCGTTTTCTGAACACACTGTACTGTATAACAAAATACATCTAAATAAGTCAAGTGTAAATCCGCCGTTATCCCTCTTCCAGTCCCACGAACTCGCTCTTCATTAACCTCCAATTAGCATCTCCGTACATTGTCAACACCCAAAGCACGATACAGGTTTCGCTAATTCGATCAGCTGTTTTTAAACAGCTGTGAAAAGTTGTTCCGCCTGTAATGAGTCTAAATAAATCAGCCGTTGCCTGGATTTAATTACTACGGTAACAAATTACTCGGCACTTTCAACTTCTTATCTGCCATAAGTCGGTGTTATAAACTGTACAGAGTGCTTGGAATATTACTGCTTATTCTAAATATTATACAACTACTTTATATCTTAAAAGAAGCCATTTGTCACGCTAATGATTTGTTCGTAGAAAATTGCTTTTATGGTTTTGCTTCTGTAAATAGTATTTATTTATAGATTGGAAGTCAATATATGGCAACCATTACTGTATTTACTAAGTTATGTCATGTAAATATATTATTGGTTTGGTTCATAAAATACTATAGAAAAGGGAAATTAGAAAAAATAACTAAATTTTGAGATACAACTCTAATTGATATAGGGGTTTCGGAATTGTGTTCAGAAATGGATCAGGAATAAAGTCCAATAATTATGATAATTGACGGCTCGGACAGGATTGCATCTGGGCTGCATAGAATCCAACCAAAAGTGCGTCATTTTTTGAAAATACCTAAAAATGTATAAAACTTGTGAAAAACACTTCTCGGGGTTTTTATAGATCGCTGGTTCCGAATCTGCAATCGTAAAACTTCGCCGATGTCACAGTCGGCCCAAAAGGACCAGGGCCAAATTTAAAAGTTGAGAAAACGACTTTGGGATCGTTTCCCGGGAGGGGGGGGGGGTTTGAAGTCGCTGGTTTTTAAGTCGCTGGTTAATAAAATCGTCCTTAATACCCCGGGTGGTCCCAAAGGGAACAGGGCCCAAGTTGAGAAAAAACTTGGAAATCGTTTCCCGGGGGCTCTTGAGGTTACTGATTTCAAATCTGACATCAAAAATATGAAATATGCTCGTTGGTGGCTCTTCAAGGGTATCATTTAAAAAAAAGAATGATACCAAATTTTTTAAACGGAGCCAATTTAATTTTGTTTACAAATAATAAAATGTTAGAAAAAACTCTTTTTTATGGTTTTTATAACTTTAAAAACAATCTGCTACAAATTAACAACAATCATTCTTTTTTTATACTTAATTACATAATAGTCACCAAAATACAAAAATAACTATACAAGTGTAAAAGGTCAAACACTGTAATAAACTTGCCAAGGCTGATGTAAACGTAACACTAAATACATAAAAACTAAATATATATATTATAAGATTTATACATACAAAAATAGGAGAATTATACATACAAAAATAGGAGAAAAACAAAAGAATGTTGGGTCTTACTTACATTGATCAGTCAAACAAAACAAAAGAATAAAATAATGTTGGTGTATTCAAGATTGTTAGAACTATAAACTACAAACTACTTAACATTTTAAAATATATGTTTTATATAATCAGAAGGAGAAAATCAGGGCCTCCAAGGCATTTTTCCCATTTAAAGGTTCCTATTTCTTAATATTATTGTTTTTTCAGAAGCATTCAGATAGTGAAAGTAAATTACTACTAAATTTAAATTATTTTTTTCGGCCACATTAATAAACTTTTAAATCATATTATAATTTATTGAATTCAAACAATTAATTCTTAACTAAAATTTGGTGCTTCCAATGTAAACACTATTCCAAACAACAATATATCTATAATTAAAAAAGAAAATAAACTAAACATAATGAAATAACAATTTGTAACTCATGAAAGGACAAGGCTTGATAGGAAAATACAAAACAAAAGAAAAATATTTAAAAAAAAAAATAAAAAAAAAAAAACATCTGTACTACTTTAGAATGTCAATTAAAGAATCAAGGTTCTCCAATATAAACAGCCATTTTTTAGCTTCTTCAAAAATAAGCTAATGCCATGTAATTGCTTGATTTCATTAGGTAAACTATTGAATATTCTAGGCGCCATAAAATTTATGGTTTTAGTATAAAAAATTTTATTAGGTTTTGGTACTTGGAATTGATTCCTTCTTCTTAATTTTTGATTATACTCTATTGAATTTTGAGGTATGTTACCACTTTTGCAAAAAAATATTTTTAAAACTTTGTTCACAAAAATATATTTAATGGGCAAAATTTTTGAATCTATAAAGAGGACGCGAATGAACAAATTTACTTTTCCCTAAAATTAATCTGATTACAGTTTTCTGTTGATAATATATTGCGTTTAAGTAGGTGTCATAAGTACTGCCCCAAAAAATTATTCCATATTCAATTCTGCTCTGTATCAAGGAAAAATACAACATACGCAAGATTATTTCGTTACATAAATTTCTAAGGAAATAAAAATACCGTATAACATTGTTAATTTCATTTTTCAAACTAATTGTGTGGATTTTTCACTTAACCTCACTATCAACACGAATTCCTAGATACTTTATATTTGCGGTTCTGTTCACAATAGCACACTTATTTGTCAAACATATGGTTTGGGCTCCAAGACACTCAGAACATCTATAATAAATATGTTTATCAAAGTTTAATTTAAATTTAAATTTAATTTGAACCAAATCGGACTTAAAATGCGGCCGCTAGAGTGCAAACACACATATATATATATGATTTTTAATGACACCCCAAAACGTGTTCTGGGGACCATGATAGGTGCTCATTTATTACTCCCGACCTTGGGTCTTACCATTAGGACCACTGCAATAGCTCATTTTCCCTATTATGGAAATTCGCTGATAATGTTTAAAAAAAATTCCACAAAATGCTGATTTTTGGTGGTGGATCGTTCTTTTCTCCATTTTGGTGGTGGATAATTCGTTTTCAGTCATTCATTCAGGACAAAACCTCTTGTATGTATAGATAATAAGAAATATTTACAATCACCGTTTTGCGAGATGAACAAGAACGAAGTGTTAGTGAAGCTCGCAGCGTTCTCTCCTAGCATTAAATTAAAAAACATTGCACTTTTAGGCGGTTGAATCGTCTCAGTCTTTCATTATTATCATGCACTAAGCCTGACACGACAGCTATTAAACTAACTAAAATATTAACCGTATATTAAGTATGTACACTTCTTACTATGCCAGCATATGAAGTTATCGCAGATAAATAAAACACATTAAACTACGGAAGCAATATAAAACGCTGTTTCTAATTACTCAGTTTAATTGAAAACACTAATTGCCCTTTAAATCACCCTCCCGATGTTTTTATTGAACCATGTACTCAAACATTGTATCCAACGCGGTAATACGCCTTTATAGTTTTATAGCGTTCAGTTTTAAAGAGCAATAAATAACTTGTGCTCGCATAAAGGTTTGATTAATTGTCCGGCATGCAGAGTGTGTACTTGGCTTTCTGTTGTGTGTTTAGTGTAAAAACGTTGAGACTTGAATTTATGTTAGTAATTGTTTATTACAATCATCTCTATAGGCGGAGTCTTCCGATCATTCAAATATTAACTGAATACGCATTACCCACGTGTATAACTTGAACAGGTAAATAAAAGTACGTGAAAACGTGCCTCACTTTGACCCTATACGGTACATACTACTGTGCGTCCGGACTTTAGTTGGCAGTACGGGCAAGGCTATGCTAATGCATTTCATATGAAGTTTCCGCACTACTACCCGCACTGCTGACATCGGGTGCTCTATAAATTCACTGAATGTGTAGATGATGACGTAATTTTGTAAATGGTATCAAATGAAAGCTAATAAATCTGTCTTTCCTCATGTGACACCAAGAAATGTATACACATTTGTTATACATTTTGTACAGGATTTTATAACTGAAACGCAACTGAAAAAGACATAATAACTGTAGTAAGCGAGGATTTTTTTAAATTTTCGGTCAGGCAACTTTTTCAAGAGGGAAAATTGTACAAAAATAGATAAATTTAATTTTTGTAATTTCACTTTTTTACTTGGGCTGCTTAGTTTAGGCAGTAGGAGCCGCAAAAGTCAAGAGTTATCATTGTGTATTTGTAAGTGGCGCGGTGCCATCGCAGTGTTTCTGCTTGCCTTTATATAAATTTAAACGCAATGTTTAACAGTTTTATCTGTTTTTATTCTAATGTACCAATAAATATATTTAATGTGGTTTCACAAACACACACTAAACCAGCCCAGAAGAAACTAACACTGAACAATGAAATGGGACAGAAGAGGAATCTATTCCTTATCTGTTTACAGGAAACGCAGAGCATTGCGTTATTCTGTTGCCACAACAGTTCCTTCATAACAAAAATAATATTATTTGTAGTTTTTGGTTTCTTTGTTTGTTTATAAGTTACTGCAAAACAACGTTATAACATACTGTAGACTACATTCCTTTTTTTTATTTATTACACAGTCATTATTGTATTTTATTGACATTTATTACTTCTTAAATAATTTTTATATTACTGTTTGCAATACTGAATATAACAGTATTGAACTCAACTCGTTGAATTCAACTCAGTATAGTAGTATTCAACTCAAGACGAGGGGGCAACTATAACTTGT
>JAGFPH010000982.1:304081-321482 GCA_018207615.1 Philaenus spumarius
AAACGGTACCAAGAACTGGCACATACTTTCTCACAAACATATTTAAATTATTAAACAGATTCACTGTGACTTCGTAATTGTAGGGTGGGGTAGGAGAGGTGATTTATTAAAGTAGGAGATTAACTAATAAATATTATTATTATTATTATTATCTAGAGAGAAAACAATTCGATCGATTTCGAACAAATTTGCACCAAACACGTCAATTAGGGCTGTATAGATGCAAGAAAAAAGGTTTGATACATTTTGAAAAACAACCCCCTTTATGGCCAAAAAACTCCTAAAAATCAGTTATTATTATTATTATTATTATTACTAGCTAAACCAGAATTTTTAGAAAGATGCAGTTTTTTGCAAATGGTAGGGTACATTAAAGGCTACAAATAAGCCAAATTTTATCAAAATCGCTACAGCAGTTTTTTATAAAAAATTATAACAGATTTTTTTGGGGTTTTTTTGCCAAAAAAGTTGTTTTTCAAAAATTTTCAATACCGTTTTTCGTACATCTATACAGGCCTACTTGACATGTTTGGTACAAATTTGTTTGAAATCGAATAGTTTTCGCTCTAGCTTTGTATAAAGACAGGAATACATACAGACATTTTGTAAAAATCACTTTTCTGGACTCAGGGGGTCCTAAAACGGATATTTCCACAAAAAATTCAACATCTATTTTTTTTGCGATCACTATACTTTCACTATACTATAGTGAGAAAGTAAAATGGGTAAAACACAGTTTTTGGCAAAGTTGGAAAAAATTTGCTGTGTTTTTGGATCCCCAAAAAAATCGAACTACTGGACCAATTTTGAACTTTGTTTTTTTTATTCAACGCAAAATTTTGTCTTCTTTAATTTACTAAAGTACTATTGTTTTCAAAATATGCACCGTTTTTGAGTTATAAGCGAAAAACTGGAAAAGTTCGAGGTTTTTTGCCCCCCAAAAGTTGTCTCCCCCACTTTCGAGGTCGCAAAATTAGATTTGGCATACACCATACCAAACGATCCTAGAAAAAACATCTTTTGCAGCAATTAATGTAAGCTGAACCCCCCCTATATACAGGGCTATTTGTCAAACTGTAAAATTTACACAGGTATATATATTTATGTTTCAACTAAACAGGTCTAATAAAGTTGATTGTAAAACTTTGATTTATTTACGACTATAATGTATACGAAGTTAAAGTCAATTGAAACTAAAAGTTTAAAACTACAGAAATTTATTAAACTATTAAAAATGTTCTTCAAACTGTAGAGTTTCTAATTGCTCTCGGAACGCGTAAACAATATTTACGATATAAAGTAACAAACTTAACCTACAAAAGTACACTGTGAACAGCTGACCTTAATCGACTCTGAGAGTTGAGAACAGCTGTTTTCTGATTATGATTGTCCGTGTTAATCGCGACGTTTTATTCCGTACTTGGACTTACGACATTATCTCGTTGATTTACTACATACTCTCTTCTGCTCTTATTCCGTGTAACCGCGGAGTATTTGGTAACTGGAAACCGCTTTTGTATTTAAAAAGACATTTGCGAACTTAAAGTATGTATAATAATTTACTTGACTAACCGGGCTTCGGTACGGAACAGTTTTTAATTTTTCCAACACAAAATATTATGTAAAATATTTCCATAGCATCTAAACTAACATGAAAACTATGGAGTTGTTATCTGTTCCGTTTCTGGGTTATACTTTATTGTAAACGGTAGCCATCTTGAAACGTATAGCCTAATCGGTCTTGTTTTTATTAACTACAGTTGAGGTTGGGATAATTTGTTCTATGCCGGTTGTAATTCTTCAGTTTTGCCCTCCTATATTTTGATCCCAAGAAGTCTTCCTCACTAAAAATTCCTGGATTAAGTGGGTAGATTCCTGTTGTTTTGAAACCATTTATTCCTTTTTCTTGTTTGCTACCTCGATTTAAGTTAAGCTGTTTTGAATATAGTAGTGACATCTGAAACGATAAATCTCGTTTTCCCGCATGAAGATATCACACTCTTGATTAAACACAGTTTTCAGAGGGCGATAGAACATAATGTACACAATTTGTAGCCTATGTGACGGGTGTGGTGGTATTAACAGCAAGATCACACCATTTTCCTTACAGAAGTTGTAGATTACAAAATTGCCATAATAACAAATGTGTGGAAATGACGAACATGGTCCGGGGTAATGGCGAACAGTTAGTTCGTGATTACCCCATTTGTCGCCAAGTTCTTTTTCAAGGCATATTACACATTAAATTACACTTCTTATACATCACAACATAGGCTAGATATACTAAAATGAGTGTTGATTCTAGTATCCCTGAATAAATAAAGTAGATTTAAACAGATTTGTATTAACCCTGTTTTAAACGTTTGTTGAATTTAACAAGCAAAGTGGCAGAAACAGTTTTTTGGTTATCACTAGCAAACCTAGCAACGTAACGATGCCAGTCTAAGCGAGGTAATTTTACCTTCCCATGTGGTAGGTAGCAGCACCAGGCAGACTCTATATTCAAACACAATTTAAGCAAAAAATGTGATGTTCGGCATTACCCGGGTGATCTCCATTTCCCCGGTCTCAACTACAATAATTTGTGAGATATAGGAACCTTTTACAATAAAACAGAGAGCTGAAGCATTTTTAAACACAATTCTAAATTACGTTTAAACTCATCGTACTATGAAAGAGTGGCTAGATTACTTAATCAAGCAATGTAAAGGCCGGAAGGAAGAAGGCTATTAGGAATACCTTATAGAGACAGTGTGTTTCTTGACAGTGGTACTACCGGTGGTCTTTCTTATTCTGTACCATTCAAACAGTGTTAATTTCAGTGACTGCATTTAGAAACCGTTGTTCTGCCAGTGTTTCAATGTTTCGTGTTAATTGATTTTGTAAACTACGTCAAATACCACATATTCGTAAATATTGTAAATGTTAAACAGGTTCGGTCGTAAAAATTACCATGATATTTTCTATTGTAGAAGGTAGGCCTACGATATTTAAAATACTAAATACTATGAGTAGTTTTCAAGGTAAATTATATGAATCATTGGTATGAGGTTTTTAAATAGCATTTGTTAGTTTATAAATTACTAGGGGAAAACCCTGCTTGCTCCGCACGCCAACCTCGTTGGAACCTTCTATATAAGGTATAGGATTAATAATAACCCCAAAGCTAAGATGGTAAATAATGTTAAATGTTCAAATCAAATTATGTCGTTATATAATGGTTAAAAGAATCAGCAAGGCTCAGGTCTACACTTTAAAACCCTATCCTAAAAGCTAGAAATGCAAAAATAATTGATTCAAAGTTTGACATCAGCTGTTAATGGAAATAGTGGAGCAAATAGCTATTTTATTCAATTGGTTGCTATGGTAATAATTGTAAATACTTGTGTTTTTTTATCAGTGTAGGCCTAACCTAAGAATTTGTTCTGACTAAATTTACACAAATATTGAAATAAAAAAAGGTTTTCATCGAAATGAATTATATAGCATATATGTTACTGTTACTCAGTGATAGTGTAGCTTTTTATTAGTAAAACTATTTTTTCAATTTGTTCAGTAGTTCCAGAGATTACCCCCTACATACAAACAAAAAAAACAATAACAATTATCTCTTTATAATATTAGTATAGATTTAAATAATTTTTAAAAGCATTGCAATATACACATGTTATTTTATAACATTTGAAAAGACATTACTTACACTAGTTAGTTTGGGTCAGTGTTATCTTAACGACAACGATCGTCGTTTGTCCTAGTGGAATACCGGTTCCAACGGTGTTCGGTCATCTTTAGGTCCATTATGGACGTCGTAAAAGGGAGCTAATGAAACGATGTTCAAATTAAATACTTATTTGCAATCACATCTCGCATATAAAACTTTTCTAAATTTTCATCTTTTCCTAAAAGGGTGAAATTTATACGGCAGGTTAGTGCGATAAAAATGTTAACTTTTTATTATTTCTTTTTAAAGGGTGAAGAAATTATGAATTTTACCATCGCTAATAAGATTTCTTAAAAGACCAGTTAAAAAATATATAAAATTTTAAAATGCAAGTTTTATTTTGTGTTGTGTGTTTTGTTTGTTTTAGTTATGTTTTACAGTTAAAGTTTTTCTTTATTCGTGTATTATTTGAATGCTCTAGAGATTAGCTTATATCGTGACGTAACTTGACGTCATGGGTGTATAGCCAGAGGCCCGTCGAGCGACGTCTTTTATCTCCGCTTCGGCTTTTCCGCGTACATTCGGGAAACATCGTTGGATGCCTGAATGTTTGTTGACTGTATATTGTTGGCTGCGTAGCAGAGATAAACAAAAATACTGATTTCTCTTCGCCACTTTTTTTCTATACTTGAATATATCGTCAAAATACACTAATCATTGCTTCTGAAACAACTGTAGCATTAAATCATAGGGTTTCCTTACTGTATTCACGTCTATTAATTAACTCAAAGCTCGTAGTTTCGTTTAAAATAAATAACAAAATAATTACACAGATAAAACAATAAATTCTTCATCGGCTGTGGCTTAGGGGTTTTTGTTTTAAATTGTAAATGAATAAATGCGCAGTGGTCTATCGAGAGTTCTGTATGTTTGCTTACTTTGTTCAAATTTAAACACGAATAGTTGGCGTCAAATGAATTTTCCGAAACATAAATAGACAAGAATCCGTAGCAATAATATTTCAATATTAGTGACTATATTTTAATTTCCTATGGCAGGGAACATCTGTACACGATTTTAAAAAAGTGGCATTGCCAAGAATAACAACTGTGAGTTAAATCAACAACTACTTCTTACAGTAAACTTAATCTTGAGTTATTCGTTACTACTGGTACTAAACCTGGTTACAACTTCTTCAATGGTATTTTATTGTGAAACTTTACTGTCCAATATATAGTAGCATTTTTAATTTTTAGCAATGCCAACAGGAGGAGTTTTCTTATTATTGACAATAGGTAAATCTATATATATAAAAGCGAAATACCACTCACTCACTCACTGACTCACTCATAACGATTTCTCCAAAATTACCGAACAGATTGAAATGAAATTTGGTATGTAGCTTCCTCTAGGGCCATAGGCGCTCGCTAAGAAAGGGTTTCAAAAAATTCAAAATTTTAGGGGGTTTGTTGGATTAAAGTTATTAAATCACGATTTCTTCAAAACTACCGAACGGATTGGAATGAAATTTGGTATGTAGCTTCCTCTAGGGCCATAGGTGCTGACTAAGAAAGGGTATGATACATTTCGAAATTTTAGGAGGGGTTGGGGGGATCAAAGTTACTAAAATCATAATTTCAGATCTTTTATTATTGTGACAATAGTGCTTTTATTTTTTAAGATCTATATATATATAAAAGCCAAATACCACTCACTGACTGAACACTTAAAAAGAATACAATTACGTTAAAAAGACTGAAAATACCAACCACCACGGGCAACGCCGTACGGGTCAGCTAGTATAACTATGAAGTAAAGATGAAATTTAATTTTTTTATTAAAATGACAACATTTTCTTTCATTAAAGCAAACTGCACGACAAATGGTCCCGTCACCAGAAATAGATATCACTAGCGTTGTAACCTAAATCCAAAAAACCCAAAGTGCCCTTAAAAATGTACCGATGAAATAAAAATATACTTTTCACGCCTGTACGTGACATGACATGTTTGACGTGACGTGACGGGCGTGTACAGCTGCACCTTTGGCGATATACAAGGGCTCGCCTGCAACAGTGTCATATTATGCTCCGCCTAAAAACTAAATTACAACTCCTCCAATACACGAGTGTTGTGAAATACGGCTGCGGTAATGGAACACCAAACCGTGAATTTGAGAACTAGACTACGAATTCCTAGTCCACCGTGTCCCCCAGAGATAGTTGCGCCATAGCCAACCGCGTCATTCGACCTCGTGTGTCTGTTGACAGGCCGTCCTACTCGCACAGTAAACATTTCATTTCCCGGCTCTACGTTAAAAGTCATATTTATCGTGAGGAATGCATCGCGCGGGCGTGGGATTGGTGTTCACTTGCTGCAAACAAAAAACAAACTTGTTGACAATCGTATAAACTACGTTCATTTAATTTATCTAAAAGTCTGTTTGAATGAAGCTGACTTTTTAAACTCACAACTTCCGTTACTTTAAATTGAAGAAAGCAGTCGCGGGGCTGCCGACAGAAGTGAAAACTGTACCGAATATAAATCGTTTGTCATATTGGGTTAATCTGAAATTTGACTATTTTAACACTATTAAGAAAACTCTTTTGACACAACTTACAAAATGAGGACGTACAATGTTCATTTCAGAGGTACTACCAAGTAAACTATTTTAAAACAGCTTACGAAATGAGGAAGCAGTAAGTCCATTTTAGAGGTATTACCAAGTAAACAATTTTAAAACAGCTTAAGAAATGAGGAAGCACAAAGTCCATTTCGGAGGTTTTACAAAGTAAACAATTTTAACACAACTTACAAAATGAGGAAGCACTATGTCAATTAAAGAGGTGTATTTGCCATAGTTATTTATATTTGAAATAGTTTTTTTCTAAAAGGTAAAATACTTTTTTGTATAAATATTGTATGCAAGTAGGTAAAATTGTAAGGAAGAGAGACAAATAATTTTTTGTTAGTAATGAATCTACAAAATAGTTTCACCTTTGAATTTCGACACGTGCAGAAAGACTATGTTGTGGTTTTAGATCAGCTGCTGATATGACAGTTTGTTAGGTACGAATGTTGCCGAGTAAAGTCGAAGTTATCCGACCTAGGCCTCGTCCACTAGTTTTTCATTTATTCGAAAACGGCGCCGCGCCGCGCCGTGCTACCTCCCCTAACGGACGAAGCTTTTATGTTAGAATTTAAATAAATTTTCCTTTCTCTTGGAAAAATTACTCTTCTAATTTTTCAATTAAAAAAAATTAAATTAACAAGTTATTGCCAAATGTTTGCTCTAAATAATAAACCATATTAGGTTGTTCTAGTGATTCTAAACAAAATTATTATTTTGTCGTAAATAAATTTTGTTCGAGCGCGGTAGTTTTCCTCGCCGCGCCGCGCCTCTCTACCGACCTAAGACGACCTAGTGGACGACCAACTCAAAAACTCATTACAGGATATTTGTTAATTATTTTAAGCTGGCTAAACAGACAAAGACAAATCAAAATAGTCAAAGAAATGTTGGCAATAATACTCAAATCTATCAAGATCAAAGAACAGCTATAAATAAAAGAGAAAACGTATAAATATAATTTAACCGCAAGGAATTATCTTAATACTGTAAAGTTAATTTAAACAAATAAATAACAATTTAATTTCCGCTCCAAACAGAAATTACATTTACCATAAGTCGACCGGTTTTATTTATTACCCGACAAGAAATACAATTATAATATGTCATAAACAATAATTAAATTGCAATAAATCTACGTTTAAATCATTTAATCCTCGGCTACAAGAAAGTGGTTCAGAGCCGTGGTATAACCTTTACTTTGGGTCTCTTAATTAGATTAAATTTTATGTAACGAGATATAAATGTCAACCGTGTTTATTTAAACAACATTACAGAATAAAACCGCTACAATTATTTACATGCATATAGGTCAATTGTTTTACAAAACTCGTAGTAAATAGAATTTTAAAGCGGACGATGGATGAATTTTAATGAAGGTACGGTGGAGAGAGTTAAATGTCGTTCGGGATTTATTTGTAAAAATGTAAATACGTCGAACGGGGACAAATGTGTTTTACAAGTAGAAGAATGTAGTTGGGGAATTTGAATACATTTTTCTCTGAGTTTAGCGTTGAGTTTAGATTAAATGAAAACATTGCCGTTTATCGAGGCGATTGTAGCTTTTATTTAAAGAGGAATCTGTGTTGGTGTTGATGCGTTTTGATTGTTCAATATACGAGCAGTTAATGAAAGTAATAAGACAATTTGGTGGAGTATAAACCCGATCATTTGAACCAACAGGAAAATGAATTTAGAAACTGGAAGACTCCTATTGTACTTACTTTCACCAATTTTACTTACTTAACTTAAATGATAACAATTCAAGGTTTATCTCTTCATTTAAAACTGTAGACCCTTATTCTTGTTTTAATTTGCCAGAAAAGATAAATAATTAATTGTAAATCTGTCATTTCGCCTGTTTGAGAAAATTACAGCACGCGAAGTAAAACCAAATACCTTCCACCAGCGCACCAGGGTCGACACTGCGGGTTAGTGCTCTCTCCCCCACGCAGTTTCCTATGTGCGTATACGCACAATGGCCAGACAGCACGCCGTTAGAACTGTGAAGCGCACAATGATTTTGGTTTCTTTTCATAAACTGAGAGATGGTTATGGGCTACCGTTATACGCTTAATGGGTTATTCTGGGTGGGTGAAAAGTCTAGGTACGGTTTAATATTTCCTATATAAGGCAAATTTGAAGGTACATGTCATTGAGGAAAAGTAAAAATACTACTTAATTAAGATTTCAGAAAAACATTTTATCATTTTGAATGTAACTTTATTTTTTGTAAATAGGTCATGCGATACATTATTTCGATGCAGAATTTCAAGAGAAAACCAACGGTGAATTTGAATTTAAAGTAAAGTATTTAACATTTTTGGGCTACAGACATTTGTATTTTTCAAAATTTATTTCGAGTAGTTCAACAAAAAACTCCCAAATATCGTTGTGTGGCATATCGTTTGAAAGCTTATTTAATTATAAATCCAAAAAGAAGAATAATTAACATAAAACAAAATATTACAGCTAAATGGGGCAAAATCGTAAAACACGATTTCGTAGATTTTTGCCGCCATTTTTAATCGGTTAAAGATATGGATGCGCAAATTCCACCATTGGTTTTCTCTTGATATTCTACATCGAAATCATGTATCACCTGACCATCTTCCCATTTAAGAAACGAAGTTACATTCAAGATGGCGGATATTTTTTTTGAAATCTTAATAAAATATTATTTTTACACAGAGTAGGTTCCTCAATCACATCTACCTTCAAATTTTCCTTGTATAAGAAATATTAAACCGTTCTCAGACTTTTCACCCACCTGTATTTTGTACGAGTAAAAAGAAATAATTAATTTAAAAAAATATACTCATTGTATTAACTGATACCGATAATATCAAGTGGAAATAGGGTTGCTGCATTTACACAATGCCTGTACGCGGGCCACCACTATCATACGAATTGTTACGTATAGATCTGATGTCTGATTCGTTATCATATTCTTATATTATTTCGTACAATTTTACGTGAAAATTAAATTGAAAATGGATGTAAAAAAGTAAACTTTAATCTAAACAGGAAATTTCTAAACAATTGCAACAAAGTGCAATAAATGATTTCAAAGAGACTGTTTATGCAGTTGCTGAGCGGTGGGAAGAGACAGGGTTAATTTTTTCCGATTTTTTGCGTATTAAACCACTATTTAAACAATGTTCTGGATTTTCAAAAGTGGATCAGGGAAAATGCCATTTACTTTACGCATAAATACATCGATTTTTCAACATGGAATATTGAAACGAAATACAATAAATTTTCAACAATTTTTCTATAATTCTAGTGGACTATTCACGGTGCTTTTAAAAAAAAGTGCACAGTGATTTCAAAAGAATGGAGAAACGTTCTTTTGCTATTACTTACAGTGGAACAATCTGGCCAGTTTACTTCTTTTGAAAAAACAAATATTTTTCACAAGTTACGAAGTGGGAGTGGCCTTAACTGCAAAGGCGAAATCAGAATCGATTCAAACCGTGTGTGACAATATCAGCTCATCTCACCTGAAGTCGACTACGAAAATCTTTAGTTCACCATACTACTTAGCGAAAAATGATAAGCAATTTAGGATTATTTTTAGCTAAAGCTAAATGGCGTGGATATAGATGTTGGATTGCATTCCAGATTTAGTGAAACACAGAAATTATAAGTCACGTTTCAAAAGATATTAAAAAAGATAATTCGACATGCTTAAGACATTTCTAGAAAAAATTAAATCGTAATTTTCGAATCTACAAGTTTTGAAGCTAAATCTACTTTGATCATTTATATAAAACTAGAGGGCTCAGCCCCCTGCTCGCTTCGCTGGCTGGCCCCCGTGGAGACTCGCGACGATGCAAATGCTAACATGTTATTTTATATAAATATGCCTTACTATTAAATTATAATAATATGTTTTATTTATTTTAATTAGGATGTAATATAGTGGTTCCTTATTTTTAAATTACTTTATTTATTAAGGGTTTATTCTCTAGCTTTAAGGAAAGTAAAACAATCATAATTTTTATAGGGGTTATATTACATTTTCACCCCTTAGCAGCACGCGACAAAATGTCAATCTATGGTACTTTTTGTATGTATGTTGTAAGAAATAAATATAAAAATTTTCAGTTTAATAACTTTAAGGAAAATATAATAATTTTTATTGTTTTAGGGGTTATCACATTTTCACCCCAAAAGAACCAGCAAGGCTCAGGTCTACACTTTAATAAAAACCTAACCTAAAAGTTAAAAATTTAAATAATTGCTTCAAAGTTTGAAATCAGCTGTTAATGGGAAATATTGGATCAACCAGCTCTTTTATCTCTTATTTTATTCAATTGGTTGCTTCGGTTGTTCATCAGTCTAGGGCTAACCTAAGAATTTTTCCGACTAAATTTACAAGTATTTAAATAAAAAATGTTTTTATGAAAATGATTTACAGAATATGCTACTCAGGGTTAGTGTAGCTTTTTATTAGTAAAACTATTTTTTTAATCGGTTCAGTAGTTCCAGAGATTACCCCTTACATAAAAACAAACAGTCAAAAATCAAACAAACTTTACCTCTTTATAATATTAGTATAGATGTGAGGAGCTTTGACCAAACTTATTTTTAAACTTGGTAGAACTTACAAATCAAACACCTGTCAGCTAAAAGCTTCAAAAGTGCTTCATTTCTTTGTTTTCACATTGAACCGAAAAAGGTGTTTTAGGCCTTTGATTTTAAAACATTTTTGTGGAAGCACACTCGGATGCCGCTCAAAGTTGATTTCTGAAAGCTGGGAGTGATCCCACACTAGACAATTTACGACTACACCTCTGCCCCTTCTTTGGTCCACCAGGAGTGGTTCATGTAAAACCTCTCCTCCCTTACAGAGAGTGGCAACCTTACTCCACCCATCCTGTGCACCTGCTTCTCTAATCCCATATAGTCTCGCCTGTGTACCTCAATACCTTTGGAGCCGCAAAATCTTTTATATTTTTTCCCCAAAAATTACAAATGTCTAGAATGAGATCTGCGCTTCTAGACTGAATTTGATCTTAGAAAAAAAAGTATAGAACAATTTTTTGTAGAGAATTTGAAGTACTTTAAAAGGTTATTAAACAGACTAAGCTCTAAAGTGAAGGGTTTATGAGTTTTTTTATAAAAAAACCTAGAAACAAAACATAACCATTAATGTTAATAATACGGTAAATCGTCAAGAAATTGTTAATTTAAACACGTTTTCAACCTACAGAAATATTTTAATTTACCTGTCCATATCTCCAAAACCATTGTTGGCTGGAAAAAAAACAAACAAAAAACAATGTTTGTAGAGTATTTAACGTACATTAAAAAGTTATTGAACAAACTAAGCTCTAAAAAGAAGGGTTTACTATATTTGCAAAAACCTAGAAAACCTACAGTTTTTACACTTTCCGGTCCTCCCGACCCCAAACCCGACGTTATTTTGGTGGGGAATTTTTAGCACATTTAGAGCAAATGGTAATGAACAACTTGCTATAATCTGACCTTTTTTTTGGATTCCCCAGTTTGAGTCTAATTTTACTGTACTAGAAAGAGTTGTCTTGGAAAATTAACTGGACACCCAAGCTATTTATTTATCTAAGAATATTTTTTTTAACTGTTTAATATTGTACCGCTAGACAATGTACATTTCCGCCATTACAGATTTTCTTTTTTGCGAACCCCCTAAAGACCCATTAAGAACCCCTGGGGGTTTGCAAACCTCAGGTGGAAAACCGCGAGTCTAAAGGAAAGAACAGATACATTATTGTATATTTTACTACTTCATTATGAAATATTTTTATAAACATTACTTATTGAAGTGTAAACTTCTACAGACGAACCGCGGCCAAAAAATTGTGAGGACGGTGAATCCTATTTTACCGTCACGCTCTACTGTATATAGTACATATGTGTATATAGCAGAGTATTTAGTTTAATTGGCAATGCCTCTGAAATCGGCATTGTGCTTCCTCATTACGTAATTTAAAAAAAATAGTTTACTTGTTAATATCTCTGAAATGTACATTGTGTTTCCTCATTTCGCAAATTATGTTAAAATAGTTTACTTTGTATACCTCTGAAATATACAATGTGCTTCCTCATTTCGTAAGTTGTTTTGAAATAGTTTACTTGGTAATACATGTGAAATGGACATTTTGCTTCCCCATTTTATAAGTTGTCTTAAAATAGTTTACTAGGTAGTGTTCACATAATAAAATTTTGTGTACTTTTCAAATTAGTTTTTTGCTGGATTTTTTAGCAACCATAATTATTCCCGTAATATATTCTTTATTTATCTGAATATCGCCTTAGAAGTTTACACTTTTCCCGTGTGGTCTTAAGCACGCCTGGATTCTATTTTTTATTTAATTATGTTCGTGTATCCGTCTAACTTAGCAAATTAATTATTACTAGGGGAGACCCCTGCGTGCTCCGCACGCCAACCCCCCTTGTGTAGTCAGCAAGGCTCAGGTCTTACACTTTATTAAAAACCTATTCTAAAAATTAAAAATACTAATAATTGATTTAAAATTTGAAATAAAATGTTAATGAAAATATTAGAGACTACAGCTGATTAATCAATCAACAATAAACATTATTTATTTATTTTGGTTTAGTCTAGGCCTCGTCTAGTCGTTGCTCGTCGATACTCGGCAGATACAGCTCCATTTGTGGTGAGTGGAGAGGTAGGCGGCAGATGGTGCGAAACATGTATAAAATGTATTAAAATGCTATTTCCTTCAAATTATTTTTCTTGTAGCAAAGTTATAGAGAAAAAAATGGATTCGACAATCAGTGAATTTAACTAATATTTTATACACATAATCTCTATTTTTTTGGGTCAATACAGATAGGAAAGAAAGGAGAAAAAACCATTACCTTGCATAAATAGTACAGTTGCCAACTACCATGAAAAATATTGCAATTTAAAACTGTAGGCCTATTTGTAAAATGTTGTATTTATGTAGGCCTTAATTATATACCGGTATCAAGATAAAGATACAAATTAATGTTATCTTTTAATTGGTTTTTATTTCATGTTGATTACCGAAGTTAAACGAATGGGTATCTTCCATAAATTTGTATAAATGAATTCATTTATTTTTGATAAAAGGTTGTATTTATATTCACTTTATAACCTAAAAGCAAATTTTATAGCCTACCTTAATTTTAGAACTCATATTTAAAAAAAATCAACTTCAGAAGAATTACATTATTGATGAATTGTAATTTTGTTAACATAACCCCAAAATACAATCTATGCTAGGTTTTGTACAGATGATGGGTGAAATCAGCTGTTATATTCTATGAGCGTTTGCTCTTCTTCTGTTGTTAGGCAAAATACCTTGCTTCTTTACAATCAGCTGATTGAAGAACTGTAAAATAAAATCATTGCAAAGGTTTGGAAATGTTGATTTTTTTAATTTAAGAAATTAAGATGACGTGAAAGTAAATAAAACCTGCTAATATAGAAAAGTTTTGCTTTTATTTGGTATAAACTGAATGTAAATCGTCCCAGTGAAAGTCTCAGACGAACTGTCCAAAGGATTGAAAAAGTTGACTTTTTCTCCCTTGTTAAATCTCCATAAGAAAAGTTTATTTTTCATTGTTGACCCACTTAACGCAAATATTTTCAAAAAAAAAATAAAATCTGCTAATATAGGACCGAAAACCTTTGTTTTGGTAAAACCCGCATGTAAATCTTCCCAGTAGAAGTCTCAGACGAACTGTCCAAATGTTTTTTCCTTACAGCTTTAAATATATAGATGTCTTTCAAATTATTTACATAGAAGTTACATAAAATCAAAATATTGATATTTAGGTTAGGCCTTTTAATTGAATAATTAATACTGACATGTATATATGAATATTGTATCGGACTTTGGCAATTACTATGTCCATTTAATACGTATATAGGTAATTAATTAATTTAACACTTTTTAAATACGCCCGCAGTATGCCCTTAGCCTTACTATCTACTAATTACCCAGTTTTGAATGATCTAATCGGATAAACGTATACGAAGTATAGCGACAAATACTTTCGGTTCTAGATAAAGAAGCAGTTTTCCCGACGTGCACCACTCTACTTTCGGTTTCAGAAGGTCTTTATTTCGGCTTTACTTCTGGACAGTTCGGGCTCAAGAGACAACAGAGATGACATTTCACACTTGCAGGTGTGGGAATTTCCAGCTACGCAGTAGTTAGAGTGTTAGAATTAGCATTTCGCTAAACGTTAAGGAAATATAAGCCGCCTCACAGTGCATCGTAATGGACAGAAATCTAAATATGTTCTGAAGAGTTTACTCCGTTGAATGTTAAACTAATCCTTGCACTAATGATTCATGCAGTTATCACATTGTTTACATATTTTGTTGTAAATAAATACAATGACCAAACTTTAGCAATGAATTCCTTTTAAGGTGATAATCGCTTTGTCTGTTACGAGTAGAAGCTATTTCTCGTTCCGAGTGCTTTTTTTAGGCGCACCTCGTCTAAAAATTGCGAGCCGTGAATCGGGTTTTACCGTCACGATATTACCGTCACGCTCTATTTCGCCGCCCTCTACTATACAGGGTGTCCCCGAACTCTCTGGACCCCTTTTGTGGATATGTTCCTGGGATCCAGACAAACATATTTCACAATATAAACATGGATCTACGGTGCTTATTTTTTCTTCTGTCTGTATGTGTTTTTTACAAAATAATTAATATTTTTGGAAGTAGAAAAGATATTGAGCTCAAACTTTGTATACCTATTTGTTGCGTAACTTTTTATCACTGTCCGAAAAATTAGAACATTATTTTTAGTATTTTCAAAATGGTAGCCGTTTATAATTTTTAATAACAAATATCTCAAAAACCGCTATCGTTACAAAAAATGTGCAAGAGACAGAAAAGTTTACTTTTTTAATGGAAAATACAATGGTGTTTTTATTTTGTCTGTAGCTCAAAGGATAACAGAGATATTGACAAAAAAAAAAAGGAAAAATGTATTTCTTTGTAGTTGTCAACAATAACAACAGAAACAAAATATTTTAAAGTTATTATAGTAGCTAAACTATTAAGTTATTTGCATAATGTTTCGAGCACTTTCTGAGCTGATTCCACTAGTAAAAAAATAATAAAAATGTTCATATATTCATAGGTCTGGAAATGCTTCGTTAGAGAGAGCTGGTGAAAGATTTCACCCATGTTTCAGATTACTCACAGAAACGAATCAATATTTAAATATGTAGGGCGTTAATCTAGGTGTAAAAATTAATTTCATTTAAAATGAGCAGATACATAAATTTAATGAGTCTTGGGGTCAAATATCGCAACAATTACTGCAGTTACAGAACTGGGACCTATTTTATTAAATTTATATTTTACACATGTGTATAGCAGAGTATATAGTTTATTTTGGTATCCCTGAAGTGGACATTTTGCTTCCTTATTTCGTAAGTTGTTTTAAAATATCTTACTTGGTAATACCTCTGAAATTGACATTGTGCTTCCTCATTTCATAAATTGTGTTTTTATTGAATATTTCCTATAATTTTGATGTGTAAATCAGAATATCGCCATAGAAGTTTACACTTCTCCCGTGTGGTTTTAAGCACACCTGGATTTTTTCTCTTAGAAAAAAAAACCGTTTATCATGTATAGACTTTAAAATAGTATATCTGAGAAAGACCTAATGGTTAGATTATATTTTACGCTATAAACTGTCACTAAACGAATTTATTTGAAGCTTTGAATGAACTTTTAAAAAAAATCGTCGAATTCCGTTTTGTACTTTTTGCATATTCTTAGCGAATTTCCATAGGAAATATGAGCTTTTACAGTGACTCTTATGACGAGAACTAAGGTCTTGAGTGATCATTGAGCACCGATCATGGTCCCCAGAACACGTTTTGGGATGTCATTATAAAATTGTTATCTATAGCTGTATATATGTGTGTGTTATGTGTTCTCACTCTAGCGATCACAAATCTGAAAACCAACTACAGCGGCGTCAATTTCAATACTATTTTGTCCACCTTACTATACCGTGTTAGTAAAAGAGAGTGTACGAAAATATGAACCACAACACAAAAGTCACAAACAACCCAATTCTTCTTTCTAAATACCCGCCATAAATGGGTCACCATATCGGGTCAGAATCGAACACTTTGGAATGTTTAATTAATTCTTAACGCGGACGCCGACAAAATGCCTCTGTGAGAAGGAAGCGATAAAAATGCCTCGGTTATTGGACTCCGAGGGGACACGTTACGACGCGTGGAATTTATAATTTCGTGGCAATTCCACAAATTTACTCAACAAGTCAATTAAACAGTTCGGAATATTAATTACTGGGACGTGGTAGTGATAAATGTGTGTTGTGGTGGGACGCGGTTGAGTTGTAAATTGAAGATTTGAATACGTCGAGTTCGACAGTGGAAATAAAGGGTTGGTTATAATTCCAGTCCCCAATACTGTTAAAAGTAGCTGTTATTGGTTACGTAAGCTAAACTTAAGGTGGTTCAATACAGCTGGCAACAAATGCAAACAGATTATTGAATACGCTGATATTTTCACGAAAATAACGATCGATTAGGACAAAGGCACTTGGATCGGGGTATGGTTGGGGATAACAGTGACCTGGATCCTGAAGCATGCGCAGTATATTTTCCTTAATAGTATAACTAAAATATAAGTGACTAGGGGAAAACCCACTCGGAACAATTTCAATAAAACTATTGGTTTGGACTTAGTGCTTTGAAAAAAGTTTTTTTTAAAATTTCCTTCATTCTTAAAAGAAGAATCTTTGGCCTACTTCAAGTATAAGTGAAATCTGACTAGATTTATATCCATAAATATGTTTTTTTAGTTTTAACTAAAATAGCTGTTTTAAAATTAAATATGGTAATTTGTTTGAGGGCTGAACCGAGTTTTATAAAAATCTATCCATAGTTTTTGAGTAAAGGTGTGTTATGCGAAGAAAGTAAATGATCGGTAAATGCAAAAAACCACACAAAAAATACATTCAGGGTTGCCAAGTTTCTAAACGATACTCTTAAAAAGTTCTTTAAAATTATGGAACACTCAACCTATGTTCACAATATATTCATTTTTTAAAAACCTCAGAACTACAT
>JAGFPH010000982.1:321492-333669 GCA_018207615.1 Philaenus spumarius
ATGAAAAATACACTAGTCGAAACATACATGAAAAATACACTAGTCGATAATAAATCCTCACTAAAGTTGGTTGATAAAATTATTGAATGAAAGGTAGCGTACTGTCTTGCATGAAGAAATGCTTCACAACCACTGTCTCTGACTATTCTTATAATATTGTCTGTTACGATATCTATTTATACCTATTTTATATTTACCCATAAATAGTTTATTCGTACTACAACCATATTTTTTATATCAAAAACAAAATCGTGTAAAATTTAATATTAGAAAAACTAGCTAGCTCTGCCCAATACTCGCTCCGCTCGCCAATCCCCACCCCACCTCACCTCCAGGGGGGGTCCCGTTCAACCAAATTTTGTCTTTATTTTTTTCGACTTGAATTCGACTTTATGAATTTGTGCGCCTGGAAGTTATGCAATACGTCTTCGCTACGCAATACACGGCGCCTGGAAGTTATGCAATGGTCATCGTTACACAATACACGTATTTAATCTATTCTTATTACTTTTATAATTATTATGAGAAGAAAAAGTAGAAACACTTTTTTATATGATAGAGTAATTTATTTTTCTTCTTACTGACTCAACAGGGTCTTCTTTCCCCGCTATTTTTTCCTAGCCGGTTTCCTTGGCAGTGGTTTCGCTAGATAGTAGCTATTCTTATTACTTTATAATTATTATGAGAAGAAGAAGTTGAAAAACGTTTTGATATAATAGAGATATATTAGAGAAATGTGTTTAGTTACACAAACAACACAATCAAATTATCTAAATAAAAACATAGTCCGAAATTTAAAACTACCACTCACAGATAACGCGTTGTGTTAGACTAAGACACAGCGCATAAAAATAAGCTGCAACTAAATGGTCCAACACTTGATCACTTCTGCATGAATAATATTCCTGTAGGCTTATCTATATATTTAAAGCCGTAAGAAAAAAACATTTGGACAGTTCGTCTGAGACTTCTACTGGGCCGATTTACATGCGGGTTTTACCGAAACAAAGGTTTTCGGTCCTATATTAGCAGGTTTTGTTTGTATTTTGAAAATATTTACGTTAAATGGGTCAAAAATGAAAAATAAACTTTTTGAAAATGGTGGCTAGACGAATCATTTTATTACGTATGATTATTGAAAAGTTGTACTGTTATTTATACAAATAAACACGTAGCTGGATTATTATTCCACATTTTTGAAAAAAACCCTGTATAATATTTTGTTTAGTCGTACATGTTCTTTGGTTCATAATTTGAAATCTGTCTATGAATTGAAAACACGTAAAATACGATTACAATGGGGAAATCAAACAAATTTAATTATTAATTTACCATCCATTTAAACGATTGTTGTAAATGCATTTATAAAGCCGCAGAATGAATAGCCTTAGGGCACTTTTCACCGAAATGTAAATTTCAAATGCCCACGTTATTGCACGATGTTAATGTAATAAGCGTTTTAATTATTCAATATTACGAGCTTTATTATTACAAACACAATTTCTATAAAATTAATATCTAATATTCCGCTTCATTTACGGCTAATTAATTATTTCGTTTTTTACTAAATGGATTCGAAATTAAAAAGATTTTTATATTTTGTTTATTTAATTCGTGATGTTTTGTTTTGAAATAACGCAGGTACCGTGGGATGTATTGTTTTATTTGATTAATAAATCGTTTTTGTTTTATGAATTTCAATAAAACTCGAAACGTTCCGTACCAATTGCGCTGATTGGTTCCATGGATAGAGAAATAAAACGTGTGCTCGGGCGAGTCTAATTTTAATTAAACTCATCAATTAATATAATAATTCGACCACGCAACTGAACCGCTGACGTGAGTTGAGCAAATTTCCAAAATTAAGTTTATAGGCCTATGTTTTAGGGTTTCAACCAACAATTTGGAAAACAGGTCTATTCACGACGGTGCTGAATAGCTGCAAAATGGTTCGCACGCCATTCCGCATATTGGGAGTATCTTCAGTACACAATTCATTGCGTGCTTTGCACGCCACTGCGCAAATTGGGAGTATCTTCGATATACAATGCTTTGCGTGCTTCGCACACCAGCCCCACAGTAGAATCCACCACATGGATTTGAACCGGGTACTTCTATGGTATTCCCAAGTGAGCTATAAGGTTGCGTAAAAAACCAAAATGTGCCGAATAGCATCCTACAATTTATATTTATAGAAAAAACTCAAAAACAAATACGTTCTCGTAGGAAAAATCTAAAAAAATAGTTACTTACGGTAAAAAAACGCAATTGTTTGATTTTTTTGGCTAACGAACTCGTTCGAGCGACGTAGACAACCAACATGTATACCAAATTTGAACCAAATCGGACTTAAAGTGCGGCCGCTAGAGAGCGAACACATATATACATAATATCCTATATGATTTTTAATGATAGCTTATCCCAAAACGTGTTCTGGGGACCATGATCGGTGCTCACTTGCTACTTTCAACATTATGTCTTACCATAAGGGCCACTGCAATAGCTCATTTTTCCTATGGAAATTCGCTAATAAGGTTTTCGTTATCAGATTTACTATACACTGGTCGAACAAATGTAACTGGATGTTCAAAAAGTATCTGAAAAATTTAATATTTGGTCTGTATACTGGAACAAGTTTATTTTAATCAAAGCTTCAGACAATTGATCGAACTCTTCTTCGTTCTCGTGAAAACTTTGAACGTACAGTGTGGTTTTAATAAAATCTATCCGAGTACAGTCAGTGACCTAGTGGTGGCTGGGGGAGAAGCGGCTGACGGACAATAATGGATTGAAAATAACGTCTCAGCGTCTGCTTATCGCCCACTTACCGTTCCCACTCTCTGAGCACCGTCTAATACACGAGTGCACGAGATGACTTTTGTAGGTTGGCTAGTAGCGCTACAGCCGGCTTGAATCGTATGCCGCAAGATCGTTGAAACATGCGTTCGTAATCTTGAGTTTCAGATTTTTCTAATGTCTTAAGATGTAAAATGAGTTTTAACTTTAATAACTCATTTACAGCCTGCATTAGCATGAACCAGAAAGCTCAGAATAATCGGTTCACTTAACATTGAAAAAATCAGATTTAGCCTACTAACATTTTGTAAATATGTCATCACAAGCGAAGCTAGTAATCCATCATTTTTCTTCCGCTTTATTGTGACTTCAAACGTACATAAACTGTAGCTTTGGGTCAAGGTTGCAATCGCTAACCGTAACTAGAAACAAACTTAAGCTAAAAATGGTCATGGTAGACCATTTTTTAAATTATTTTTCTACAATTATAGTTACTAACGAAAATAAAGTGTATGCTATTTGTTAAACTGGTTTCAAAATGGCCTCGAATGAATATTATTAACAACTTGCTTACGAAAATAAATTACTGGCAGGTTAATTTCAACCATTTCGAAAATTTTATATTTTTATCCCTCGTAAAAGTGTAATACGACTTCTGCGTCAGGAATCAGGCCTGACAGAAACAGTTTTGAGTTAAACTTTTTACTTAACGTCATGAAATAAAATTTGACAAAATTTAATCGCAGGCCTACTTAAATCAACGATTTTAACCCTAAATAATATCAAATACAGTCACTTAAAGTAAAGTCCACGAAATAATACCGTTGAGGGACGGGCTTGTGTACACCGAGGCCTTGAACGCGTCAATCGCCTTAGTTGCGACGTTGTCACATTCTTCCCACGCTTCTGAACGCGGCTGACTCAACGCATTTATAATTCTTTAGACTGTGCGCTCAAGCCTCGAGCGGTAAATACCAGGAGTGTTCGAGACTAGTAGATATGGCAACGCTGCTCGCCCATCCTATTGGCCGCCACACAACCGTATACTTTAGTGGTCTTCAATATAGACAAAGCTATTATAGTGCACTCAAGTTTTTATTGTCTGTAGGTCTATATTTGTAAATTATATCAGAATCTCACACTTTTGTGATTGTATTAAAATAGCAATAGTTAACACCAATAGAGACAGATCATGCGCATGCGTTATCCATTCATGTAAGGTAGCAGACAATACAGAATGATTGAAGACTTATTATATACAATATTATTTCTATAATACACAACAAAATGTAACCTAAAATTTGTAAACATAACCTTGACTATTTCACATAGTAGGCCTACTATACAGATGATGGACAAAGTCAGCTGTATTTTGTAAACGGGCCACCATCGGTATCTTTTAAACTATAAATCTGACAAAAAATTTTAAATGGGAAACTTTTCCTCGTTTTTTGAGGAATTAAAAATATTTAGCCTATTTAAAACTTTTGTTTTGTTTGTTGGCCAACTTTCGAACTTTTTATGTTACGCCCTATATTGTATGTTGTTTTTCGATTTAAAAATATGTTTTAAGACTTTTTTGTCCCAGGTATATTTTTTTACGACTAACTGTTTAAAAGTTATAAGGGTATAAAGTTTTAAGAACACTATCTGAGCAGAAAATATTTGTTACGGAAACGTTTTGAACCAATGAAAACTCTCCTAACACTATCAAAACATTGTTTAGACAAACAAATAACTTTTAAAAATCACCTAATACGTTTTTTGTTAATGTTTTAAACCCAAAATACAAAGAAACTAAGTGACAAAACTACTAGTTTGTCGCGCTTGAAAAATTTAGTTGGTGCCGGTAACATACGTTAATTCCTCTCTATAATGGTTTTAAAATATTAACAAAACCCGTATTTGTTGATTATAAAAGGTTATTTGTTTATTTCATAAATACCTGTGTATCACTTTTTTGTGCTGCTCACAGTCCTGTTTAATGTCTTTATATTTAACGAGACAACGATCGTTTCGCCTTTCGATCAGGCATTTTCAAGTTACTTTAAAATTCATAAACAGTAATTGGCATTATTTTAATGCACGTCAAAAATATCACATAAAGTTTTACACACCAAACATTGCACAACACAATACGAGTATTAATTTAATGCACATAAATCCCAACGCACGGGTCTTAAAATTCAACAATTACATTTATTAAGCTTGCACATGTACTCCTGTCTATCACTGCACAATGCTTTGTTAGTGTTAAGAGCGTTTTCATTTGTTCCAAACGTTTAAATACAAAATATATTTTGCTCAGATAGGACGTGTTTAAAACTTTATACCATTCTAACTTTTAAACTGTTAGTCGTATAAAAAAATACCAAGAACAAAAAGTCTTAAAATAACTTGTAAAATCAAAACCATCATAAAATACAGCGTGTTCCTTAAGTAATTCTAATATTTTCTACTCTACAAGTATTTAACTACATATTTTTTAATTTCTTAAAAACAAGGAAGGGTTCCCAATTTAAAGTTTGCTGTCAGATTTATAGTTTATTACAAAATACCAACGGCGGCTCGTTTAAAAAAAGCCACCCTACATATTAACGAATAAATCAAACATTACAACCTTGGACATGCGCTGTACTATTATGTTACTCACGGACGTACGCTCGCTTTTATACAAGTTGATCTGTTAAAGTCGTGCAAATATTTTGTTACTCACGGACGTACGCTCGCTTTTATACAAGTTGATCTGTTAAAGTCGTGCAAATATTTTTGTCACGATACTACTGGAATATCAGTTGCTTTACTACTGCATATATTGCCAAGTAAAGTTCGTCATATCCGTACTAGTGAGGATAAATCAGCTGATTACAACAATACAATATTGAAATAATGCCCATCCGTTTACATCTGTTTCAACAGACGCGCATGAATGGATTAACTAGATTCCCGCTGTCCCTATTTACTATCTAGCGAAACCACTGCCAAGGGAACGGACTTGGAAAAATTAGCGGGGAGAGAAGACCCTGTTGAGTCAGTAAGAAGAAAAATAAATTGTAAATAAAATAAATGTTAATAATCATATTTTTTTCTGTAGTATCGTGAAAAATAGTGTTAAAAATTCGTGGAATATGTTCTTTTCAGATGCTAGTTTTCACGAAATACGACTCGGATCCGAAAAATCACACTTTTCGCACTAGTTGGGAAATATACTTTAAAGTTTAAATAACTTGTGAAAACATAATGATTGTAACAAATGATTATTTGAAAGATTTTAAAATTTGTATGTCGACTCACTTTCTACCCCCCATTCCTCTGTCCTCTAACAGGATGTTATCGCAATGTTGTTAGTTACAAGTTTAAACACTAGAGATCCAGTTCTGGATTTATCGAATAAAAAAATACTTGACTGTTAAAATTTTTGTGCAAACTAGAAATAATTGTTATAGTTTTAAAATTTTATAAATATTTGTAATTTTTTTGATTTCAGGTGAGTGACTGTTTTGAAATCCTACGTTTTAAGTAAGTAGCAAATTAATACAAGAATACATTAGTAACAATTTAATGTAAACTCTTGACAACAAACCATTTACTTGTGGATAGTGTCTATAAAATAATGTATCAGTTATGATATGTGTTTTCACAAACACAGTCAATGGCGCCCAAATGATATTTAAACTTCCAGAATATTCCAGAAAGTTATGGGAATTTCCGGACGGTTCAAGAATAATCTAGAAACTTTCAGAATATTCTAGACTATTAAATAATGTTGTAGGATGTTCCAAAAGTTATAGAAACTTCCAGAATGCTCCAGACTATTCCAGAATGGTCTAGAATATTCCAGAAAGTTATAGAAATTTACGTAAGGTTTTATACTATTTTAGAAACTTCCAGAATGTTCTAGACTATTCCAGAATGTTGTAGGATATTTCAGAAAGTTATAAAGTTATATAAACTTCCAGAAGGTTCCACACTATTCCAGAATGGTCTAGAATATTCCAGAAAGTTATAGAAATGTCCAAAACGTTATAGCTGCATCCTGAAGGTTCCCGACTATTCTAGAACTTTTTATAAACTTCCAGGCGGTTCGAGCATGTTCTAAAATGTTCCAAACGGTTTTGGACCAGAGAAAGTACTTAGGTTTCCGTTCTAAAAACCGGAAACGGACTACGAAAATTATACCTACCCTTAAAAATAAAAAATTATTCCTACACTATAAAGCTAGGGACCTGAATCTTGGCACATTTTACTCTTAAGTTAGGCATTTGCATTTTGATTTTTTGCGTCTAAGGCGTAAAATATTGATCGTAGAAAATATTTTAGGTAAGGAATATAATATATTATATTATATACAATATATTATACTCATAGACGGGAAACGCACCTCAAACGAATGGCAGTTTTTGCGCTTACTGGCACATAGCTGATCACGAATTTTGGCCTAAATGGAAAGCAGAGATCGATTTCGATGTATTATGCGTTTTTGGGCTTGTGAACTTTAAATATTTACCCGATATTTCTTTTACTAGCGAATTTCCATAGGAAAAATGAGCTATTGCAGTGGCCCTTATGGTAAGACATAAGGTCGTCAGTAGCAAATGAGCACCGATAATGGTCCCCAGAACACGTTTTGGGGTGTCATTAAAAACCATATATATGAGTTCGCACTCTAGCGGCCGCATTTTAAGTCCGATTTGGTTCCAATTTGGAACACATGTTGAAATTTATCTACGTCGCTCGGACGAGTTCGTTAGCCAAAAAGATCCAATAATCGGAAGCACGTTTTTTGACCGGAAGTAACTATTTTTTGAGATTTTTCCTACGAATTTTTTCCTGAGAATGATTGTTTTTGAGTTTTTTCTACAAATATAAATGTAGGATGTTATTCTGCACATTTTGTTTTTTTACGCGACCTTATAGCTCGCTTGGTTCCCCCAAAATCGATCAAAACGTAAACTACCATAAATGTACCCGGTTCATAGCCATGTGGTGGATTCCACCGTGGGGTTGGCGTGCGAATCACGCAATTCATTGTATATTGAAGATACCCCCAAGAGGGTTAGCGTGCGAAGCACGCAAAGTTTCGTGTATTGAAGATACTTCCAATATGCGGAAAGGCGTGCGAACCATTTTGCAGCTATTCAGCACCGTCGTGAATAGACCTATTTCCCAAATTGTTGGTTGAAACCCTAAAACATAGGCCTATAAACTTAATTTTGGAAATTTGCTAAACTCACGTCAGCGGTTCAGCTGCGTGGTCGAATTATTCATTTATTGACTTAATAAAAATAATTGTGCAATATTAATGTAATGTGTATATTAACTATGGATAACCGTATAAGCACTTAATTTATTCTTCGAAGAACATGTGCGGACGCTGTGTGAAGTTGATTAGGTTGTATACAGTCGTGACCACGTCAGTTTAGCTCAAGTGTTTATACGGATATGCTGAACAAACCATCGTGAGTGTTGTATCCGTCTATTCATGCACTGTATATTGTAAGTGGACTATCTCGCCTTGAAATTTATTTAGCATACTACAGCTCATTGTTCGTCCGACGATAGTTTGAATAATTACCTCAAAATACAGCCTAATGTACTGATCACGCTGCTGGACCGCTGACGTAAGTTTAGCGAATTTCCAAAATTAAATTTACGTGCTTTAGGATTTTAACCAATTTGGGAAATCGGTGTACATACGAAGGCGCTGAAGAGCTGCCTGTGTGTACGATGTATGTTAGTTGAATTTGTTTGCACCTAATCCTCCAGCTTTGACTCACGCGCTCTTTCGTTCCACTCGCAGCGGAAAAACTCTCTTTGTGAGTTTGCACCAGGACCTTGCGGCTTCGGCTTATGGAATGCTTCGCCTCGTGTAAAAAATGATACGTGCAGAATAATATCCTACACTTATGATAAAACCCTAAACAAGTTTCATTCCAGTACGAAAAATCTAAAAAAATGTTACTTCAGGTCAAAAACGTGCTTTCAGTGGCTGTATTTTTTTGGCTAACAACTCGTCCGAGCGACTTAGACAACCAACATGTGTAACAAGTTATGACGAAATTGGACTTAAAATTTCACGGCCGTTAGAGTGCGAACACTTATGTACCTATATACATACAAAGTGTTCGGAAAAAGAGTTCCAAGGATTCAGGGAGTCATTCTTCACGTCAAAATAATATGAAATGTTCTAATTAACATAAGTTTCCAAAAATGTTCGTTTTCTGTCTAACCTCCATTTTGTTTCTCTCTATTATATAAAAAAGTTCTCATAACTTTAAGAAGTATTACTTCTTCTCATAATTATAAAGTAATAAGAATAGCTACTATCTAGCGAAACCACGCCAAGGCTTGGAAAAATTAGCGGTGAAAGAAGACTCTGTTGAGTCAGTAAGAAGAAAAATAAATCTCTCTATTATATAAAAGAGTTTACTTCTCATAATTATAAAGTAATAAGAATAGATTAAATGCGTGTATTGCGTAGCGGTGACCATTGCATAACTTCCAGGCGCCGTGTATTGCGTAGCGAAGACGTATTGCATAACTTACAAGCGCACAAATTAATGAAGTCGAATTCAAGTCGAAAAAATAAATTTGAACGGGGCCCCCCGGAGATTGCGAAGCGGAGCGGAGCGAGCAGGGCGCAAAGCCCCCTAGTATTTTATAAAATAATTCATATCTAGAGAAATAATGAAAGGATTGAGTTCAAACTTGGCATGAACTTTGATATAACAATATTCTATCTCAAGGAAAATAAACGATTACTAGGGGAGACCCCTGCGTGCTCCGCACGCCAACCCTCAATGGAACCTTCTAAAAACATATGTTATGTTATATTTATAATAAAGGTGTAGGATTAAATAACCTCAAAACTAAGATGGTAAATAATGATAAATGTTCAAATCAAATTATTTCTTATATTTGATAACAGCAGTTATAATAATGTTTAAAATAACCAGCAAGGTTCAGGTCTACACTTTAAAACCCTAACCTAAAAGCTAGAAATACAAAAATAATTGCTTAAAATTTTGAAATCAGCTGTTAATGGAAATATTGGAACAAACAGCTATATTATGTTATTTTATTCAATTGGTTGCTATGGTAATAAATGTAAATACATGGGTTGGTTTATCATTCTAGGCCTTACCTAAGAATTTTTTCCGACTAAATTTACAAATATTGAAATAAAAAAGTTTTTTATTGAAATGAATTATAGCCTATGTTACTCAGGGAAAGTGTAGCTTTTTATTAGTAAAACTATTTTTTTAATCGGTTCAGTAGTGCCAGAGATTACCCCCTACATAAAAAAAAAAAATTGTCTCTTTATAATATTAGTATGAATGTATGAAAAGTTAATAGAACAGCCATACAACCTTCCAAAAGTCACACTTATAAGGTTTCTCTTCTATGTGTGTGTCAACGTGTTTCTTTTATAGGTTAATAAGTAGCAGATTTTATTTAAAAATATAATTTATATTAATTGTCATATTATTTTACAGAACAGCTGTTTTATGATTTTAATTTATTTATTTAATACCAAATGTTTTAATGTAAACTGCAGAACAGCTGTTTTATGTTTTTCATTTATTTATTTAATACCAAATGTTTTAATGTAAACTGCTGAACAGCTGTTTTATGTTTTTAATTTATTTATTTAATACCAAATAAAATGTTTTAATGTAAACAAATCAGACGTTTTTAAATTCTCATGTATTTCTTATGGGGATTTTTCGTTTTTCGGGGACGTCAAAAACCCCTTAGTTTTTAATTTTAGAAAAAACTTATATTTTTCCCTCGTTCCTTGAATCGATACCTTTAATTTGATACCTCTCCCATCATCCTCCGATTTACCAAATTCCCACAATTTTAAATCTAAAATTTCGCTTACAGAATTATATATAAGGATATCCAATTATGTACTTCAAAATGGAGGATGTTTGAAAATTTCATACCTAAATAATCCCAAACCGACATTTTACAAAATCTGTCAAGACACCTTTTCTTTTTTTTAGCCCTTTTGATTCCCTATCGGACAGTGTAACTGTCAAAACAATCGGATAAAGGATAATAGCTAAGTTAAAGCGGATAATAACAGCATACAACATAATATTTGTGGGTGTTTACTGTGTTGGTATAGGATGCCGGGTCGAACAAAACAATTATTACACATAACTTAACTATTATCCTTCATCCGTTAGTTTCAACAGTGATAATACCGTTCGATAGGGAATCAAAAGGGCTACATACAAAAAAGGTTTCGAAATTTTTTGTAAAAATGTACGGTTTTTTAATAATTTAGATTTAAATTTATTTTTGAAACGCATGATTGGATTTAATCGCTTATTTTTCTTTGCATACAACATTGTTAGGTTAATCTTCATGCCTAGTTTGAACTCGGTCAAACATTTCTCTAGATATTAATTATTTTGTAAAAAAAATGGAGGCTAGACAGAAAACGGAGCATTTTAGGATCTATATGTTTATTGGAATTTTAATGTGAAGGATCACTCCCAGAATTTTTGGAACCTTTTTTTTTTAATTCCTTGTACGGTTTAATATTTAATGACACCGCAATACGTGATCGTGGGACCATGATCTGTGCTCCTAGACTATTTCCGACTTTAGGTCTCACCATAAGGTTCACTGCAATAGCGCATCTTTCCTATGGAAAATCGCTAAAAAGGGGAATCACCAGAACGACTATCTGCAGCGAAAGTTTTATATAGCCACGCCTCTCGAACTAGATGTAACCCAGTGGCTAATCTTAGTTATGTTATCTGTGACGAGTTTCGGCGGACAAACCGGTTCCTTAGTGGCTTCGCCTATAACTGATGGAGATGTAAACTCACAGTTAAACATAGTATTATAGTTGTTAGGCTCTTCGTTTTATTGCTGCTCAATTCATAATCATATGCAAAGTATGTTGTTATAGTAGGTGTAGTCTGTATTAGTGTTGTTTTTAATGTTAGGGGTGATATTTTTATAGGACTTGTTTGAACGATCATTATATCGCAAATTAATTGTTTTTTATTTGTCTGTACCCTAATGGTTGTTGTTAGACAACTGTTTGTCTCTTCACTTCTTAGAAATACAATGTTCTTTATTTCATACTTATAGTTTTATTCTCAATCAGTTCGGTTTAGGAAGCGTATAGTATTACAATAAATTGAACTCGAAAAATGTTTAATATTCAAACGAGTTTCGATGAGAAAGTCATCATCATCAGTAATGGCACAATTATAAACCATTAACTTATAACTGATATAACTGATTTACCGTAATTTATATCTGATATAATTTATAAAACCTTTCTGATTAAACTTGTTACTGATATAACTTATAACCGATTTAATTTATAACTGATATTACTTATAACTGATATAA
>JAGFPH010000982.1:346125-359893 GCA_018207615.1 Philaenus spumarius
CCCGTTGGTGTAGCCTACCAGAAGGGATATAAGGTCGTGTAAAAAAACAAAATAGGTAGCTATTGTCACGTCGCTCCTGTCGCTCGTGTAGCCCGTTGGTGTAGCCTACCAGAAGGGATATAAGGTCGTGTAAAAAAAACAAAATAGGTAGCTATTGTCACGTCGCTCGTGTAGCCCGTGTAGCGCACGTAGTACGCGCCGACGATTCAGACGGCACCAACGATGTCAGCGATCTGGGATCAGAAGCAAGCATTGCAGTGCAGTTCATGTCTGTGTGAGTTCTTGTGTTCATTATGTCTGTTTTCTGGTGTAATTCGTTATTATTGTCATTCTCGTGTAATTGCTAAATAATTCCGGATACTGCCGCTATCTTATGTTAAGGTGATGCAACTCGCCATATACAGGACTTTCTTTATAAATAACATTTCAATAATCGTCTTCCTAAATACGCATACGTCAACACCGAACTGTCCAAAACATCAATATACGTCGTTTATCTTTATATTAGAGAACATGGTGACAGTGGTCAGCTCAAGGATATGAGTGTATTGCAACCATATGAACAAACTTTATCACGTTATTCAGCATGTCAAAAGAAACAAAAAATGTAATATAACATGTGTCCTATCTCATTCCGTTTTCGGTCTGTCTGTCTGTATGTGTTTTTTACAAAATACTTAATATGTTTAGAAGTAGAAAAGATATTGAGCTCAAACTTTGTACACCTCCCTATTTTTTGCGTAACCTTTTATCACTGTACGAAAAATTAGAACATTAATTTAAATTGTTTTTTTAAATGGCGACCGTTTATAATTTTTAATGTCAAATATCTCAAAAACCGCTAACTTTACAAAAAAATTATAAGAGACAAAAAAGTTTACTTTTTTTAATGTCAAACTCAATGGATTGACAACAGAGATACTGACAAAAAATAATGAAAATGTATTTCTTGGTAGTTGTCAACAATACCCAGAATTACTGTAGAAACAAAATATGTTAAAAGTTATTTTGAGCTACGATAATAAGTTATTTGCATAATGTACCGAGCACTTTCTGAACTGATTCTACTGGTAAAAATAATGAAAAAAATCATATATTCATAGGTCTGGAAATGCTTCGTTAGAGAGTTACAGCTGGCGAAAGATTTCATCCGTGTTTCAGATTACTTACAGAAACGAATCCCTATTGAAATATGTAGGGCGTTAATTAAGGTGTAAAATTTAATTTAATTTACGTAAAATGAGCATATAAATTTAATAAAATAGGCCCCAGTGCTGTAACTGCAGTACTTTTTACAATACTTAATCCAAAACGCTAAATTCGGTCTAAAAAAATGTTTTCTGTAGAGTTTTAGTACATTAACTTTGTGAAATGTGTATAAACCCTCAAACGTATTAAACATATGTTGTAGAGAATTTATTTCTGAAGTTATTTGTGTAAAATATGCCAATAAAAAACAAAATATTTAATTAATATATCTAGGAAAAGCATATCTTTAAAAGTAAATTAATGAATTATAAAATATCCACCTTTTTTGTTTTGTACTGGTTACCAAATAATACCATGAAAAAACACATACAGACAGACAGACCGAAAACGGAATGAGATAGGACACATGTTACATTACATGTTTTGTTTCTTTTGACATGCTGAATAACGTGATAAAGTTTGTTCATATGGTTGCAAGACACCCTGTATATCAGAAATATCATTTCCCCTATAAAACAGTAGATAGAAGCAAAGTTTAAAGATTCAACTTTAAAAAACGTGTTGTTTAAAACTATTTTATAAATACTGTATTAAAATGAAACTGCGCACGCCCATGGTCGTAGTGTATTAAAATTCAATTTTACTTTTTGTAGTTGGTTTGTTGAGAGTTTCCCGTTTTTGAAGTGTAAACTTCTTTAGGCGCATCTCGTCCAAAAAATGTCTATGCATGTGTGTATAGCTGAGTAGGGTATATAGTTTTCTTGTTGCTGGGGGTGAATCGGATTTTACCGTCACGCGTTTCACCATACATTTTTTGAAACGCTCTATTTTGTGAAACGTTCCTAATGCGAAATACTTTATTGCTATTCCATCTATGAAAAAAAGTTTTGTTCTCGCCGAGATTCGAACCGGCAGAGTCCATCACCATAGACTATTTCCTTAGCCGGTTAGGCCACAATCGCATTGATAATTTAGTACCTTTGAGTTGAGTGTAACAGATTGTCCTACGCCATAGGCCTAATCTGTTAATACAATGTATAGTTCAATTAGTAATACCCCTGAAATGGACATTGTGCTTCCTCATTTCGTAAAAAGTTTACACTTCTCCCGTGTGGTCTTAAGCACAAAATTACATTTTGTTAACATTCGAACTTTTTTCAAAAACCAATCCCCTATTTCAATATACATGCCATTTGAGGCATTAGGTTTAAAAAAATGAATATTTTCCTTAAATCCGTTTGTCCACAATACACCCCTGAGTTTTGTAAGTCCCTGTACAGTCATTTATCATTCAACATTTACACTATCAATATCTGGTTATATTTCCAAATCAAGATTCTGTATTGCAACATCTCTTTCAACAGGTTTTAATTTCTACTAACCTTTATTATATTTGTAATACGATTAGCATACCACTGAGTGCTTCTCGTAGGCGATACCAGGTCACGTCAGCCATTACAAAGCTTTTGTTTGGCCATGTCAACCGACTTTGTCGTATTAACATTATAATTATCCGTGTTTTGTGTACGTGTTTACAAAAGGTGGAGTGTGGTGTTTCCGTTATGCATTCATTATATAATATAGTCCTACTTGAGCGAACATTTAATCGTTATTTAATTACAGCGAAGTAGTATTCTAACTGATTTATTTTCAGTTTAGTATTTATTCTTCTTTTGCTTGAACGTGTATTTATTTGAGTTAAATTAATTAATCCCAAATCACAAGTAATTATTTGCCGATTTTCAATAATAAGAAAACTTCTACTGTTGACATTGCTAATAAACGGTACCAGATACTTTCTCCTAGTTGAAACTTTATACCTTCCCAAGAGTAGCATAGGAGGTGGTTATTTAGAATGAGATATAAAACAATTTTTTTGTATGGTTTTAGGGGTTGTTTCAACCCTTAAACGCGAAATATTACAAAATTCTTTCATAGTGCACCTCTAGGGTCTATGAGCAATTCCACAATTCATATGTGCACCAAATTCTAAGTTCCTAGGACATATGGTTACTGAGATATAAAATAACCAATATTTATGGTTTTAGGGGTTTTTTCAACCCTTAAACGCGAAATATTTTTAAATTCTTTCTTAGTACTAGGAACTGCCACATACTTTCTCACAAACATATTTAAATTATTAAACAGATTCACTGTGATTCATAATTGTATTAAAGTAGAAGGGGGGACACATTAAAGTAGGAAAGTAACTAATAAATATTATTATTATTAAAACTATTCGATCGATTTCGAACAAATTTGTATCAAACATGTCAATTAGGCCTGTACAGATGCACGAAAAAAGGTTTTGAAAAATTTAGAAAACAACCCCCTTTTTGGCCAAAAAACTCCAAAAATCTGTTATTATTACTACCTAAACGAGAATTTTCAGGAAGATGCGTTTTTTCCCATATGGTAGGATACATTAAGGCCTACAAATGAGCAAAGTTTTATCAAAATCGTTACAGCCGTTTTTGAGAAATTTGGATTTTTCTCGTTTTTTGGCCATTTTTGGGGTGTAAAACCCCTTAAAAATCAAAACTGTTTAAAAATTAAAAAGACACCGGAGATATTATAAAACTACACCTACAAACCAAATTTCATCAAAAGTGGACCGTTGGTATGGTCTCCAGCTCTGTACACATCCTAACAGACACACGGACAGACATCACCAAAAAAACACTTTTTTGGGTTCAGGGAGCACCAAAACAAATAATGCCCCTAAAAATAGTTTTGGATTCAGGAAGCACTAACACAGATAATTCCACTAAACATTTTTTTGGGGTTCAGGGAACACTAAAACAGATAATTCCACTAAAAAATCTAATTCGAAAATTTGGACGTATCAATACTTTTTCCATATAGGCCTACTACGTATAGGGGGGAGAAAGTAAAAATTAAAAAGGTAAATGCTACTAAGTATTGGACAGTAAAGTTTCACAACAGAATGCCATTATATAGGTTGTAACCAAGATTATTACCACTATTAACGAATAAATAAAATTTCAGTTTAGGTTTACTGTAAGAAGTAGTTGTTGATTTAATACATTGTTGTTATTTTTGGCAATGTCACTTCCTAAAGATCCTGTACAGATGTTTCCTGTCACAGGAAATTAAAATAAAGTCACTAATATTGTAATATAGGCTTTTTTATTTTTATGTTTCAGAAAATTCATTTGACGCCCATTATTCATGTATAAACCTAAACAGTAAGCAAGTACTTTCGATAGATCTCTGAGCATTATACATTTACAATTTGTAAAAAAACCGTAAGCCACAGACGACGAAGAAGTTATTGTATTATATGTGGAATTAGTTTAGTCTTTAAATTTACATTATTTATTGTAAACAAAACTTTGAGTTTATGAGAGGAACTTAACAGACGTGAATACAGTAAGGAATCCGTATGATTTAATGCTAAAGTTGCTTTAGAAGCAATGATTTGTGTATTTTTTAGATAAAAAGTGTTATTAAGATCAAAAGAAATTATTATTTTTGTATTATCTCTACTACGGAGCCAACAAAATATAGTCAACAAACATTCAGACTTGTCAACGTTCGATGTTTCCCGAATGTACGCGGAAAAATCCGAAGCGGAGATAAAATGACGTGACCCCTGGCTTTGCACACCTGTCACGTCATGACACGGTATGCTCTCTAGAGCATTTAAATATTTTCCAGCCGTGACGTGACGTGACGGGTGTGTCGCACCTGTACGCCATCTTGCAGCTCACAATATTGTTACCCGCTCACTATGTTGTGGCTTCTCTATGACATCGTCAGAAGTTGAATTCCCGGAAAACGCGTTGTTTGCTTGTTGAAACCGGCTAGGTGTACATGTCTTTCCTCTGAAAACCATACATTTTGTAGGAGCCAATGGTTTTAAAGTTTTTTTATAACATTGGGGCCCAATAAACCAATCTGTCTTTATAGTCCCTTACATTTACAGGTTGACCAGTTTTTATTATGTAGGGGAATTCACCAAGATTTGTAAACATTCTTGTCAAAGAAATTTTACTGATGTTTATTTTAAAAGATGGCCAATGAAGGCTTCTTTTCGGATAGTGCAGGATTTCTGAAGAAATCTTCCGTGGTTTTCATTCGTAGATACAGTTTATGAACGGCTTACACACCCTTTGCACTTGGTCAAAACACGCCATACGAAACTGGTCAACAACACGTATCATTATAGCATTACTTGGCGGCTGTTTGCATAATAGTTCTTGAAACTTTACAGCATACCACAATTAACTATTCCCACCGGTACGACCTGACACTTAAAAGCTAAACAATTAATAAACCTATTAATCAGTAAAGCACCCATATATTTTAAATAGATTCCTAGTTTGTATATCTTGTGAATGTACATTGTTGTATAACAATGGTTTACTAATTTTTAACCATTTATATGTTTTTATGTTCCAGGTAAGAGATTTGTATTCACTCTTAATAATCTGGGGTATGTTTATACAGTTATGTAAAATAATATAGTAGCCTAATACACACACTACATATATACACTACTCTTAAAGTTCGATATTTTCTTGAAACAATTTCTATGAAGGTCAGTCGAAAAATATTGTCCGTATCGAAAGAAATACGGGTGAATATATAGGGTCGATATTCATCTTAAGGATATATTTGGTTTTGATTGGTCTTGATGAGTTGACGGCCTCTGCAGTAAAAATACCTTATCTGCTCTATAGCTCGTTGATTAGGACAGTATTACAAAACGCTCGGTGCATGTTTTGTTATATTTCAACGAGATTCGACGCCTCATCATCCAGAGGTCAAATAGTAAGGGCTATCTCACAATTCGATGTTAAGGTGCGGCTATACATACACGTCACGTCACGTCACGTCACGTCACGTCCCGTCCACTAAGGTCATTTTAGGTAGGGTGGCTATACATACCCGTCACGTCGCCTCACGTCACGTCACGTCCAGGCACAAAAAGTAGCGCGCGCACATCTTGGCTTTCCAATCCACTGGGATTAACATAATTTTTGGATTAGCCTAACTCTACTGTAGTTTTTGTATTTTTAGTTTATAACCTATAACTTTTTTTTGTCTTTATGGTATTCATGTATAAATTGTGAGAAGGGTCAAAAAGTTCTTTGAAGTCTTGCACTAAAGTTATCAAATACTCGTCGTCCATGGTTGACGCATAACAAAACACTATGTTACTGAAGGAACGACACACAAGAAACAGGTGAACAGACACACTTCACCCCTTGAACTGATAAGGTGCAATATTTTTGTTTATCTCTGTTATGGAGCCAACAAAATATAGTCCAAAAACATTCAGCTATACCAACGATGTTTCCCGACTGTGCGCGGACAAAGCCGAAGCGGAGATAAATGACGTCGCTTGACGTCGCTTGACGTGACCCCTGGCTATACATACCCGTCACGTCACGGCACGCCACGTCACGTCACGTCACGTCACGTCACGGCACGATATGCTCTCTGGAGCATTCGAATATTTTCTGGACGTGACGTGACGTGACGTGACGGGTATGTATAGCCACCTCCATTTGATTACACAGGGAGCATACCTCTGGAAAAAAGACGGGACGTGACGTGACGTGTATGTATAGCCGCACCTTTAGTAAGACTTTCCAAGGCCGCCGTTGTAATATTCGTTGGAAGGGCGTACAGTAGTAACAATTTAAGAACGTAATTTTTCAGTCAATTCGCAGTTTAGTATTTTCCTTAACAGAAAACTAGTAGTTCTGTGAACAGTAGACCACGGTCGTTGAAATAACAAATGTGGTTTTGAGCTTAGGTTAAAAATAGTGTAAGGAAGTAAGCAGAAGATTTAGCCAGTGAAACATTATTTTGCAATTCCCGCGATTCCGGGGATTCTAGTTCTAGTTTTTTTCATTTCTTGAGCTTTAACTGCTAAAGATTATCTTTTAAGGGGCATTGTGTTTTATTTAGGTTAATAATGCGTAAGGTAGCTAAAAAATATCGCGTCATTGAGGGAAACATAGAATTAAATATTTACATACTTAAATAACTAAAAGTTAATAATCATAATCAAAACTACATTTTTAACTACAGTTAAAAATCATAATCCAATATTAGAAATAATGTAAACAAACGATGTTAAAGCGTCGCGATAGTGATCTCAACCCATGTACAACACTTCCCACGCTGTCTAACGGTCATTTTTTGTATGTCCTTTATCGTCGCGAAATTTCATTTAATAATAAGTTTTATATTAATCTCATTTTGTAATTCTAGTAAATCTAAGTCAAATACTTTTATGAAATAACAATTTACAAGTATACAGTTCATTTCTGTAGTTTATTCTCTACACTTTCTTATAATAATATGTAATTTTTGGGCAAAGGATAATATTCCTAAATTACTATTCAAAATAGGCCTAGTTTTGTTAGCACTCTTGTAGTAGGAACATAAAAACTGGTGTTTTCAAAATAAGAAATTTGAAATTGATAAATATTTTTATACAGTTCTATTTAGAACTAATTACGAAATTTGTTTACGTTTATGAAAAAATTACAAAAATGTTTTACTACTTTTTATGTATGCCAAAAGTTGAACTTTTTCCATTTGTTTACTGAACATGCTTGTTTCTTGAGCTAATAACTTAGTTAATTTTACTTCAATCATTTTTTTACTGGCATGTATGCATTTTTTGAACCTTTAACTACAAAAAAACAAAAACAATGGAATACTTTTGAATTGGTTTAGAATAAACGTATAAAACATGGTTAAAATACAAAAACTTCGACGATTTTTTAACAAATTTGAAGTTTACGGCCATTTTGTGAGCTTACCGTTAGAGATACGGGAAAAAATAATTATACAATTTTGTTAAAATCAAATTTGCTACCCGCTAAATGTTATTAGTTTTTAAATTCGACTTACAATTAAGCCACAAACTTGCTTTGGAAAAAATCTTACACTAAGAGAAGCGGTCCGGCCGCCATTTTTATTTTATTTAAGGGGTTAAAAATAAAAAAACCGTATATATATATATATATATATATATATATATATACATCGCTCGAACTATTAATAAGGAACATTCATGCAAAAAATCATCAAAATCGGTCAAAGCGTTTGGCCGTAATTGTGAGACAGACAGACACACAGTCGAAATGCCGAACGGTCGAGCTAAAACGGAGACCTCGCTTCGCTGGGTCAATTAAAAATGGTTTTAACATTTTCCTTTTCAAAGACAAACAAGATGAATTTTTAATTGTTTTTTTTTTTTACAGCAATTGCATTTTTTATAAGATCTGAGAAATTGATTTATTAAGTTTTGTTAATAACAAACATGTTTATCAAACGTTGTTTATGTTTTTTATAAAGTTTATTTAAAATGTGGGATTACTTCGAAATGTGGTTGGTCTTTGCCTAATTTAAATCATCTGTTCATGTTTGGTTTTGTCGTTTGTCCTGTAATACTTGTTTTAGATTGTTAAAAATCTATTTAGTGCCATCAGTGAAGTGTATAGTTTCTTTATATATAAAGGAAAAAGTGAATTTGTTTGTATTTCTATTGGCTTCTAATTGTTACCTAACAACATGTTATCCGAATTAATTCTAATTTTCAAAAGTAAGCGCCATCATTCTTTTCCTTTATGTAAACAACTTAATATATTGTAATTAAAACATTTATTTATATAAAGCCCACAGATTTTTTAAAGCAGAAGTAGGAATAGCTGCAATATCCTAAATTTATTATAAATTTGTCTTTTTTAAATGGGTCACCATTGGTATGTAGTAAACTATAAATTTGACAGCAAACTTTAAATGAGGAACCTTTACTTGTTTTCTGAGAAATGAAAAAATAATTGTTAAAATATTATTTTGTAAATAGCCGCCATTTTTCGTTATGGAGGCCAACTTTCGAATTTCTTATATACCCTATAAGATTATTCACACCCTATATTTAATGATGATTTTGGATTTAACTGATTTTGGATTCTGAAACAGCTGATAAGTGCTTTCGCTAAACAACAATTTGCAACAATGATAATGAACAGGTGACATTGAACATATGTTATCAACTTTAAAAAACACCAAGAACAAAAAAGTCTTCAAATAACTTTAAAATCTAAAATCATCATTAAATATAGGGTGTTCCATAAGAAATTTGAAAGTTGACCGCCATATTGGAAAATGGCGGTCATTTACAAATATTTTAATACATATTTTTTAATTAAAAAAAAAACCAGGAAAGGTTCCCCATTTAAAGTTTATTGTGAGATTTATAGTTTACTAAATACCAATAGGCCCATTTAAAAAAGACAATGTACAACAATAAGTAGGCCTACTGCCCAGATGTGTGGTATTTTAAAAATACCAAAAGTTAAGAAAATTCGCTTCAAAATGTCTTTTTTCCATATATTGGTACAAAAATGTTTAATGAATTGCCTTCACAAATCAGGAAAAAGGTATATTTCGCGAGTGAAGGGTTGGATTTGTTGTTTCGAGTCCTGTGATGAACTATTTAAGAATCTGGTGTGGTGAATGTTTTACGCGTTGGTTAAGCTGGGATATTTTTATCTATTTTTATGTATGGCAGTTTATAGAAGCTTGAAAGTATGTGTATCGGGAATTGTGTGTGTTTGGATTTAGTGTTACTTAATTATGTATGAAGAGGCCGCGCCACTTAACACTGCAAGGGTAGCTGCATTATGTTAAAAGTCAAGTATAAAGGTAGACTAATTATATTGTATTCATTTAAGTTTTTTAGCGAATTTCCATAGGAAAAATGAGCTATTGCAGTGGCCCTAATGGTAAAACCCAAGGTCGGAAATAGCAAATGAGCACCGATCATGGTCCCCAGAACAGTTTTGGGGTGTCATTAAAAATCATATGTTAAATGTGTTCACACTCTAGCGGCCGCATTTTACGTCCGATTTGGTTCAAATTTGGTAAACATGTCTACGTTGCTCGTTAGCCAAAATCCAACTATCGGAAGCACGTTTTTTACCGGAAGTAACTATTTTTTGCGATTTTTCTACGAGAATTGATTTTTTTAGAGTTTTTTTCTACAAATATAAATGCAGGATGTTATTCTGCACATTTTGTATTTTTACGCCACCTTATAGCTCGCTTAGTTCCAACAAAATCGATCAAAACGTAAAATACCATAGAAGTACCAGGTTCAAAGCCATGTGGTGGACTCTACTGTGAGGTTGGCGTGTGAGGTTGAAGACACTCCCAATACGGGGGTTGGCGGGCGAAGCCCGCATTGTTTTGTATATTGAAGGTACTCCCAATACGCGGAATGGCGTGCGAAGCACGCAATGCATTGTGTATTGAAGATACTCCCAATAAGGTGGTTGGCGTACGAATCATTTTGCAGCAATTCAGCACCGTCGTGAATAGACCTATTTCCCAAATTGTTGGTTGAAACCCTAAAACATAGGCCTATAAACTTAATTTTGGAAATTCGCTCAACTCACGTCAGCGGTTCAGCTGCGTGGTCGAATTATTTTGTATTTTGTATTTAGTTTGGTTCTTTTTTACACTAACTACCAAATACTGGAAGTGATGATTAGATATTTCTCAACCGATAAAATGTACATGTACATATTTATGAAAATAATTACAGGAAAATAATAAATATTATAACTGCACATCTGAACAAATACCTAGGCACATTAGGTACCTATCTATGTATTCGGCTGTTGGTAAGGAAATAGCATTCGAACTTTTCCGGTATTTAACTTTTATATGAAACTACGTTTGATTAATAATTCCATATCAGGTTTCCTTACACTTTGTACTGAAGTTTGCTTGGAAAATAAGATTTTATTAAAAAGCAAAAGATGATTTCACATACCGCTTATAGTTCCGACGAAGGTACATCAAAACAACGTGTATTAATATTCCCCACGTGAAATCTTTTGAAGGAAATTTCTATTTAAAATCCGATAAAATCGACGTCTCAATTTCCGTTTAAAGAATTCTCGAAGCTTTGAAGATTGAGAGTAGCAAGTTGAAATTAAAAGTTTAGAGTTCAAAAGTTATAAAGAGAGCGTCTACGTTTTTATATTAGACTAGGGGCGACCCCTGCGTGCTCCTCACGCCAACCCCCAAAGGAACCTTCTAAACACATATGTTATGTTTTATTTAAAATAAAGGTGTAGGATTAATAATAACCTCAAAACTAAGATGGTAAATAATGTTAAATGTTCAAATTGAATTATGTCTTATATTTTATAACAGCAGTTATAAACCCTAACCTAAAAGCTAGAAATACGAAAATAATTGCTTCAAATTTTGAAATCAGCTGTTAATTTAAATATTGAAACAAACAGCTATATTATCTGTTATTTTATTCAATTGGTTGCTATGGTAATAAATGTAAATACATGTGTTGTTTTATCATTCTAACCTAAGAATTTTGTCCAACTAAATTTACAAATATTGAAATAAAAAAAGGTATTTATCGAAATGAATTATAGCCTACTTAGGGATAGTGTAGCTTTATATTAGTAAAACTATTTCTTCAATCGGTTCTGTAGTGCTACAGATTACCCCCTACATACAAACAAACAAAAAAAAAAAAAAACAAACTTTACCTCTTTATAATATTAGTATAGACTAGCTTGCCCGATTTGGCTTTGCATGGATAGACAAATCAAAGTTAAATATATATTAATAACAAAAACGTATCAATCAATTTACTATACTAACCTTTTCTTACCAACTTTGACCCCCCCCCCCCTAAACCCCCTAAAATTTCGAATTTTTGAAAACTTTCTTAGCGAGCACATAGGGCTAGAGGAAGCTACATACCAAATTTCATTCTAATCCGTTCGGTGGTTTTTTTTTATAAACTTTGAACGGATTTCTTTTTTTGAGGGATTTTTGGGAGGGGGGGTTGACGTCCTAACCCCCCGCTGGCTACGGCCTTGCCCACTTTCATCCATTAAATAAAAATAATCATGCAAAGATATATACTCTAATATTTATATTATCTCAAAAGAAAAAATGTTGACAAATTTCAGCTCTCTAGCTTGAAAGAATTGAAAATTAAATTTAATGTAGGGGGTAGTCATTTTGGGTAGTCAAGATTTAACATACATTTTGGGGTGTAGTGACCCCGTTTTAACCCCGTAGTAGATGTAGTAACCTAAATTCAACCTGTTTAGTTTTAATATATAATAAATAATGTACAAAATTACAGTAATTAAATAGAAAAATAGCAAACTTTAAAGGGAAGTAAAATAATAAATATGTATCCTATACTCTAATACCAGCAATGTCTGTTTGTTTGTACGAGCAATCTTGAGATCCAGCGGAAAGGTTTTCAGGAAAACTCGTATTTTTCTAAACAACTCATTTGAAAATTTAAAATTTTTAACATTGGGCTTATGGAGTTTAAAATCATTACATATGTTTATTGACTATAATAATAACAGTAATCAGCTGTTTCCTATAATATTTCTATTATCAGCTGATTTCAAGCTTAAAACAATTTTTTTTATTTCTAACCTTTAAGATTGATTTTTGTGGAGAATGACATCTGTTGATGTACTTTTATTTCGTATTAGAGTATATAGGATAAACAGTTCATATGTACGTAAGATCGAAAAATATTCATATTTATTCAGTATTCGATTTGTATGCGAAAAGAAATACCGAGTGATGCTCGGTCGCCCAGGTACTTGTTCTAATTTAAGGAAAACATTAAATGCAAATAATCATGCATGGAATTTTTTATTTTTATCTCTCAAAAGAAACAACTGTGACGAATTTCAGCTCTCTAGCTTGCAGGAAGTGAAAATTAAATTTAATGTAGGGGGTAGATACCCCGTTTTAACCCCGTAAATTTAGTAACAAAAAATTCAACGTGTTTAGTTTTAATATTTAATAAATAATGTACAAAATTACAGTAATCAATTACAAAAATATCCGAACCTTAAATGGAAGTAAAATAATAAATATTTATAGTTTTATGGGATGACATCCATTAAAATGCAAATAATCATGCAAGGAATATTTTATTTTTATACCTCACACAAAAGAAACATTTGTGACGAATTTCAGATCTCTAACTTGCAGAAAGTTAGTGTAAATTTAATTAATTGTAGGGGGTAGTTACCCCGATTTAACCCCTTAGACGGTAGTACCATAAATTAAATGGGTTTAGTTTTCCTATGTAACGTTTAACAAATAATATACGAAATTACATTCATTAAATACAAAAATTTTAAAGGAAGGTAAAATGTTAATATTTATCGTTTTAATGAATCACATCCATTAAATGTAAATAATCATGTGAGGAATCTATTATTTGTTTATAAACTAAAAGAAACAATCGAGTCAAAATTTCAGCTCTCTATTCTTTATATTTTGCTACATTAATTTGTTTAAATATTTTTTTAAACTTTGACGTTTTTTATATTTTTAAGCTTTGACTGTGCTCGAGGAAATTACAACCCGACAGAGGAAGTGTTACATTCGCAGTGCGCTCACTCGCCAAGTCAGCAATTTAATAAGAAATTGCTATTTTGATGTATTTTTTCTCCTGGGTAATTTATTGTAATGGTGGATAGGAATCATT
>JAGFPH010000983.1:30388-40839 GCA_018207615.1 Philaenus spumarius
TTGTCATTATTATTTTAAAACCATATACAAATATTTATTTAAAAGTATAAACACTTTTCTTATTCAATATATTTCATTCCCATAAATTCTTTTTCATTATACTGCACCGAAAACCGCTGTTTTCTATGCCTGTTCGTAGACAAGTAAGTCCTTATTTTCCGTACAGTAAATTTTAAATGCTATGATAAAAAAAAAATTAAGTCATAATTACTGTAGATAAAAAAAATGGTGCAATGTTTCTATATCATAAAATGAATACATTCTAATAAAATACTTACAAAAATAGAAAAATCTGAACTTCTTGTACCCGCCATTTTGGATTGGGGTATCGGAGAGGGATTTACTTTACAAGTATTTTCAACCTCCTTCCTCTTAACCAAATAAGGGTATAATTCATTGTACCCCTAAAAGGTGCAGAATTTGCCCAATATAACTTCCTGAAAGTTTGGAGTTAATTCGAGTTTCAGGTTTAAAATTTTGAAGGGGTTACGGAACTTTTGCATCAACCTATATATGTATTCTGTCTTTTTTAATTAAAATTTAATTCTGTCATATAATAATTGTCATGAATAATAATTCCACACCTCCAATAGGTATTTCCGTTACCTCGGAGTATCTTATTAGTAAATATGATAAATGATTTAAAAAATATGAAAAGGTAATACGATTGTTGTAAGCCTTTGTTTTTGTTTTAATATTTTGTTAAACAAAATTTTATACATTTGAGGTTTTCAGAGGGAACATTTTATAAACATTATCTCTTTGTACGAAAAAGCCAAACAAATAACAACTAATTAGAAAGGCAGGTCTCAACCATCTAAATATTTATAATTACGCCGCAATCTTTAATACAATGGAAATATATAAATAATGAAAGTGGATTACAAATTAAGATACTTATACATCTTTGTAGTGGTTAACATTTAAAGTTTGTATTTTCTTTCTCAATAAACCTTCTTACATGCTTACTTGATAAAAAGGTAAACATGGGGCACATGTTAGTAGAGGAGAAAGGTGTTTCACCGCAGGGTGTTCCAGGGTGTTCTCCGGGACCCCATCAACCCAAAATTTGCCCCAAAACTCCTCCTATCCCCTCCTCGCTCCAAAAAGTCACCCTCATTCCCGGGGATCCCCCTTCCGCCACCCTACTCCTGGAACCACCCCGCCTCAAAAATTCCTGCTACCCCCCCATTTCCGGGTCATTCTTCCAACCCAAAATTTGTCTAACTTTTTCTTTATTGCTTTTTGTAACTTATAGGCCTACCTTCTCTATAAACCTAAAGTTGAAAAACAACTATCTTTTATAAATAGCTAATGAGCTTGACTAGTGAGAAAGTAACTAGATAAAATAAAACCTGAAAACAAAATCTCACAATAATTACATTTACTAACCTCAAACGCGTTTCAACGACAATGTCGCCATCCTCAGTGATGCACGGGCTAAATCAGTTATAGCATAGATCATGATTATCTAAATACAATGGTTATAGTTTGGTTACTGTAGCCCGTACATCACTGAGGATGGCGACATTGTCGTTGTAACGCGTTTGAGGTTAGTAAACGTATTTATTGAGAGATTTTGTGTTCAGGTTTTATTTTATCTAAACTATCTTTTATTTTATTTACCGCAGAGTGACCCCTTTCCGGCCATCCCCTCCCCTCAAAAATTCCTCAAATAACCCCATTCCTCTCACCCACCCCAGATTTTGACCACTTTAAAAGTAGCCATAGGAACTTAGAAATATTTAAACTAAACTAATGTAAAACTAGCCTGTATATGTTTAAAATTTATTATTTTTAATCAAATTCGGGGTTTTAATTTCAAAATTACTTTTAGATACTACGAAAGTACAATAAATAAAAAATAACTTACAAATATAGTCAGTAATTTATGAATTCGAGTTGATCTATATATAAAAAAATCCTGCTTTTTATTCACTCACTTCCTAAAGTGAATACTTAACCGATTTTGATGATTCTTTTTTTATTTAAAAGATAATTTCAAATTCTAAGACACTGTGAAGCTAAATATTTTATTTACACTTTTATTTTGGTTACATTCCGAGTTTTAAAACTGCATCAGTATGCTACAACTAAATTAATAGAAAATAATTGGTTCTAAACAGCTGATATCTAATTGAATATTCAAATAAATAACTTTCATATTTACTTTTCTCAACTGTCAACATATGATTTAGGTTATGTTATTGTAGATGTGTTTTAAGTCTGATTTGTTGGTGAGTAAGTTGGTGTGTAAAATTTGTTCTATTCATTTAATTTTTAAACATTTGATTAACAGCTCCTGTAAACAGACAAAACATATCTTTCTGTATGACAACAGCAATTGGGTTCACTTTTAGTAAATATTTCCGCAATAATAACATCATATAATATAAGACATTTTTGTGAAGGAGGATTTTTTATTTTCTTTAGTATATTTTACTACGATCTTTGAAAACAATTGTTATTTTGTTGAGATTATAATTTTGCGTAAGTAATAAAATAATTATTAAAATTATATAAATGGTGGGATTTTATTCTTCAATTCGTTTAAATTGTATTAAAAAAAAATATATTTCCAGTTTTTAACCTATGTTACTTGCATCACAACTGTCAGTCTAGATTGAAAAACAAATATTTGTTAGTCATATATATTCGTACGAAAAACATAATTTGTAATAACTATTATACAAACTCTATATAACATTGAGTTTAAAAATATGTTTTGTCCTTATACGTAATAGCAATACTTTTAACATATCAGTTATTTTTATGATAAAGTCTAATAAATAGTAAGATTTTATTAACAAATATAAATTATATTAAACAAATTCACAATTTATGTTGCTTGCATCATTTTAATATTACAATCCGGGATCCGGGAATGAGGGTGGTGGTAGGTGGAATTTTTGGGGCAAATTTTGGGGCGAGGGCGGGAACAGGGAGTGGCGGGAGGAATTTTGTGGTGGAGGGAGGAATTTTTGGGGAAAATTTTGGGTTGAAAGGGACCCGGAGAACAGCCTGCGGTAAAACATACATTTCCCTACTCATGTATAAGACTTGTGAAATGCCCGCAATTCATTTCAGATTTGTTAAACACGTTTCACTTGGCAATATTCAATAAAAGACCTACGTAAAATATTTTTTTAAAGTCTAGTAATGAAAGTTATACTGTATTTTGATTATTATATAACGTGCATTGCACAAGATAGTGACAGGGTCTTAGGAACGTATTATTTGTGAGAATTTGCGTTTTATCGTATCAAGTGCGCTGCAATAACGGTGCTCAAGTTGCTCAACGACTGAGTGTAACAAAACAAAATGGCAAATCCTTAGAACGAATTTCAATTGATACCGTATCCGTACAAAATCAAGTTTCATTGTAATAGTTCCGTTTTAAGATGACAAAGACTTCATTGACGGGGTTCGGCTCCTGACCCAATTTCATGGGAAAACCAAAATATATACGATATGAATTATATTTCATTGAGGAATTGGGGTTGTGAGAATAGTTAAAACTTCAGGACATGCTATTTGTTCATATTGTTTGACGAACTTTTACAATAACAAGCAGTACGTTACGGACAAGGTGTTTATTTCAACTTGTACATTTATTCCTTTAAATACACAATCCCGAAAAAGTGAGATTATTTTTAAAAAATTCGACCACGCAGCTGAACAGCTGACGTAAAATTTATATGTTTTCAACCAATCTGGCGAATCGGAGTACTCACGAAGGCATTGAGTAGGCGGCAGCGAGTAAGAAATATATTACTAGAATTTATTTGTACCTTAGCCTCCAGCTTCGACTCACCCGCCGCTTCGTTCCACTCCCCCCTCGTCCTTGAGGTCTTCGCTTCGCTCGCAAAGTACAAACTCGGCCGTTGAGCCTTGGATCAGAACATGCCCCGCGGTTGAATCCACCACATGGCTTTTAACCGGGAACTTTTATGGTGTTCTACGTTTTGTATCGATTTTGGGGGAAACAAGCGAGCTATAAGGTCGTGTAAAAAAAGAAAAGGTTCAGAATAATATCCTTCATTGATGTTTTTGGATAAAGTTCTAAAAAAGTTTCATCCTCGTTCGAAAAATCTCAGTAAGTAGTTACTACTGGTCAAAATCGTTCTGAATTTTTTGGCTAAAGAACTCTTACCGAGCGACGTGCACAACCAACGCGTGTACCAAATTTGAACCAAATCGGACTTAAAATGCGGCCGCTAGCGTGCGAACACATACCGGGTGAGTTTTAAATGACCCCCCCCCTAATTTTTTCCGCATTTCTTAAGATATCGACTCCCAACCACCGCCGAACATCATTGATTAGTTTATACTTTATTTTGATGAGGTTCACATTTTTGGCCGCCATCTTGGATCCGCCATATTGGAATGAACTTTTATTTTTAAATGTAAAAGTAAGGTTGTGACCCATCATTTCAAACCATTTTTTTCCGTAGAACACGATGCCGCAATCGGTTTTTAATTATCTACTTTCGTTCTCGAGATATTAACAATCTTGTAAAAAAATAGAAAATTTTCAAAAATCTCTTGTTTTATTCCATTTTTTAAAAAATATCGACCCTTTAACATCAGATATTACAGTTTGGTAGTAGCTTATAGATTTTTATTAAGTTATAAATTTTTACTGCCATCTTGGGTACGCCATATTGGATTGAGATGCTTGTTTTTAATGTAAATGTGGTGTTGTGACACATGATTACTAATTTTTACGCTTTACACGCTGCCGCAATCAGATTTTTAATTTAAAATCCTTTAATTGTTTTAAAATAAATAATTATACTCAAAAAATAAATTAAATCAGGTTAAACTTTTTTTTTAAACTTTAATTATTGTTATAAAAGATTAATTATTCCTTAAAATAAAATTTAAAAGTCATTGTAACCTTATTTCTGCTAACTTCACACTTAAATCTAAAGGTTTAACCAATAACAGCCTACTTTCAGTTGAGTAAATGCTCGAACTGGTATCCTCCAACTTCCTGACAGTAGAAAATTCTATCTTCAAACGACCGCCTTACATTTTGGAGGTCTTCTGGAGTGATACGACTACATTCATCTCGTATTGGGTTTTCCAAATCGTCAAGGTTCGCCACCGGTGTTTTATACACCACAGATTTCAAAATCACGTGTCACAACACCACATTTACATTAAAAACAAGCACCTCAATCCAATATGGCGTACCCAAGATGGCAGTAAAAATTTATAACTTAATAAAAATCTATAAGCTACTACCAAACTGGGATATCTGATGATAAAGGGTCGATATTTAAAAAAAATAATAAAACAAGGGATTTTTGAAAATTTTCAATTTTTTACATAATGTTTAATATCTCGGGAACGAAAGTAGATAATTAAAAACCGATTGCGGCATCGTGTTCTACGGAAAAAAATAGTTTGAAATGATGGGCCACAACCTTACATTTACATTTAAAAAATAAAAGTTCATTCCAATATGGCGGATCCAAGATTGCGGCCAAAAATGTGAACCTCATCAAAAGAAAGTATAAACTAATCAATGATGTTCGGCGATGGTTGGGAGTCGATATCTTAAGAAATGCGGAAAAAATTAGGGGGGAGGGACATTTAAAACTCACCTGTATATACATACCGGGTGTCCCATAAAGGTTCCTTCTTTAATTTTTGAACGACGTAAATTTTCAAACAATCTTTGGTAAATGTTACTAACTATAAGTCAAAGTACTTTTTTCTGTGGTTTAGGGTTTCAACCCTGACCCCTAAATAGGGGTAGCTAGGGGTAGTTTTTTATTTTCAAATAGCAAACCCTAGCAAGTTGCATATCATTTTAAAGAGGGTCAAAAAAAAAAAAGAAACTGAATGCCGCAAACTAGACCTCTCTATGACTTCTTAAACTAAAGTTATGGTAAAAAATGTATCACCGTAATTAGATTGTTGAACTATCCCCCGCTAAAAATAACAGTGCACGACTTAAGCTAGGGACGCTGAAAATGTTTCCTGACAACGGTCACTCTAGAGCTTAGTTGTTAAATTTTAGAGTTTGCTGTTATTTTCAGCGGGGGATAGTTCAACAATCTAATTACGGTGATACATTTTTTACCATAACTTTAGTTTAATAAATCATAGAGAGGTCTAGTTTGCGGCATTCGTTTTCTTTTTTATCCTCTTTGAAATTACCTTGGAACCCTAAACCCACTTACTAACAGTAGTTTGACTTATGGTAGTAACATTTACCAAATACTGTTTGCAAATTTACAGTCGTTAAACCTTTACGGGACACCCGGTATATGTACCGTTTTTAATGATACTCCAAAACGTGTTCTGGGGACCATGATCGGTGCTCATTTACTACTCCCGACCTCATGTCTCACCATAAACGTCACTTCAATAGCTCGTCTTTCCTATTGAAATTCGTTAAAAATGCTAAGTTTTGAAAAACAGCCGCCATTAAACAATTGCAAGACGCGATAATTTTATTTAACGGCAACATAATTTATGTTAGATCAAACTCGAACAGAAATTCTTACAAGTAATGCTTCTCTTTACTTGGTATGTATTTGTAATGTAAAGTTTAATTTTTATGTTAGTAGCTTTCGATTTTAGCAGTCATGTTCAATAAAATTTTCATCGTTTCAAGCATTCAACTCTTATGAAAGTGAAAGTAAATGAAGGTAGCTCACTTTTAGTCAAGCCAGTTCTTGAGCGGCAATTGATTCAATTCTTTATAATTTTTACACGTGCAAAGGATTTTTATACGATTCATTATATTTATTTTTTAATTGTTTTTTTAAAGTACCAAGAATAGTAGTTAAAACAATGTCACTACAACACCCGTCTTGTACAACGCATAAATTACGACTGGGTAATTTAACTACTGTCGGATCATTATGTTTGTCCAACAAAAATATAAAACAAATATTTTAAATGCCAAATGCATTAGAGTGAAAAAACACTTGGATAAGGTTGAACATTATTTTGTTTTATATGTTCTAATAATATGCTATGTATGTGCAGTTAATAACTAGAATGCATAACTGAAATGTTAACTGTTCACATTCATTCGTCCCTTTCAGATATGCAATATTAATTAATTTAAACAATTATTACTTTAGAACATCAATATGTAATAAATTGTTTATCTATATATATAAAAGCGAAATACCACTGACTCACTGACTCACTCATCACGATTTCTCAAAAACTACCGAACGGATTGAAATGAAATTTGGTATGAAGCTTCCTCTAGGGCCATAGGTGCTCACTAAGATAGGGTTTGAAAAAATTCGAAATTTTAGGGGGGGGAGTTTGGGGGGATCAAATTTATTAAAAAACGATTTCTTCAAAACTACCGAACGGATTGAAATGAAATTTGGTATGTAGCTTCCTCTAGGGCCATAGGCGCTCGCTAGGATAGGGCTTAAAAACATTCGAAATATTAGGGGGTTTTTGGGGGATCAAAGTTATTAAATCACGATTTTTTCAAAACTACCGAACGGATTGGAATGAAATTTGGTATGTAGCTTCCTCTAGGGCCATAAGTGTTCACTTAAAAAGAGTTTTAAAAAATTGAAAATTTTAGGGGAGTTTGGGGGGTAAAAATGACTAAATCACGATTTCTCCAAAATTACGGAACAGATTTGAATGAAATGTATGTAGCTTTCTCTAGAGCCATAGGTGCTCACTAAGATAGGGTTTGAAAAATTTCGAAATTTTAGGGGGGTTTTGGGGGGATCAAATTTATTAAAAAATATTTCTTTAAAACTACCGAACAGATTGGGATGAAATTTGGTATGTAGCTTCCTCTAGGGCCATAGGTGCTCAACAAGAAAGGGTTTGAAAAAATTCGAAATTTTAGGAGGGGTTTGGGTTGATCAAAGTTACTAAAATCATAATTTCAGATCTTTTATTATTATGAAAATAGTGCTTTTATTATTTAAGATCTATTTTTATAAAAGCCCAATACCACTCACTGACTGAACACTTATACAGAATACAATTACGTTAAAAAAACTGAAAATACCAACCACCACGGGCAACGCCGTACGGGTCAGTTAGTAATTTTTTTTTTTTTATATCTCTAAATCTATATAAATAAAAATGTAAATGTTCGTTTGTTCAAAATCGATAATCTCAGAAAGTTCTTCACCGATTGCTTTGAAATTTTGACACAACTTTCACTTGAATACAAGCGTGTTTTTATATACTTTTTAAAAAACTGCAACATCTATTGAACATAAAAACAACAAAAAATATACTCAATATTAAAAAAAAAATGTAAACGCCATTACATATGTTTATTGACTATAATAATAACAGTAGTCAGCTGTTTCCTATAATATATACATTACCAGCTGATTTCAAACTTAAAACAATTATTTGGATTTCTAACTTTTAAGACAGGTTTTTGTGAACAAAGCCATCTGTCGAAGTAAAAACAACAACACTATCTATACTAATATTATAAAGAGGTAAAATTTGTTTGTATGTAGGTGGTAATCTCTGGAACTACTGAACCAATTGAATTTTTTTTTAAATAAAAAGCTACACTATCCCTGAATAACAAAGGCTAGAATTCATATTGATAAAAACATTTTTTATTTCAATATTTGTAAATGTAGTCGGAACAAATTCACAGGATCAAGTTGGACGTTAAACCCACAGCACCAATAAATACCAATAAATAAACAACATTATGGAAAACTAAAAAAACGACAATTGAAAAACGAAACTTATATCATTTAAAACATACTGTGCAAAGATGTGCACAAAAACATAAACTATGTGTGTATGTTGCCGTTGAGGCAGGTAAAATAAATTAAACATAATTTTAGGTTAGTTCTTGAATCTTGAATGTATTTACATTCATTACCGTAGCAACCAATTGAATAACATTACAGATAAAACAGTTGATTCGGATGTCAAGCTTAGTACCTACAAAATAATATTTTAAGTTAGGCCTAGATTGAACCAACACATGTTACAACACACACAAACCAATAAAAACTTGCGTTATGGAATTTAAAAATAAGAAAAAACTATGTTACAAATTAAAAATAAATAGACATACTACAATTTAATAATAGGCCTATTTATTGATAATATACTTTAATTGATAGCTGTTGGTAATATTAACAGTTGATTTCAAAATATGGAACAATTATTTGTATTTTTAACTTTTTTGTTAGGTTTTTGATTAAGTGTGGACCTGAGCCTTGCTGATTCTTTTAACCTTTATTATAACTGCTGTTATAAAATTATAAGAAATAATTTGATTTGAACGTTTAACATTATTTACCATCTTAGTTTTGAGGTTATTTTCAATCCTACACCTTTATTATAAATAAAATATAAATTAAGTTTTAAAAAAGTTCCACCGGAGGTTGGCGTGCGGAGCACGCATGGGTCTCCCCTAGTACCCAAGTAATAAAACAGTTCATGCAAAATACAATCTGTCCACCTTTTAGTAATTAATTGTTTCTAATACTCATGTTAAGTTTATTAATCAATAGATTTAAACTAATCCTTGATACGCTTGAATTTATCCTAATAACTGCGTTGTTATTTATGTTTTAAACGAAATCCAATCGACGGCTTTACTCTAAACATTTAAAGATCAAAAGCCATTATCACAGCTCATTCGCTGTTTAAATTGCAAATTAGGAACGAATCAGTCCCGAAATTGCTCTTGTGTTGGCTACATAACATGCATAATAAACAGTTCCCGCCTAAAGCGTTCGGAAGCCGTCAATTCGTCGTAATTGTTTATTTATAAAACTAGGCTAGTTGATGATCGCAATTATCTTCCAAATCCAGCCTCGTCATAGAGGTTCTGTTAGCTGTTGCAATTTGATTGGTTAATACTGCGTATATTACTGCAATGTTCAATTGCATATACATGGTCATTTACAAAGACACGTTAAGACTTTGGGAGCTAATTTTACATGTAAAAGTAAAGACTAAATCTTTATTATATATAATACGTGAAGCCGTTTTTTGTAAACACAACTCCTCCCTTATTTCTGGACCAATTTTAATGTTTGAGGTTTCAAAAAATTCTTCTCATTTCGTAGTTTTGCAATAAGGTTTTAGATGTCAAAAATTCTTATCCTTAATGGCGTAAGCTAATCTCACGGTCGGGTTTTCGCCATAAGATTAACATGGAAAATATTTAAAAACCATTTCTATACAAAACAGCTGTTTATAATAAGAAACAAACTAATCCAGCTGATTTCGTGGATGTAAATAACGATGATTACAGTATTCAGAAGGTTATAAAAACATTTTAATACAAAACAGCTGTTTATAATAAGAAACTAACTAATACAGCTGCTTTGTGGAAGTAAATATTGATTTTTATAAGGGAGGAAATGAATTATTTATTCAAATTATAAAATTTACGAACTAATTTGTTTTGAACATTTAACATTATTTACCATCTTAGTTTTGAGGTTATTATT
>JAGFPH010000983.1:62502-72657 GCA_018207615.1 Philaenus spumarius
CTCCAATTATACAACGGAACAATTCAACGTGTTCTTTTGTTGTATAACAAGTTACAACACCTACTGGAAGCCTTTAGCCAAAATTTTATCTTTAGCTTAGGTGATGCAACTGGGTGTCTGATACCTATTTCTATAAGTATTTCGACTGACTCTAACACTTTAAAATAGCTTCCAGAAATTAATAAGTTTACTAGCTCTGAATTTAATTTATTATTTTGAACTCTTGATTATTTTTGATCTCAGGGAAATGAGAACAGTGGAACAGCCCTTATAACTTACCTTATTTGTGCTTTGATTATTTCTACAGCTAAACACATTTATTAGACTATTTCTAATAAAGGAAATTATCATGAATGGATAACCATAAACAGGTAATTGATTACTCTCAGTATTTCAGTATAAAATTTAATAATTAATTTATTCAAAACTCAAAATCAAAACTTTTTCAAAATTAAACATAAACAACTCACTTTTCTCACCGTCTGCTTGTACATACAATTTCTATCCAATATTAATGTTAAACCTATAATTCTAATTTCTAATAGGCTTGGCAGACAGTCTAATTTTATAATCAATTTAATTTTAATTTATTTGAATTTAATTTATTTACATTTATTATTTAAATTTAGGGAATATCGATTTTACATTTATTTAATTTATGATTTGAATTTAATTTGAAACTAACCTATCTCAACCAGTACTTTAAATATTTTTATTGAATTTACTCAGGCAATTAATTAAAATGGGGGACAACGTATTCTCGTTTACACAGACCTTAATTCAGCGTTTTTCACCTCCGGTTTTCCGTGATGGATGCCGCTATGTTGATGGGCTGGTGCTGGAGCTGATAGGATGCTGTGTCTGGTAGCCTGGATTTTCTGATTTAAAGTTGTTGGGTTGATATGATGGCTACATATGTACTTGAAGAGCAGATCTGGTAGAATCTAGTAGAGTTACTGTTGATCCTATTTCTTCCTTGGTTCGTGAGAAGTGAAGTTCCGTTTAGAAGATCATGCCCTGAAGGATTGCCTATGTCGTCTCAGTATCGCCAAATAGAGTTATTTTTGCATTAACTCATTTGGATAGGCCGTAGAGTTACTCCTGAAGAACTACGTCTGACTTGTAGTTTATATTTGAAAGTTATTTAAGTTTAACGAAGAAAAAATATAATAGTAGTGCTCGTGATACTAAGGTTTTTTAGCATAACACGTAGTATACGAACTGGTAGGATAATATTTGCTGCAGAGTGACGTGAAGTCTACATTCGTAACAATTTGAATCTAGAGTGAGTCTTTGGATTTTCCGCGTTCAAGCCTTTATACACTTCGTGACGTCATTTATTACATGCCCTTTCCCTAATTTTTTCAGTATACTAATTTTCCTTTTGTATTGACTTTTTTGGTCTAGAAATATGTCTAAATTCGCACTGGTTAATTTTATCTAATTTTCTTCTTTTCATTTCCTTCCATTTTCCTGGAAAACACAAATTTCCCTGGTTAATTTGGTTGTTAGTCGACGCCCCTTTCTGTAACCGCGACTTCATCCCTTCCACTTTGGCCATTGCATCTTACTTGTTTTTGATTTCTCGCTGTATCTTTTTTTCCTTTTCATTTTTCCTTAATTTTCCTTTTTCACATTTTCCAGATTGTTTTTGGCTATCCGTACGTTTTTGAATCGTGCCTGTACTGTGATTTTTACGCGTGCGCGGCACGTCTACGCTTTTCCGCGACTTCCGCGACTGTCTTTCGCGTTCAATGTCTTTTTTGTTTGTTTACGCCGATTGTCTTTAACACCTGTACAGTTCTAACACTTTTTACCATTTTTACTTATTTTTTTCTCTTCTGGGACTTAGCCTACAATCGCAAAAAAGTTCTTTGGGGGTTTTTTATTTACTACGCGAAAAATATTTAAGTTACTGGTTTCCTAACGATACAATGTTAATCTAACCCTAAATCTCTTTACTTTATTATTATTTAAAATTCAAAATTCAACTTTTATTACTTTAAAAGGCGTGAAAACTCTCACCCTTTTATCTTAATTTAATTTTACTTTTTATTCCCTTTTTTACACAGAACTATTCATTCTCTAATAACTCTTGTGAGTGAAAACCTTTGATTTGAATTATTTCTCCCTTTTTAGGGTGTGTGAAATTTGACACTTAAGCTAACTTTTTTATTTTCAATAATTTGACTTTTTCTTATTTAACCTTTTATTTTTGACTACTTATGTAGATTCCAAAAATGTCTGACTTTTTCAGTTTCGAGTTAAATTGAACTTTTCCCTTAACTTTAACACCTGTTTACTTTGGTAGTGTTACTTTTTACGATTTGAAATTCACACGGCCGTAACTCTCGCGTTTAGCGCTACGTATTAAACCATGAAAATTACAAATGCATAAAATTCCTAGATTCCTTTATTCCCCTAAAACTCAGCTACTTTCAGGCTAAGTCAGACTTCCTTTCTTGACGTGTACTAGATCAAGGTTCATCTTGGGAGATAAGCCTTGCTCTGATTTAACTTGTATTTTTGACTAGCAATTGACATTCACCGAAGTCCGGCCTTGAAAACATCGAATTTTATAATTTAATATAAAAACCGATTTTTCCGCCTTACAACGGCTAATATCCGTTGTAACATACAGACAGAAATTTTGTAAAAATCACTTTTTTGGACTCAGGGGGTCCCTAAACGGATATTTCCGCAAAAATCTCCGCATCGATTTTTTGCGATCACTATACTTTCTGGGGGGTCGCGGACCGTTCGGAAAGGGGTCGCGAGATGTATACAAATAATGTTGAACTATGTACTTAAACTTAGACAGCCATCGGGAATTTTAAATTAAATAACTTTGTTCATTTACAAAATGTCAATATATTTTACAGATTTTGTCAAAACAAAACAGAATCGTTTAATAATTTTGATTGAATTGTTAATACATTTCTAAGTAAAAAAGACTTCATTAGTGAGAAACATGGGCCTGTTTTCTGTGAACAAGTTGGTTAAAATTTGGCTTAGTTTTAGATACACATACAATAAGGTCGTCTTCTACGTCCAGTCGATTTCTTGCCTTGGTTTTAATGTTGACCAATGTAGAAAATCCGAGTTCGCAGAGGTAGGATGTTGCAAAGAGCATGGTGATTCTCAGAGCCACTGATGTTAAGCTTGGATACTCAGCTCTTCTTTGCAGCCAGAACTTGTCAACATCTTGGGTGCTGAAGGACAGTTGCAAAGTCTTTTCGCAGGATAGCTCGATGAGTTTGTCATGAATCAGTGGGTTTAAGTCTGCCTCGTTCACAGCCTGCTCGTTGAAGGGGTTAAGCACCCAGTTCCAACCGGTGTGTTGATCCTCGGGAATGTAACTAAGGATCTGCTCTTGTAGGCCTTGCAAGTGAGTAGTAACCAGTTTGGACAGCTTGTCAATGTCGGGATAGTATTCATCGCTTCGATCAAGGGATGTGATAAGCTCATTTGTCTTGTGCAAAACGTATGGTTTTGTGTCTTCCCTTCAAGGAAACGTTGAGATCGTTCAGATGATGAAATATGTCCGCTAAATAAACAAGTTTTAACAGCCATTCATTGTCACTCAAAAAACCAGCAAGGTTTTTGTTTGCAACTTGAAAGAATATCTTAATTTCAGAGCGCAAAGCGAACATTCGAGAAAACACATTCCCTCGTGACAGCCACCTTGCCTCTGTGTGAGGCATTTGTAATGTGCCTCCATTTCTAAGCATAACTGTGATAACAGTCGACACTGTAATGGCCGGCTTTTTACAAAATGAACCAACTTAACAGTTTCGTTCAACACTGTTTTTAGCTCAGTGGGAATGACCTTGGTAGCTAATGCCTGGCGATGCAGAAAACAATGAACCCAAGTGGCATTAGGCATGACATTTTTCATCCGTCTCTTTCGAAACCGCTGTCTTTCCCAGTCATTGCTTTGGCACCATCACTGCAGATTGAAATACACTTTTGAAAGTCAATTTGAAGCGAATCGGTTGCAGACATGAACATTTTAAACATTTCCTCACCTGTTGCGTGGTCAGGCAAAGGTTTGCAAAATAAAATGTCTTCTTCCACACTACCGTCACCCTCAAAGCGAACAAAGCACATAAACTGTGCCAAACTCGACACGTCCGTAGAATCGTCAACTTGAATGGAAAAGTACTCACTTTTCTGCAACTTTGTTTTCAACTGATCCTTTATGTCTTGAGCCATCTCGGTAATGCGCCTCCCCACCGAGTTGTTCGACAGAGGGATGGTGGAAAGCTTCTTAGCTGCATCTGGGCTGATCATAGTTGAAACCATATCCTGAGCAGCAGGTAGAAATGAGCTCTTCAGCAATCGTATGTGGTTTACCTTTCTTTGCTATTCGCAAAACCAATTGATACGATGCTAGCAAAGCACTTTTGCTCATATTATTTCCACTTAACTGAACTACTGAATTCTTCTGCCATAGCTAGCCCCTCCTCCTTTGCCCCCCCCCTCACAGACACCTGCGCTCTCTCAGTCCTTCGCTGCTCACAACGATGCACGTTATTTTTAGGGGGTCGCGGCTAAAACGTATGGGCTAAAATGGGTCGCGGAAAGAAAAAGTTTGGGAACCGCTGCTCTATACTATAGTATAGTGAGAAAGTAAAATTAATGAAAATTGTGTGCTTAAGACCACACGGGAGAAGTGTAAACTTTTTAACACAACTTGCGAAATGTGGAAGCACAATGTCCATTTCTGAGGTATTACCAATTAAACTATACATTGTGTTAACATTAACGGGCTATAGGACAATCTGTTACACTTATATACACAACTCAAATATACTAAACGAGCAATGCGTTCGTGGCCTAACCGGCTAAGGCGCTAGACTATGGTGATGGACTCTTCTCGTTCGAAAATCGGCAATACCAAAACTTTTTCAAATTGATTTGTTTGTATATTTTACAATTAATTACATTGCTGAATAACTTCCCTCCATGCCTTATAACTGAAATGACATTTTTTTTGTGTTTTACGTCCTGCTGTTTTGCACTTTAAGGCTAATGAAGACGGGACCTACAGTTTTACGTGGAATCCGAACCACAACCAATGATGTCTGTTAAGAAACTATTTAGAAAATTATTCGGGGTCAATGGGAATTGAACCCAGAACTTTTCAATTGATGGTTGCCATGACGATTGATAAAGCTTTCACGCATTAACAACCACGGCCATCGTGGCTACGAAATGAAATTTGTAAAACCAAATAGTAGAAGCATTAGCGTAACAAGTTTGTTAATTTATTTTACTTTCTCACTACACTATAGCATAGAGAAAGTATAGTGATCGCAAAAAAAGTCGATGTTCAGATTTTTGTGGAAGTATCCGTTTTGGGCCCACCTGAGTCCAAAAAAGTGGTTTTTACAAAATGTCTGTCTGTACGTATACAAAGCTAGAGGGAAAACTATTCGTTCGATTTCGAACAAATTTGCACCAAACATGACATTAGGCCTATATGCACGAAAAAAAAGGTTTTGAAAGACAATCTCCTTTTTGGCCAAAAAACCACCCAAAAATCAGTTATTATTTTTTTTTTTGTGAAAAACGGCTCTAACGATTTTGATAAAATTTTTCTTATTTTCTTTTTCTTAATGTACCTTACCATAATATATGCAAAATACCGCATCGTTCTAAAAATTCTCGTTTAGCTAATAATAATATCTGATTTTTGGAGGTTTTTTGGCCAAAAATGGGGTTGTTTTTCAAAATTTTTCAAATTATTTTTTGTGCATGTATACAGGCCTAATAGACATTTTGGTGCAAATTTGGTCGAAATCGAACGAATAGTTTTCTCTCTAGTTTATAATAATAATAATATTTATTAGTTACTCTTCTACTTTAATGTATCCCGTCTCTTACTTTAATACAATTATGAAGTCACAGTGAATCTGTTTAATAATTTAAATATGTTTGTGAGGAAATATGAGCCAGTTCCTGGTACCGTTTGTTTATTCGGCGATCTGTTTAATAATTTAAATATGTTTGTGAGGAAATATGAGCCAGTTCCTGGTACCGTTTGTTTATTCGGCGATGAATAGTTAATTGTTGTCCCGTGCGTTGTACGCATGGTTAGTGTAGCCGGGAAATAGGAAGCGGCTACAATGGAGCTACTAATTTATTTAACCGTTTAAACAATGCAGCGGTCAACATTGATCACACTTTCGCATGGTACATATATTTTAAAACACTGTTTTAGAAATAGTCAAAAGCGTTAAACAAAAGTTTTGTAACTGAAAATAAAAACTGATGTAGGCTATATTTAACTTTTAGCGCGTAAAACTGTGCACACATAAAGATGAATACGTTTTTATTTAAACAAATTCTAAAGAACTTGAATTCCAACAGAACCAAGGCCGTAGCCAGGAAAACCTTGGGGGGGGGGGGGGGGGGGTTAAGGCCAGGACCAAGGATTTAAATTTAAACCCTTTTAACACGTTCACTGCTAAAGTCGCACATGTGAGCTTGACACCAACGTATTGGGAGTATTTTCAATACACAATTCATTGCGTGCTTCGCACGCCAACCTTCGTATGGGAGTATTTTCAATACACCATTCATTGCGTGCTTCGCACGCCAACCTTCGTATTGGGAGTATTTTCAATACACAATTCATTGCGTGCTTCGCACGCCAACCTTCGTATTGGGAGTATTTTCAATACACAATTCATTGCGTGCTTCGCACGCCAACCTCCGTATTGGGAGTATTTACGTGTTTTGTCAGAGTAGAGTATTTTTGTTGAACCTTCATAGTGTTCTTATTTAAATAGATCGAGCTCACAAGAGAGTAAGACTGTAACCTACTGCATCCATGTGTATTGTACGTTGTAGTTTAATCAAGCAAATCTAAATATCAGAATGCATGCAATGAACAATGATGTAAAATATGTTGCTTTTTGTGTTGTCTATTTTAAAATTTAATTCTCACTTTTTAAACCTAGTATTAATTTTTACTGCTAAATTTCGGGATTTCGGTGGGTGGGGGGCCTCGAACAGAACCCTATCAACTTATACTAGCGCACCAGCATGCAGAGATATTTATTTTAGACGGGAATGGTTTACACTTTTACTTTCTCACTATACTATAGTAGACCTATAAAGAAAGTATAGTGATCGCAAAAAAAATCGATGTTGAGATTTTTGTGGAAATATCCGTTTTGGGACCCCCAGTGTACAAAAGTGGTTTTTACAAAATGTCTGTCTGTATGTATGTCTGTATGTATGTATGTATGTCTGTATGTATGTCTGTATGTATGTATGTCTGTATGTATACAAAGCTAGAGAGAAAACTATTCGATCAATTTCAACCAAATTTGCACCAGTCATGTCAAGTAGGTCTGTATAGATGCACGAAAAAGGGTTTTGAAAAATTTTGAAAAACAACCCCCTTTTTGGCCATAAAACCTCTAAAAATCAGTTATTATTTTTTTATAAAAAAACGGCTCTAACGATTTTGATAAAATTTGGCTTGTTTGTAGCCTTTAATGTGCCTTACCATATGCAAAAACCCACATCTTTCTAAAAATTCTCGTTTAGCTAATAATAATAATAATAATAATAACTGATTTTTGGTGGTTTTTTGGCCATAAAGGGGGTGGTTTTTCAAAATTTTTTAAAAACATTTTACGTGCATCTACAAAGATCTAATTGACGTGTTTGGTGAAAATTTGTTCGAAATCGATTGAATAGTTTTTCTCTAGATAATAATAATAATATTTATTAGTCAATCTCCAACTTTAATAAAAGTATACAAAGCTAGAGAGAAAACTGTTCGATCGATTTCAACCAAATTTGTACCAGACATGTCCAGTAGGCTTGTATAGATGCACGAAAAAGGGTTTTGAATTTTTTTGAAAAACAACCCCCTTTTTGGCCAAACAACCCCCAAAAAGTCAATTATTATTTTTTTATAAAAAAACGGCTCTAACGATTTTGATAAAATTTGGCTTATTTGTAGCCTTTAATGTGCCCTACCATATGCAAAAACCCAAATCTTTCTAAAAATTCTCGTTTAGCTAATGATAATAATAATATCTGATTTTTGGGTTTTTTTGGCCATATAGGGGGTTGTTTTTCAAAATTTTTCATAACCTTTTTACGTGCGTCTATAAAGACCTAATTGACGTGTTTGGTGCAAATTTGTTCGAAATCGATCGAATAGTTTTCTCTGTAGATAATAATAATAATATTTATTAGTTAATCTCCAACTTAATAAAAAAACTCTCCTACCCCACCCTACAAGTCACAGTGAATCTGTTTAGTAATTTAAATATGTTTGTGAGAAAGTATGTGACAGTTCCTGGTACCGTTTATTTAGAAGGCGTGATCCAAATAATATTAGAGTGTACTGGCATATAAAGTAGTTTAAGACGGGTTTAACACCATATGGGTAATCTCGTTATCAATAATATATCGAAATATTTTTTTGTGCAAAGTAATAATATATCTAGGGTGCAAAGTTGAGTTTGTCGCACGAGATAAAGTTGGCAAAGTTGATCGAGTATGACCAATTAAACTTTGCACCTGTGATGCACACAACGTTTTTCCTACAGCTACATTTGAAACTAGTGTTCTAGTTTTTAAAAATAGGTTTTACAGAGGTTAGTTCCATAACAATCAACATTTTCAAAACATAGACTACAACAGCTGTTAACTTTGCACAAAGTAAACAGCTGGAGTGCGCAAAGTAAAACAAAGAGGTATAATTAATTGAAGCTGAACACAATGGAGTTTAGTTTGCACACTGCTGTGTGTGCAAAAACGCACTTTATCAAACAGCTGTAGGAAAACTAACTTTTTTTAATTTTTTAAAATAAATAGTATAATTTGATTTTACCGCATAAATATTTTACAACAAACTTTAAAAATAAAACTGGCATTATCCGTTGAAAGGCGAGTTCAGTTTGGTTTGCGGTACATGTTTCGTTCGACATTGAAACAAAGATATCTTGCGCATCTGTAGACTTTGACCCGGAAAACTTCAAAATTGAACAAAATTTGAAAAAAATGGTGCTTTTTGAACTCACGAATTGATGCTCAACTTTTAGGGAGGCGGTTTATTGATAAAATGTGATGCTGGAAAGTTACAGAACATTGAGAACGGGGAAAACACAGTTTTTGGGAAAGTTGGAAAATTTGCTGTTTTTTGGGTGCCCATATTGAATTTTGGTTTTTTAATCGACGCGAAATTTTGTCTTCTTTAATTTACTATAGTACGGGTTTTTACAAAATATGGACCGTTTTCGAGATTTAAACTAAAAACTGGAAAAAGTCCGATAAGCTCGAGGTATTTCGGCCCCCAAAAGTTGTCCCCCAATCTTTCGAGGTCGCAAACTTAGATTTGATATACCTACACCATACCAAACGATCCTAGAAAAAAATCTTTTGCCGCAATTAATGTAAGCTGAAATTTCAATCAATGTGATTATTATTTTGTTCAAATCTGTCACGCCTTCAATATTACGGATGTTTTAAAGGATGAAGGCATTTATGATCAACAAAGTATATGTTTTAAACTGTGAAGGAATTAATCATGATCAACATAGTAGTGTGTGTTTTAAACGATGAAGGAATTCACGATCAACATAGTGTATGTTTTAAACGATGAAGGAATTCACGATCAACATAGTGTATGTTTTAAACGATGAACGAATTCACGATCAACATAGTGTGTGTTTTAAACTATGAAGGAATTCAAGATCAACATAGTGTATGTTTTAAACGATGAAGGAATTCACGATCAACATAGTGTGTGTTTTAAACGGTAAAGGAATTAATGATCAACATAGTGTATTATTTAATCGGTGAAGGAATTCATAATCAACATGGTGTGTGTTTTAAAGGATGAAGGAATTCATGATCAAAAAAGTGTATGTTTTAAACTGTGAAGGAATTAATCATTATCAAAATAGTGTATGTTTTAAACTGTGAAGGAATTAATCATGATCAACATAGTAGTGTGTGTTTTAAACGATAAAGGAATTCACGATCAACATAGTGAATGTTTTAAACGACGAAGGAATTTACGATCAACATAGTGTATGTTTTAAACGAAAAACGAATTCACGATCAACATATTGTGTGTTTTAAACGATGAAGGAATTCACGATCAACATAGTGTATGTTTTA
>JAGFPH010000983.1:78450-91812 GCA_018207615.1 Philaenus spumarius
GGTCCTATATGTGCAGGCTTTATTTGTATTTTGAAAATATTTATGTTGATTGGATAAAAAATGGTAAATAAACTTTTCTTATGGAGATTTAACATGGAGTAAAATTACAACTTTGCACGTCTTTGGAGAGTTCACTTGAGGTTTCCACTGAACCGTTTTACACGCGGTTTGTTTTAAATGAAAGATCAATCATTCTATATTTGCACAATTTACTTACATTTTTTAAATAATTTCATTTAGAATGTAATAAAACAACTTTTAAAATGTATTTTATCATCACTTTAAGTTTCCCTATCCAGCTGATTATTAAAACACGTGATTGTGCATCTAAAAAAATTTTAGCAAAAGGAATCAGCTGGCTTAGAGAAAATTATTAGTGGCCAGTAGTGTATCTTTCAACGAACAAATTCACAGGATCAAGTTGAACGCTAAACACATAGTGCCTAACAGCTATAATACCAATAAATAAGCAACATTACGATAAAACTAATAAAACAACAATTGAAAGATGAAACTTATATCATTCAAAGATGTGCACAAAAACATAAAGCATGTGTGTGTGTTGCCGTTAAGGCAGGTGAAATAAATTAAACATAATTTTAGGTTAGGCCTAGACTGAAAAAACAACTTCTTTAATGTATTTAGATTCATTACCATAGCAACCAATTGATTAAAATAACAGATAAAACAGTTGATTCGGTTGATCAGCTTTTAGTACAAAATAATAATTTTAAGTTAGGCCTAGGCTCAACCAACACGTGTTTCAACACACACAAACCAATAAAAACTTGCTTTAAGGAATTTAAAATTAAGAAAAAAGCTATGTTAGGCCCTACATCCTAATTAAAAATAAATAAGACATATTATAGTAGGTCTATTTATTGCTAATATACGGTAATTGATAATAACTTTTTGGTAAGGGTTTTGATTAACTGTAGGCCTACACCTGAGCCTTACTGGTTCTTTTAACTTTTATTATAACTGTTGTTTTAAAATATACGAAATAATTTAATTTGAACATTTAACATTGTTTATCATTGAGGTTATTAATAATCTTACACCTCTATTATAAAATAGGAGAGACCATAGCGTGCTCCGCACGCCAACCCCCATGGAACCTTCTAAAAACATGTTTTATGTTTTATTTATAATAAAGGTGTAGTATTAATAATAACCTCAAAACTAAGATGGTAAATAATGTTAAATGTTCAAACCAAATTATTTCTTATATTTTATAACAGCAGTTAATAATGTTTAAAAAAAAAAACAGCAAGGCTCAGGTCTACACTTTAAAACCCTAACCTAAAAGCTAGAAATACAAAAATAGTTGCTTCAAATTTTGAAATCAGCTGTTAATTTAAATATTATTTGAAGCAAACAGCTATATTATCGGTTATTTTACTCAATTGGTTGCTATTGTAATAAATGTAAATACATGTGATGATTTATCATTCTAGGCCTAACCTAAGATTTTTTTACGACTAAATTTACAAATATTGAAATAAAAAAGGTTTTTATCGAAATGAATTATAGCCTATGTTACTCAGGGATAGTGTAGCTTTTTATTAGTAAAATATTTTTTTCAATCGATGCAGTAGTGCCAGAGATTATCCCCTACAGACAAACAAACAAATTTTTCCTCTTTATAATATGCTTTATTTTATAATATTAGTACAGATAAAACATAACATATCTTTTTAGAAGGTTTCATCGGAGTTGGCGTGCAGAGCTCGCAGGGGTCTCCCCTAGTCTGAATTTATTTTATATACAGGCCTACTATAAATGAAATATCCCTAAAGAAAACTGCACAAATTATTTGGTACACAGCTTTCCACATATAATTTATGAATTTTATTATTTATGGATGTTGTACTTCGTAAATATTTTACTTCATTAGTTAACACTCAATGAATTATCTAAACTTTACCTTAATAACTTGATTGTTATTTAATTATATGAATTACAGCCTCTTAATATTCTCGTATCTCGTTGGTTATCTATTACGCAATGATTTATGTAACCTACACACTAATCCTACTTCCATATTTTACTAATAATATTAATTTTAACACCATAACATGTTTATTCAATTAATGAATTTACAACTCCTTTATTTTAAAAGTTATCTTTTATTTCCCATTTTATTTTAAACCCTTAATTAACTATAAAGTAATTTATGATTGAATGACTTACGTGTATTATTAATTTAGATAGAGGGCTCCTTTCAATTACTTTGAAGGTATTTTATTAAATCCTTCGACAGCTAATTCTTACAACTGCAAACTAATTACCTGAAGCTATATTTACAATTGTGAGACATTTAATTGAATGAATTACCTGGAACTGGTGTATTTATTCGTTGTACCTAGTTATCAGACGTAACACAAATAGAAATGTACAAGCTGCTCACATAATTGGTTCCGAGAGTTCCCTTTAAACGTTCTTCGAATACTGGTTTTATAAGGTTGAACTGTTTCTGGTATTTGTTTCACTTTGAACTCCGCACAATTTGTCTCCTCTTTATTAGATGTGGTTCCTGGAATACTCGATACTCTTTACTCGTGTTCAGGAGGGATGGGATAGACAAAGAGTAGCCTACATTTTACAACGTAATATTTGGTTCGACTTTGATACAAAATGCTCTTGTGTCAGAGAATTTTACGACTTTAGAATTTTTAATTTGCCATTAGTCCAGGCGACAGGTACTTTTACCTAGAAAAAAATGCGGGAGAGATGAAATTTGGTAAGATAGTGCATTTTGACATCGTAAAAAACATTCTAAGTTCGCGACCCCCACCACTTTGAGCTTACGATGCCATCTTGGAAAATGGTGGCCAAATTGCGATTTTTTTTGTATCAACATTTTTAGTGTGGAATTTGGCCACCATTTTCCAAGCGGCGTGAGCTCAAAGTGAGGTCGCAACTTAGAATGTTTTTTAGGACGTCAAACTGTACTATATTACCAGGTTTAATCTCTCCCTCATTTTTTCCAGGTAACTTGATGTTTAACTCCCTGCTGCCTGGGCTACATTTAAATAATTACATGGTTAAATTATATAGTGCAATATAAGCCAGATGAAATAATGTCTATACTCTGTTATACAGAGAAAAAGCTTGGAAAATGTGAATTTTAGGTCTTTTAGCCTCCGGAATAGGGTGTACGAATAATAATATGGTACTTACCATTTTTTTAAAAACCTCAATTAGGACATGCCCTTTACTGGTACACACGCGAGTGACTATGATTTCTACTTTTTTTAATGTTTTGTGATCAGTTTTGTGTTCACGTTTAAGTGTTGTGTGAAACATCTTAACGATGTTCAGTCGAACTGAACCTTTGTGTAGTGAAAGATTTGATAATGGTCTGATCAAAAGAGATCGGAACCAGCCATCCACGAAAAAGGAATTAAGGAATAGGAATTGACGTTTTTTAAAAAAAGGTACGTATCACATTATTATTTTTGAAGTCATGACTATTTTGAAGACGGGCAAAGCCGGGCACGACAAAATAACTATAGTATTTTAAAATTTTAATCTCCAATCAAGATACTTATCTATATATATATATATAAGCGAAATACCACTCACTCACTCACTGACGCACTGACTCACTCATCACGATTTCTCAAAAACTACCGAACGGATTGGAATGAAATTTGGTATGTAGCTTCCTCTAGGGCCATAGGTTAAGAAAGGGTTTGAAAAAATTCGAAATTTTAGGGGGGTTTGGGGGGATCAAAGTTATTAAAAAACTATTTCTTCAAAACTACTGAACGGATTGGAATGAAATTTGGTATGTAGCTTCCTCTAGGGCTATAAGTGTTCACTAAAAACGAGTTTTAAAAAATTGGAACTTTTAGGGGGGTTTGGGAGGTAAAATTACTAAATCACGATTTCTCCAAAATTACCGAACAGATTGGAATGAAATTTGGTATGTAGCTTCCTCTAGGGCCATAGGCGCTCGCTAAGAAAGGGTTTTAAAAAATTTAAAATTTAGGGGCGTTTTGGGGGGATCAAATTTATTAAATCACGATTTCTTCAAAACTACTGAACGGATTGGAATGAAATTTGGTATATAGCTTCCTCTAGGGCTATAAGTGTTCACTAAAAACGAGTTTTAAAAAATTGGAAATTTTAGGGGGGTTTGGGAGGTAAAATTACTAAATCACGATTTCTCCAAAATTACCGAACAGATTGGAATGAAATTTGTTATGTAGCTTCCTCTAGGGCCATAGGCGCTCGCTAAGAAAGGGTATGAAAAATTTCGAAGTTTTATTAGTGGTTTGGGGGGATTAAAGTTACTAAAATCATAATTTCAGATCTTTTGTTATTATGACAATAGTGCTTTTATTATTTAAGATCTATATATATATAAGCCAAATACCACTCACTGACTGAACACTTAAAAAGAATACAATTACGTTAAAAAGACTGAAAATACCAACCACCACGGGCAACGCCGTACGGGTCAGCTAGTAACTTATATTTACAAAACACATCTACCTTGACTTTGCAAGCCATTGCTAAACTTAGAGTATAAGTTTAAAGAAGCATCTCACGAACAAAATATCTTTTTAAAATATTCAGTAGGGTTACTTAAACAGTCCCTCTTGTATCGTCATCAAAGAGGGAAAAAAGGCGTTTCTATGCGGAATACTTCCCGTGACTAAATATTTAATATTGAGCTCAGGTTGTTCGTTCTACACACGGGTAAAGACATACTCTTTGTTGATTGTGAATTCCTTCATCGTTTAAAACGCACACTATGTTGATCATGATTAATTCCTTCACAGTTTAAAACACACACTATGTTGATCATGATTAATTCCTTCATCGTTTAAAACGCACACTATGTTGATCATGATTAATGCTTTTATCGTTTAAAACACGCACTATGTTGATCGTGATTAATTCCTTCACAGTTTAAAACATACTCTTTGTTGATCATGAAGTCCATCATCCTTTAAAACACATACTATGTTGATCATGATTAATTCCTTCGCAGTTTAAAACACACACTTTGTTGAACACGAATTCCTTCACCGTTTAAATAATACACTATGTTGATCATTAATTCCTTCACCGTTTAAAACATACACTATGTTGATTATGAATCCCTTCATCGTTTAAAACACACACTATGTTGATCATGATTAATTCCTTCACAGTTTAAAAAATACACTATTTTGATAATGATTAATTCCTTCACAGTTTAAAACACACACATTTTTGTTCATGAATTCCTTCATCCTTTAAAACACACACTATGTTGATCATGAATTCCTTCACCGTTTAAATAATACACTATGTTGATCATTAATTCCTTTACTGTTTAAAACATACACTATGTTGATCGTCAATTCCTTCATCGTTTAAAAGACACACTATGTTGATCATGAATTCCTTCACAGTTTAAAACATACACTATGTTGATTATTAATTCCTTCACAGTTTAAAACATACACTATGTTGATCGTGCATTCCTTCATCGTTTAAAACACACACTACTATGTTGATCATGATTAATTCCTTCACAGTTTAAAACATACACTTTGTTGATCATAAATTCCTTCATCCTTTAAAACATCCGTAATATTGAAGGCGTGGCCGATTTGAACAAAATAATAATCACATTGAGTGAAATTTCAGCTTACCTTAATTGCGGCAAACGATTTTTTTCTAGGATCGTTTGGTCTGGTGTAGGTATATCAAATGTAAGTTTGCGACCTCGAAAGATTGGGGGACAACTTTTGGGGGCCGAAATACATGGAACTTATCGGACTTTTTCCAGTTTTTCGCTTAAATCTCGAAAACGGTCCATATTTTGTAAAAACCCGTACTATAGTAAATTAAAGAAGACAAAATTTCGCGTCGATTAAAAAACCAAAATTCAATATGGGCATCCAAAAAACAGCAAATTTTTCCAACTTTCCCAAAAACTGTGTTTTCCTCATTCTCAATGTTCTGTAACTTTTCAACATCAAATTTGCCAATAACCCGCCTCCCTAAAAGTTGAGCATCAATCCGTGAGTTCAAAAAGCACCATTTTTTCAAATTAGGCCAATTTTGAAGTTTTCCGGGTCAAAGTCTACAGATGCGCAAGATATCTTTGTTTCAATGTCGAACGAAACATGTACCGCAACCAAACTAAACTCGCCTTTCGACGGATAATGCCAGTTTTATTTTTAATACTTAGTTTTAAAGTTTGTTGTAAAATATTTATGCGTTAAAATCAAATTATACTATTTATTTTAAAAAAATTTAAAAAGTTAGTTTTCCTACAGCTGTTAGATAAAGTGCGTTTTTGCACACTCACAGCAGTGTGCAAACTAAACTCCATTGTTTTCAGCTTCATGTAATTATACCTCTTTGTTTTACTTTACCGCACGGCGCTAAACAGCTGACGTGCGGTAAATTAATACTTTTCGCACTCCAGCTGTTTACTTTGCGCACAGTGCTATAAACAGCTGATGTAGTCCATGTTTTGAAAATGTTGATTGTTATGGAACTAACCTATGTAAAACCTATTTTTAAACACTAAAACACTAGTTTCAAATGTAGCTGTAGGAAAAACGTTGTGTGCATCACGGGTGCAAAGTTTAATTGGTCACACTCGATCAACTTTGGCAACTTTATCTCGTGCGACAAACTCAACTTTGCACCCTAGATATATAATTACTTTGCACAAAAAAATATTTCCATATATTATTGATAACGAGATTACCCATATGGTGTTAAACCCGTCTTAAACTACTTTATATGCCAGTACACTCTAATATTATTTAGATCACGCCTTCTAAAAAGTGTAAACCATTCCCGTCTAAAATAAATATCTCTGCATGCTGGTGCGCTAGTATAAGTTGATAGGGTTCTGTTCAAGGCCCCCCCACCCACCGAAATCCCGAAATTTAGTAGTAAAAATTAATACTAGGTTTAAAAAGTGCGAATTAAATTTTAAAATAGACAGCACAAAAAGCTACATATTTTACATCATTGTTCATTGCATGCATACTGATATTTAGATTTACTTGATTAAACTACAACGTACAATACACATGGATGCAGTAGATTATAGCCTTACTCTCTTGTGAGCTTGATCTATTAAATAAGAACACTATGAAGGTTAAAAAAAATACTCTACTCTAACGAAACACGAAAATACTCCAAATACGGAGGTTGGCGTGCGAAGCACGCAATGAATTGTGTATTGAAGATACTCCCAATACGTTGGCGTCAAGCTCACATGTGCGACTTTAGCAGTGAACGTGTTAAAAGGGTTTATATTTAAATCCTTGGTCCTGGCCTTACCCCCCCCCCCCATCCCCGAAAAGTTTTCCTAGCTACGGCCTTGGTTCTGTTGGAATTCAAGTTCTTTAGAATTTTTTTAAATAAAAAAGTATTCATCTTTATGTGTGCACAGTTTTACGCTCTAAAAAAAGTTAAATATAGCCTACATCAGTTTTTATTTTCAGTTACAAAACTTTTGTCTAACGCTTTTGACTATTTCTAAAACAGTGTTTTAAAATATATATACCATGCGAAAGTGTGATCAATGTTGACCGCTGCATTGTTTCAACGGTTAAATAAATTAGTACCTCCATTGTAGCCGCTTCCTATTTCCCGGCTGTGCTATCCATGCGTACAACGCACGGGACAACAATTAACTATTCATCGCCGATAAATAAACGGTACCAGGAACTGGCTCATATTTCCTCACAAACATATTTAAATTAATAAACGTATTCACTGTGACTTCATAAAATTGTATTAAAGTAGGAGAGGGGATACATTAAAGTAGGAGAGTAACTAATAAATATTATTATTATTAGCTAGAGAGAAAACTATTCGTTCGATTTCGACCAAATTTGCACCAAACATGTCAATTAGGCCTGTATACATGCACAAAAAATATTTTGAAAAATTTTGAAAAACTACCCCATTTTTGGCCAAAACCCTCCTAAAAATCAGTTATTATTATTAGCTAAACGAGGATTTTTAGAACGATGCGGTATTTTGCATATGGTAAGGTACATTAAGGGCTACAAATAAGAAAAATGTTATCAACATCGTTAGAGCCATTTTTTATAAAAAAATAATAACTGGTTTTTTGGGTTTTTTGGGCCAAAAAAGGGGTTGTTTTTCAAAACCTTTTTTTTCGTGCATCTATACAGGCCTAATGACATGTTTCGTGCAAATTTGTTCGAAATCGATCGAATAGTTTTCCCTCTAGCTTTGTATACATACAGACAGACATTTTGTAAAAATCACTTTTTTGGACTCAGGTGGACCCAAAACGGATACTTCCACAAAAATCTGAACATCGACTTTTTTTGCGATCACTATACTTTCTCTATGCTATAGTATAGTGAGAAAGTAAAATAAATTAACAAACTTGTTACGCTAATGCTTCTACTGTTTGGTTTTACAAATTTCATTTCGTAGCCACGATGGCCGTGGTTGTTAAGGCGTGAAAGCTTTATCAATCGTCATGGCAACCATCAATGGAAAAGTTCTGGGTTCAATTCCCAGAATAATTTTCTAAATAGTTTCTTAACAGACATCATTGGTTGTGGTTCGGATTCCACGTAAAACTGTAGGTCCCGTCTTCATTAGCCTTAAAGTGCAAAACAGCAGGACGTAAAACACAAAAAAAAATTCATTTCAGTTATAAGGCATGGAGGGAAGTTATTCAGCAATGTAATTAATTGTAAAATATACAAACAAAATCAGTTTGAAAAAGTTTTGGTATTGCAGAGTTTCGAACGAGAAGAGTCCATCACCATAGTCTAGCGCCTTAGCCGGTTAGGCCACGAACGCATTGCTAGTTTAGTATATTTTAGTTGTGTATATAAGTGTAACAGATTGTCCTACGTCATAGGCTTAGCCCGTTAATGTTATCACAATGTATAGTTTAATTGGTAATACCTCAGAAATGGACATTGTGCTTCCTCATTTCGTAAGTTGTGTTAAAAAGTTTACACTTCTCCCTTGTGGTCTTAAGCACACAATTTACATTAATTTTACTTTCTCACTATACTATAGTATAGAGCAGCGGTTCCCAACCTTTTTCTTTCCGCGACCCATTTTAGCCCATACGTTTTAGCCGCGACCCCCTAAAAATAACGTGCATCGTTGTGAGCAGCGAGGGACTGAGATAGCGCAGGTGTCTTTGAGGGGGGGGGGGCAAAGGAGGAGCGGCTAGCTATGGCAGAAAAATTCAGTAGTTCAGTTAAGTGGAAATAATATGAGCAAAAGGGCTTTGCTAGCATCGTATCAATTGGTTTTGCGAATAGCAAAGAAAGGTAAACCACATACGATTGCTGAAGAGCTCATTTCTACCTGCTGCTCAGGATATGGTTTCAACTATGATCAGCCCAGATGCAGCTAAGAAGCTTTCCACCATCCCTCTGTCGGAGGGGAGGCGCATTACCGAGATGGCTCAAGACATAAAGGATCAGTTGAAAACAAAGTTGCAGAAAAGTGAGTACTTTTCCATTCAAGTTGACGAGTCTACGGACGTGTCGAGTTTGGCGCAGTTTATGTGCTTTGTTCGCTTTGAGGGTGACGGTAGTGTGGAAGAAGACATTTTATTTTGCAAACCTTTGCTAGACCACGCAACAGGTGAGGAAATGTTTAAAATGTTCATGTCTGCAACCGATTCGCTTCAAATTGACTTTCAAAAGTGTATTTCAATCTGCAGTGATGGTGCCAAAGTAATGACTGGGAAAGACAGCGGTTTCGAAAGAGACGGATGAAAAATGTCATGCCTAATGCCACTTGGGTTCATTGTTTTTCTGCATCGCCAGGCATTAGCTACCAAGGTCATGCCCACTGAGCTAAAAACAGTGTTGAACGAAACTGTTAAGTTGGTTAATTTTGTAAAAAGCCGGCCATTACAGTGTCGACTGTTATCACAGTTATGCGAAGAAATGGAGGCACAGTACAAATGCCTCTTGCTTCACACAGAGACAAGGTGGCTGTCACGAGGGAAGGTGTTTTCTCGAATGTTCGCTTTGCGCTCTGAGCTTAAGATATTCTTTCAAGTTGCAAACAAAAACCTTGTCGGTTTTTTGAGTGACAATCAATGGCTGTTAAAAATTGTTTATTTAGCGGACATATTTCATCATCTGAATGATCTCAACGTTTCCTTGCAGGGAAGAGACAAAACCATACTTTTTGCACAAGACAAAGTCAATTCGTTTTTAAGGAAATCAGCCACTTGGTCAACCAGGGTTGAGAAGAATATATTTGAAAACTTTGAACTGACAAATGAGCTTATCACATCCCTTGATCGAAGCGATGAATACTATCCCGACATTGACAACCTGTCCAAACTGGTTACTACTCACTTGCAAGGTCTACAAGAGCAGATCCTTAGCTACATTCCCGAGGATCAACACACCGGTTGGAACTGGGTGCTTAACCCCTTCAACGAGCAGGCTGTGAACGAGGCAGACTTAAACCCACTGATTCATGACAAACTCATCGAGCTATCATGCGACAAGACTTTGCAACTGTCCTTCAGCCCCCAAGATGTTGACAAGTTCTGGCTGCAAAGAAGAGCTGAGTATCCAAGCTTAACATCAGTGGCTCTGAGAATCACCATGCTCTTTGCAACATCCTACCTCTGCGAACTCGGATTTTCTACATTGGTCAATATTAAAACCAAGGCAAGAAATCGACGGGACGTAAAAGACGACCTTATTGTATGTGTATCTAAAACTAAGCCAAATTTTAACAAACTTGTTCACAGAAAACAGGCCCATGTTTCTCACTAAAAAAGTCTTAAATTATTAAATGATTCTGTTTTGTTTTGACAAAATCTGTAAAATATATTGATATTTTGTAAATGTACAAAGTTATTTAATTTAAAATTCCCGATGGCTGTCTAAGTTTAAGTACATAGTTCAACATTATTTGTATACATCTCGCGACCCCTTTCCGAACGGCCTGCGACCCCCCAGAAAGTATAGTGATCGCAAAAAGTCGATGCTGAGATTTTTGCTGAAATATCCGTTTAGGGACCCCCTGAGTCCAAAAAAGTGATTTTTACAAAATGTCTGTCTGTATGTATACAAAGCTAGAGCGAAAACTATTCGATTTATTTCAAACAAATTTGCTCCAGACATGTCAAGTAGGCCTGTATAGATGCACGATAAACGGGTTTAAAAATTTTTGAAAAAAAATCAATTATTTTTTTTATAAAAAAACGGCTCTAACGATTTTCATAAAAATTTGGCTTAGTTGTAGCCTTTAATGTACCCTACCATATGCAAAAAACCTGCATCTTTCTAAAAATTCTCGTTTAGCTAATAATAATAATAATAACTGATTTTTGGAGTTTTTTGGCCATAAACGGGGTTGTTTTTCAAAATTTTTCAAAACTTTTTTCGTGCATTTATACAGCATTAATTGACGTGTTTGGTGCAAATTTGTTCGAAATCGATCGAATAGTTTTCTCTCTAGATAATAATAATAATATTTATTAGTTAATCTTCTACTTTAATAAATCACCTCTCCTACCCCCCACCTACAATTATGAAGTCACAGTGAATCTGTTTAGTAATTTAAATATGTTTGTGAGAAAGTATCTGCCAGTTCCTGGTACCGTTTATTTTTATTATATTTTCTTTACATTTTAATACTGATAAGAACCAAAAATATTTAAAACACAGTTGTATGGATTGAGTAGTGGGTTCGATTGCCATGAAAGCTCCATTGTGGTAGCCCACGGATTAGTGAAATTAATATCAGTATACTGCTGCACTAATCCTTTAATCTTACCTTGTTCTACCGCTGTTTCGGCTATTCACCCATCATCAGGCACAATTAAAAACATAAGTACACAAAAACAAAACTCATTTCACTCCATGCAAAGATCTTAAGTATAAATCGTACGGAAAGTTTACGCTTAATCCGACAACGTGCACGTTCGAACGTTCATCGTACAAATTACGACCACAGCGTGAGTAAAATGTGTTTAGCGTTTGCGTATACGTGTACTTACGTTTTTAATTGTTCCTGATGATGGGTGAATAGCCGAAACTGCGGTAGAACAAGGTAAGATTAATGGATTAGTAGACGTGCAGCAATATACTGAAATTAATCAAAGCTTACCAACAACACCTGTTTTGGTTATTAAGATTCATATTTCATCAAAATCTGTTGAAACCAACCATTTAAAATATTCTGTTAAATATGCACAGATGTAGGGGAAAATAGGGGGGGGGGGGGGGAAGGGTCGTTTACTGGCGTTTCTATTACGCAACTGCAACACGCGCTTGCAATTAATTATTTTGATAGTGTCCTGCCTACTGGGAAAACGTGTTATATTGGCAAGCAGTTACACATCTTCTATACAGGGTGATTTTTTTAAATGGGCCACCATTGGCATCTCAGAAACTATGAAAGTTACAACAATCTTTAAATGGGGGACCTTCCCTACTTTTTCCCTTACATTAAAACTACAATATTAACATTTTCAAAAACTCCGCCATTTTTCCAATATGGCGGCCATATGGCGGCCAACTTCATTTTTTCAAATGGAAACTGCTATTTTTATGTTGAATTTCGATTGAGGACACGAATTTAAGACATTTTTATTCTTTTGTGTTTTTTCCTAAACCCTACCGTTAATGAGCTACAGCCTCTCAAAAATTTTCTATTTTATGTGATTTTTTTAATTGGGCCACGATTGGGATCTCAGAAAGTATTAATTTTACAGCAAACTTTAAATGGGGAACCTTTCTTGTTTTGTGAGAAATTAAAAAATATGTAGTTAAAATATTTCTAAATGGCCGCAATTTTCCAATATGGCGGTCAACTTTGAAATTTCTTATGGAAACCCCTACTTTTTATGACGGATTTGGATTTTACATGCAATTGAAAGACTTTTGTATTCTTGGTTTTTTTTTTTTTATAAACTTAACCGTTTAGCCACTAGGAGCGCTGAAAGTTTCAGAAACTTACAGAAACTCTTATTTCAACAATTATTAAAGAGGCATGTTTTACCATTTGCAATTTACCATTTAAATTTACTTAAATTACTGTTAAAAAAATCACCTCTCCTACCCCACCCTACAAGTCACAGTGAATCTGTTTAATAATTTAAATATGTTTGTGAGAAAGTATGTGCCAGTTCCTGGTACCGTTTATTTAACAATAATTTAAGTAGCCTACGTTTTTTGTATAAAATAAAGTATTTGTGAATGGTAAAACATGCCTCTTTAATAATTGTTGAAATACGAGTTTCTGAAACTTTCAGCGTTCCTAGCGGCTAAACGGTTAAGTTTATTAAAAAAAAAAACAAGAATACAAAAGTCTTACAATTGCATGTAAAATCCAAATCCGTCATAAAAAGTA
>JAGFPH010000983.1:109993-134758 GCA_018207615.1 Philaenus spumarius
GCGCGCAACCAGTTACCAATTACTGGTAACTCGTTGCAGTCTCCCCCCCTTGCGAGAAAAAAAAAAAAAAAAAAAATTTTTAATTTTAGGTGAGGTATTGGGGGTTAGAGGATGGTAGGTTATGGCAGATTTAGAGACAATTGAAATATCTGCAAATATAAAAGAAAATAGACGCCCTAATCGCGACCAGAGTGTAATTTGAGGATATAGTGATGGTTCTAGTGGTTTATAAACTAGGGAGGCATAACGAATGCTGTATTCTCCCTGGCACTTGCTTTTTTAGTATTTTACGGTACGTTGATAATTTGATTGTTATTGATTTGATTCTGATGAGGTATAGATTCTTGTAATATGGTTTAGGTTTTTGGTGGTTGGTAATTGGTTTAGGTTAATTCTGTTGTGATAATTTGATAATTTTCGTGGTGATGATGAATTTTGATATGGCACATGCCTTTGGTTTTTATATCCCTTTTTTATTTATGTTGGTTTTTTTTTTTTTTTTTTTTTTTTTTTTTTTTTTTTTTTTTTTTTTTTGGGATGTACAAGTAAAAAGTTATTAAATTTAAAAGAGTGATGGAATATTTCGAGGTTATGGGGTGAATGTGGTGGTTTCTAAAAGTAATACTATTAACTAATTTGGTTTGTACTTAATTTATATTTTTAATCTATGGGTGGGAGTATTATTGATGATAGGTGGCATGGTTAAGGGATGGATTGAAATTTTTGAGATTTTATTATATTTAGGTATAGGAAAAATTTGCAAGGAGTAGAATTATGTAGGAAAAAATGGTTATAGTTGAATTTTATGGTGGGATTAATGTGGAATTGGATTGAGTAGTAAGAAGGATAATTTAGGATTGGTGTAAATTCGTTCGTAGACTATTGCGTTGGAAGAAATGTTGTAGGCACATATGCTCAATAACCAGCAAGAAATGATGATGATGTCGCAGTTGATGGTTTTTTTTTTTTTTTTTTTTTTTTTTTTTTTTTTTTTTTTTTTTTTTTGGTTTGTAGTTGATTCTAATATTTGTTAATTTTCCGCTGGGATTGTTTACTTCGAGCCATATATGTAGCAGTTCTCGATGATCTGTTTCTGTTGGTGATGGTGTTGACGAATTTTGGTTTAGGTTAGGTTGGTTAGGTGAGGTATTGTGATGGTGTGGTAATGTAGTTTGAGGTTTTGAGGTTTGTTTTAGGTGTTTTGGTAGGTGAGGGTATTTTTAGAATTGAGGTTAGGTAATGGTGTGAAGTAGGTATTTAGGTGTGTGGGTTTGGAGTTTTTGTGGGTAATTTATTTGTCTTATGAACTAAATTAATTATATCTTAAAACTATTGAATTTGGAGGTTAGGTAATGGAGTGAAATTAGGTATTTAGGCGTGTGGGTTTGGGGTTATTGTAGGTATGCTATTTGGCTTAAGAACTAAAAAAATTTTGTCTTAAAACTATTGAATTTACTAAGGCTATCTTAAATTAAATTACCAAAATTGTTCATCACCAAAGACGCGACAAGATTGAGATAACTTGAAGTTATATATTTTTTGGTTTGATGGGAAAAGGATGGTTATAAGGTTATTGGGTTTACGCGTTATGAAATAAAAGCAAGTGCGGTGATCAGTGTAGAAGAAAAATATAAAATGGGTGTATACGCTAAAGTTAATCGATTTATAAAAAGATGACCAAAAAATTATACAAACATTGAGACACAAACAAGAAAAAATACAAAAACCAATATATGGTTTAATTAATATTTAGGGCACAGTTTCGGCTGGTAGGCTGAAACTGGCGAAACGACAACCATTTATAAACACAAAAATGTGTATCATGAGACACAAGAAAAACATCCATATGAGTAGGTAGTGGATGGAATACAGGAATTGATTTTATTTGAAAAAAAAAAAAAAAAAAATACAATTCGAGGCACGAATATAAGTATAATAACTTTGGCCTGCGCAAGATTAATTGAAAGGCAATTTTTATTTCCCTCTACATGGCATTTTTGTTAGCTTACGTCGTGTTATTTGTTGTTTTCGTGGATTTCGACGCGTCGTCCTGGATGGGATTATCTCGCGTCGATTGATTCACACGGAACGTTTTAGTGCACGACGTAATTAAGGGGCGGGTTCGATTTAATTCGAATAAACTTAAATAATATAATAGCGAAATCTTAAATGCTAAATTCGAATAGGAATATATTAATATATATATATATAACTAACTTATAAACTAAGACAGACCAGAGTGGTAGACAGGTAGTAAAGAGAAAGTAGATAGTATAACAAAATGTTGTATGTTCTGATGTGGGTGGATAGATGATTTGGGTTAAAAAAAAAATTTGGTGAAAATATTATTGTTGACTCGAAATTAAGGAAGGTTTTTGAGAGGATGCAACTATAAAATTCTCTGGCAGTTGGCCTAACTACTTTTTCCAAAAGCCGAGGCTATCTCCAAGCATCTCCAGTGTAAGGCTCAATTATAGTTTCTTATGATAAAAAAAATTAAAAGTGAAGTTAATTTTATATCCAATGAACAAAATAAAAATAATGATCTAAAAGAAAGGAGCTGATTACACACAGCGATACATATGAAGACAGTCGGACGATTGGTGAGATTTTAAAGTTGAAGTGGAAAAAAAAATTTGATGGATCTGAGAAAAATGCTCTAATCATCGAATAGTTGTTACGTCATGTTGGGTAGAGGTAAGCCCTCGTAAGAGATCACCCAAGCCATACCTATCGACCGAACGAAACCATCGATAGATTAGAGATGTAAGCTATTGTTTCGAGTTAGAAGGATGAAGTAGGAAGTAAGAAATAACTTATAATCTAATATCTAATCTAATATCACCGATCGGAGCCAGGTGTTAAGGCAAAGGCAGGTCGGCACGATCGGGTTGATAATTAGATTTGGTGGGGGTTAAAAATGGTAAATTTCTGTAGGGTATTTGGTAGTTAACTTCTTATTTAACGATAAGTATTGTATTCAATCTTATGTTGTTAAATAATATTTATATTTAATTAAATAGTAGAAAAGATTAATCATTCATTGGGTTAATTTTGTTATGTCAGTTAGGGCCCTATGTACGTCTTAATTTCTTTTAATATGGTTAGGGTTTTTATAGTTAATCTGATTTTTTGTTTCGTTTCTTTTAATTAACTGCATTATGTTTATTTCCACTGTATGATAATTTTTTTACCGTTTGGTATTTCGTTTATTGTTTTCAATATTAAGGAATTGGTTGTTCGTGAAAAATGTAATCCGTCAGATAAGAAAAACTTTGGCGAATCGTAATCGTCGATATTGAATCTAATCAATGTTACATTAAATAAGGTTGTTATAAATTTATTGTAGGATTTTATTTGTGCAAGTATGTGTGGTTTTGTTTTAATTTTTGGGAATATCGGAAGTTCGAATAACGCGATTTCACCGTTTGGGTTGCAACGTCTAATAAGGTTTATTATTGAAATAACGTTAACTCGTAGTTGCTCGAAGGTTTGTTGCTTGAGCAAGTCGTTGGTTCCGAGAATTAGATTTGTTAATTTATTTGGGAAAATTATTTTTCTGTTTAATTTTATATAAAGTTTGATTTTTGCAGCAGTCGCTCCTGGCAACCCATGAAAGTACACTTTTGTTGACTGGTTATGGTTTTGTAATTGGTAGTGCCGACCTAGACGAGTAGTGTGACTATCTCCGATAAAAACTATTTGTCTGAGTTGGGTCATAACTGTAGAATTGCGTTTGCTTGATGGCTGCTATTTGGTGATATTGATTATAATGTTGTCGTTATTATTTGTATTTGTTATAGGCTTTATGATTGTCCAGGTGTGACTGTAGTTTTGAGAAATAATTATTTTGGTGCAAAACTATTATAAACTATATTGTCGGTTTACTGTTAATATTGTCGGTTTATTTTTAATATACAAAGATTTATTGAAGGTTGGTGGCTGTACTATTTATTTGATGAATTAGCTGTAATTCAGAGAGACATAATTATTTGAAAACTATTAACTAGGGAAAAATTTTTCTGAAAGCAATAAAGCACAAAAATATACCAATTATCCATTTGAAATCACCAGCTCGATCTGAAATTGGAAAGGTCGGGTAGGCCTGTAAGCAATGAATTAAATATGAATGGAAAGAATTGGCAAAAGTTAAGATTATGTAGCAGTATAATACCTGTAAACAATAGATTATGAACACACCAAACAATTTACCTGCGTTTGTTTACTTATATCTTAGCTCCAGATGTCCTGGGATGCTTCAATACCTTGGTCAAGTAATATGCTGTTATTAACCTATTAATGAGTAGTAAGCCCAATAATAACCATTGAAGCCTATTTATTGGTTAAAGTGAACAATATTTAATTTGCATTTGCTTTTGGTTAATTGTTTAGGTGTAATCAAATTACTATATTTAATGGAATTATTTTTGTTTTAAAATTATTGAATATTATTTGAAACTACATTTGTGATATTATCAATGTAGGGGCTATAGTAGTATAATAATATGATCATTGATTGAATTCGTTTTACAGAAATATATTACCTATAAGCAGAGAATCTGGTTAAGTATGATTTATTTATCTCAAAACTGTTTAAGATTGATTTAATTATTCAATGTTTTCTGAAAGTACTGTAGTTTGATGTAATGTTGCCACAGCTCTGATTCAAATGTCAAGTGTTACAATTCAGTTTAATTAGAAATAAGATTTAGATTTCTGAAAAGGTGAAATAATTAGGGTATATGTATAAAACATATTAGTGTAGGCGCAACGTGTCAATAACTATGCTGAAATGAACATGGTGTCATGTTTGCAGGTTATAGGCTAATGTACAGTGTAATACTGTATTATTGTTGACTAGCAGATGTTGGCCAAAAGGTGTATATATTTAAAGCAATTTACTTGAAATTACGTTTCCTGAAATATTATCAATCAGCGTTAACAAAATTGGACTAGGCCTAATAATTATAAAAACCTATTTTACCTTAGATACCCTGAAATATGCAAAATAACTAGACATTACCACTGACACTGTGAAATATATGCAATGTGTGGGTGGCCAACTATGAAAGAGTACTATCTGCTGTGAGTTAGTTGTAAGACACAAAAAAGGTAGGCTATAAATATAAATACTTAATGTTGTTAACTGTTAAGGCGGTGCAGGCTGACCTAAATATATGGTGAATATAAAATTTACAATGAAAATATATGGAGTGGTATATTTATAGGTTATTGGTTAGGTCCTGCTATGCAAACAAACACAAAGTTCGTTCTACCCAAGGCAGTACTAAACTGATTAGGCCTATTGAACAATATTGAACTTTACTTGAGAGGTTAGGTTGATCGCAGTTATTATAAGTAGGCTGTCAGTGAAGTAATCTGACTTTCAAATATGAATAAAGTAAGGCACTGCTAATTATAATATAGTAATAATAAGTTAAGTACTCACCAATGAAGCAGGAAATACATGCAAAAGAAACACTTATATACCATATTATATGCAAAAGAAATGGGTGTAAAAATAAAAATATAGTGAACGTATAATTTAATTAATATAAGGTCAAGCGTGTCTAATTAGTATTAAAATATTTGTTGATTAAATTTATCAATAAAAAGATTTGTTCGGTTCGCAGGTGACTGGGTTACAAAAAATGAAAAACGTGGTTTTTCGCCGGCGGAAAACGGTGATGTAAAGTAAGCAAGGTCTGACACGAATAAAATTGGTTTACTACGCTAGGCTATCATTTAAAAAAAGCTCTGCAATCATTTACTGAGGATCGTAACCCGCTCATCTACCATTTACTGTGACAGTTAACCCTACGATGTTATTAAGGTAATAACTGCCCAGCGTGTTTTGCGTCGACTTAGTAAAAATTATGGAAGTCGTGACTGGATTACTCGACCCAAAATGGCCGTTACCCACACACGCAGAGGAATTGAATTAATATCAACCTAAACCAACCGATTGCCTTTACACCAAACCTGGTAATCCGATTCCGCCAGCTTTAATGAGCCCCTAATTAATTATATATAAGTCTAACTAATTAACTATAAGTTTAAACTAATTACACTAGTCACTGAACACGAAACGCTTCATAACCGAAAGAACTTATCACTGTTAAATATTTAAATACGAGTGCGCGATTGATTAAATATGTCGTTAGGCGATAACCGATTAAAATATATAATTAAAGTTTGCTTATGGCATAATTTACAAGGTTTTGAGTCAGTGTGGAAAGTTGCCGGCCGCAGACGATATGACCTGGCTCACTGCGTAGTTTCTTGCTCGGCGTATCCCACTCGACTGCAGTACTCGTTCAAAGTCACGGCCAAGGTCGGGTTCTGCGCATGCGCGCAACCAGTTACCAATTACTGGTAACTCGTTGCAATTTTATAACTATACATTTTTCATCCATTTAAAATTACAATATCCATTTTAAACTAAAACATACCTAGAAAAATAATCCACAATTTAGGCCTACTCTCTTCAAAATCGCATTACTTCACCAAACTTTCATCTAAATACTCTTGTACAGAATAATATGCCCTCTGTATTAAAAACATTTTAATGCTGGCTTTAAATTCTTTTTCACCTAAATTCTTTACATCAGTGGGCAGTTTGTTAAACAATTTAATTCCAAAGTAATAAGGTGTTTTTTTCAAAAATAGAAAGTCGATGCTTAGGATAGTTTAAGTAGTTAAGGACTTCCCTATTACGGGTTGATAAGCATGGAAGCTCTGCCTTTCAATGAAAAAATCTATTTGCTTCTTAATTAGCAAAAGACACTTATAAATAAAAAGGCTTGGAACAGTCATCAATTTTAAATGAATAAATACATTTCTACAAGAACTTCTAAGACTACCAAAATTCATAATCCGAATATACTTTTTCTGCACTTTAAAAATATCTGCAATGTCTGATGTCAAACCCCAGACCTCTATTCCATACTGAATTCTGGAGAAAAACAAAGCATAATAGACTAGTTTCCTTATTTCGGGACTGACAACATCTCTAAGTACCAGCATCTGATAGCAGAGGGAATGAAGTTGATTAGTTAAATTTTGTATAAATGGCCTCCAAGAGAGATTCTTGACAACCAAAATTCCCAGAAATGTTGTCTGTGATTCCACAGTCTGCCTACCTCCCAAAATACAATTGATTTCACATTTTTTCCTGCTTTGTGCAGGTTTAAAATGAATAATCTGGGTTTTTTCCCTGTTCAATTTCAGACCATTTACAGCAAACCAAAGAGAAAGTTCATCAAAAGTACTATTTATTACAGCATTTAAGTCGCTATTTGACCGGGCTTTGAGAATTGGTGTAGTGTCGTCAGCATAAAGGATAGATTTACAACCAATATTTGGGGGCAAATCGTTAATGTAAATCAGAAAGAGTAAAGAACCCAAAATTGATCCTTGAGGGACACCACACTTTACTCTCTTCCAACTTGATTGATAGATCAGATTATTACTATGGACGATAGTCCTTTGATATCGGTCCTCCAAACACGATTTGATCAAACAAATTGACGTTTCATCAAAGTTATAATATTTAAGTTTCAACAAAAGAACCTCGTGATTCATACAATCAAAAGCCTTGGACAGATCACAGAAAAGCCGCGCCGTGCTTTATTTACAAGAACAGTGCTAAATCAAAAAATTGTGTTAGTTCAAATTAAAGTTGTTCATTATTAGCTAGAAATTTAGTTGTATTTTCAAAACTGTATTTATTTGTAAGCCTACTGTCTACAAGTACAACTAGTCTTTAGATACGCCAAGAATAAGAACTTGAAGTATCTTGAACATGATGCAGAATAAAAACTATTTAGATTTGTTTAAAAACATCATTGGTCTGTAAGTTGTTCTAGTAACACTGATTTAAATAAAAACCCGAACCACAAAACAAGGAACAAAAACAATAACTAAACAACTAAAATGTAAGTTATGTTTACTACGTTACCCTTATGTACATTTCGATGACATGGTCATCATCCTCAGAGGGTTTTAACACTACTACAGAATACAACAATATTACAGAGCTTTATATACACGCCCTCCCCCCACTCCTCCCCATACCGGTTAATCCCAGACCGACCTGGTGGGGGAATGGGAGGAGCCACATTAAATCTATTACAAGTATCTATTATTAACAATAAAAAACAATTTAACAATAAATTATAAAACTATTAAATACAAAAAATAACAAACTGGTCTACTAAAACTATAAAAGTCAAACAGAAATAAAAATAATAATAATAAAATAAAAAACTAATAGGCCTAATGAAATAAATAACAAACAAAAGAAAGTAAATACTTAATAAAATAAAATAACATAACCTTTAAAATCCAATATTAACAAATACAGATCAACAAAATATAAATAATATAGGTCTATGGTTTAAAAAATACAAATAACTGAAATTTAAAAAGTTAAATTAAAGTTAAGAAATATTACCAATAATAAATACAGTACTATCTATTGCTAAAAGTTCCTATCCAGACCTAAGTAAAGAAAACAATGACGAGTTAGGAATAGGCCCTTTATCTGCATTTAATAACATATCATTGTCAGCCTGAAAAATGGAAGTGCTTTCCATGCTGTTCAATAACTTGTTTGACGTCACTTCTTTTTTTAACCTAACATTGGATATTTCCAAGTTATGGTTTATTTCAAGAATGTGCTCCGCAACGCTAGATTTTCAGGCCTATTGTACTTAATATGTGATATGTGTTAGGCTGATTCCCACATATTTCCATTATTATTTCCTTATAGCTCGCTTGGTTCCATCAAAATCGATCAAAACGTAAAATACCAAAATACCATAGAAGTACCGTGTTCAAAGCCATGTGGTGGATTCTACCGTGGGGTTGGCGTGCGAAGCACGCAATGCATTGTGTATTGAAGATACTCCCAATACGGGGGTTGGCATGCGAAGCACGCAATGCTCTGTGTATTGAATATTTTCCCAATATGCGGATTGGCGTGCGAACCATTTTGCAGCTATTCAGCACCGTCGTGAATAGACCTATTTCCCAAATTGTTGGTTGAAACCCTTAAACATAGGCGTATAAACTTAATTTTGGAAATTTGCTCAACTCACGTCAGCGGTTCAGCTGCGTGGTCGAATTATTGAACTTGAAAGAGAAAGTAAAAACATTGTTCATATGCCTTTGGTTTTATAGCTTCCAGTTTTCGGGTGACTTTTAAAGGATTTGTTTATTAGCGTCAATCCCTACAATTATTGCTCATTAGCTGCCTTGTCCACACCTCCGCCCCCTAAAGTATAGCTGATATCAGTGTCACAAGGTCGAACAGAAGTGTCATCTAATGCATTGCTTTTATGCAATATTTGTCGTTTTAAATCCAGTAAATACACTTCAGTTTATACGAAACGATGAAGTAAAATAACACTGCAAAATTATAATTACTCTTAATGTTTTCTGAGTTACAACAAAATAGGGTTCAGCATCGATGGCCGATGATTTCAAAACATCGATGTTTTCATGTCGATGATCGATGTTTTTTACGTCGATGGAAACCAACCGATAATTTTGCTACATCGATGTTTTTAAATATTTACAGTATTTTTTGTGCATTTATTTTGATAAATTAATCATGAATTGACATACTGAGTTCGACATTAATTAAAAACAGAACCTTGTTTTCATAAGAAGTCAACATCATATATAAATGCAATATTAACGTTTTGTATCGATTAGTTAACATTTTCACTGCTAAGGACGACATGCGAGCTTGACAATTAACACTATGAGAAGCGGCCGACGCACAGTGCTTGGGAGTATTTTCAATACACAGTGCATTGCGTGCTTCGCACGCCAATTTTAAGCCCACGTGCTATGGACGCACATGTGCGTCCGCTTTAAAATGTTAGTGATTATTACGTAGAAAGGTTCAAAATAAAAAATAAAGTAATTTCTACTCATTTAGGCTATAAATATAAAAAATAAAAGGCAAGGTTAGTAGGTTTTCTGAAGCGATTACTTTTTTTAAATATACATCGATGTTTACCGTTAAAATACATCGATGTTTTCAGGTCGATATAATTGTCACGTCGATGGTTACTGCCGATTTTAACATCGATGTTTTAACTATCGATGCTCATTCGTACAACAAAACAACTTTTTACGTAATACATCTAACAGGCACTTTACACTTCGGTTCAATATTCATAGCAAAGTCTCGTATATTTGTTTTAAACATTTATGTCTTCATTTACCTACTGTTGATTCTAGCTGGAAAGGATTTGTTTGTTGGCTGTGATAACCACCACTTGTTCATTAGCACCCATCTCGCCTTTAAGTAAACTCCAAGCTGACATCAGTGTCAAAAGGTTAGACAGACATATCATGTTGGGTTAAGCAGTATCCATTGTTCAAATCTAATTAATGAACTTCAATTTGTGAAACAAATAAAATGTTCTAACATTTACTTTTTAATTTTGTAGTCTGTAAGACTTTAAAGTTAATTATGTTAAACACATACTTGGAGTTAAACACTTTTTACGGTGAGTTCAATAATCCCTTTTATTTTTCATGACGTACATTTGTTATGTTTTCTCAAAATTAAACATATCTTCCTTTATCCGCAGGATTTTGTGAAGCAATGGAAGCACTTTCACTTCAACTAAAGGCCTGAGAAGATCGAAACAGAACAAGTTTTATAAATTATAGTTTTATTGTGTTTCAATAGTACAGCTAAAACTTCTATTTGAAAAAGAAAAACAAATTTCATTTAAGGGTGAAGAAAGCAAAGTATTTAAACGTAACATTTAATTATTTTTAATTAAAGTGTTTATTGTAGTTTAAAAAACGAAAAACATGAAATTTGTTGTTTGAAATATTTTCTTTTCCTCAGAGAGGATTTGAAAATTTAATTTGTTTTACAGTAGTAACAGAAAAGTAAATACAATTATATTGCTGCTTTTTACTGGGTTTGGAAAATTTTGAAGTTTGTGGATTGGCACCTTATTAATACAAATGATAAAACATTAGAAAATTGGAAAATCCACACAATTAGTTTGAAAAATAAAATTAACAATGTTATACGGTACTTTTATTTCCTTAGAGATTTGTGTAACGAAAGAATCTTGCGTATGTTGTATCTTTCCTTGATACAGAGCAGAATTGAATATGGAATAATTTTTTGGGGCAGTACTTATGACACTTACTTAAACACAATATATTATCAACAGAAACATGTAATCAGATTAATTTTAGGGAAAAGTAAATTTGTTCATTCGCGTCCTCTTTTTCTACATTTAAAATTTTTGCCAATTAAATATATTTTTGTGTACAAAGTTTTAGAAATTTTTTGTTGCAAAAGTGGTAACTTACCTCAAAATTCAATAGAGTATAATCAAAAATTAAGAACAAGGAATCAATTCCAAGTACCAAAACCTAATAACACTTTTTATACTAAAACCATAAATTTTATGGCGCCTAGAATGTTTTATAGATTAATTAATGAAATCAAGCAATTACATGGCATTAGCTTATTTTTGAAGCTAAAAAAATGGCTGTTTACATTGTAGAACCTGGATTCTTTAATTGACATTCCAAAGTAGTACAGATGTGTTTTTTATTTATTACTTTTTATTTAACTTTTTTACATGTTTTTCTTTTGTTGTGTATTTTTCCTATCAAGACTTGTCCTTTTATGAGTTACCAATTGTTATTTATTATGTTTAGTTTATTTTCTTTTTTAATTATGGATGTATTGTTCTTTGGAATGGTGTTTACATTGGAAGCAAAAAATTTTAGTTAACAATTAATTGTTTGAATTCAATAAATTATAATATGATTTAAAAGTTTATTAAAGTGGCCGAAAAAAATTCAAATTTAGTAGTAATTTACTTTCACTATCTGAACGCTTCTTAAAAAACAACAATATTAAGAAATAGGAACCTTCAAATGGGCAAAATGCCTTGAAGGCCCTTAATTTTCTCCTTCTGATTATATAAAACATATAGTTTAAAATGCTGAGTAGTTTGTAGTTTATAATTACAAGATTATCAATCTTGTATACACCAACATTCTTTTGTTCTTTTGTTTTGTTTGACTGATCAATGTAAGTAAGACTATATTTCTTTAGTTTCTTCTCCTATTTTTGTATGTATAAATCTTATAATATATTTATTTAGTTTTTATGTATTTAGTGTTACGTTGACATCAGTCTTGGCAAGTTTATTACAATGTTTGAACTTGGACACGTGTTTAGTTATTTTTGTATTTTGGTGACTTTTGTTTAATTATGTATAAAAAAGAATGATTGTTATTAATTTGTAGCAGATAAAGGAAATAAATACATTTATTATTATTACTATTTATTATTATAAATACATTTATTATTATTAGTCTAAGTAAACACCTTTAAACAAAAGTCCCACTCTTCAAACTTTCGTTGGAATACAACTACATCAGAAAAATGAAGCATACTTCGACAATGCTCTGCCCATAACCTTAATTTAAACACGAGCCAATAAATACAATTTATTTCTGAATCAGACAAAAATGATGTGCAAAATATTGTAATACGAAAATGCTTCTTCTCAAAGTGTCGGAGGAACCATTTAGTTACAGGGTTTTGAATTTCAAGTACAGTTTAATTTTCGTACACAGTTCAAATACAATTTAAACGTAACCGCGTCCTGAATGTATTTCATGACAAGTTATTTTATTCTATAAGCGAAAGTACTTAACAATTTCTAACTTAATTTCCACGTCATTTGCATTCTTCTTTCCGTGTTTTATACAAGTTTATAACAAACAAGTTGAATATTCCTGTCGTTGCCTGGAGGTAAATGGCAAAGTTGACTGTTGCTTGAAATCAAGTTATAAGTTTGCGAATAGTTAAATTTGATGTAGGCTATATGTATGAAGGCAAGAAGGAGCAACATATTGTCCGTGACAGTACCAACAGATTTAATTTAATTATGGTTCGTTCAGTACCTTCTTAAAAATTACTGACATCAAATTTAATTAAACTTAAAAACTAAGAACATAAATGTAATAAATAATAACTACATTTACATATCTTCTAAGGTTTAGTGATGCATAGGTGGTTCTCTGTACTTTTATTAGCGAATTTCCATAGGAAAAAATGAGCTATTGCAGTAGCCCTTTTGGTGAGACTCAAGGGAGTAGCAAATGAGCATCGATCATAGTCCCCAGAACACGTTTTGGGGTGTCATTAAAATTCGTATATATATATGTATGTGTTCGGACTCTAACGGCCGCATTTTAAGTCCGATTTGATCCAAATTTGGTACACGTGATGGTTGTCTATGTTGCTCGGACGAGTTTGTTAGTAAAAAAAATCCAACAACCGAAAGTACGTTTTTTGACAGGAAGTAACTATTTTTTAAGATTTTTACCACAAGAATGAAATTTTTTTTAGAGTTTCTTCTAAAGATATAAATGTAGGATGTTATTCTGCACATTTTGTTTTTCTTACGCGACCTTATAGCTCGCTTGGTTCCCCACAAAATACCATAAAAGTACCCGGTTCGAAGCCAAGTGGTGCAAACTCGCGAGGCCACTAGGAGGAAACAAATTCTACTAATATATTGCGTACACAGGCAGCTGTTCAACGCCTTCTTGAGTAGACCTGTTTATCAAATTGTTGGAAATTTGCTCAACTCACGTCAGCGGTCCAGCTGCGTGGTCGAATTATTTCTATTAGTAGTACTATTGTAACCATTTCAACTCGCTGTAGATACCAGAAGTTTATTTCAACGCAACGGAGATTTTAATTGAACTAAATTAGTTCATTGAAGACATTCAAGGATTCATTTACTCTATGGACGAACAAGCATGTATGGTCATACTCTTGCATAGTTACATTGCATTTCATATAACATTATTAGGTTTCAGGATAACACCACCTTCAAACATTTTATTTAACTGGTGTGTTTTAGTACCTATGTAGAGCAAACGATATCATCAAATAATTTTTTCTTCTGGAATCTGTCCAGAAGTGCTCATATAAGAACAAGGTTATGTAGTAGATGGGGTATCTCCAATGAACGAATATAACTGATAAGGTAACGCCAGAATTGAAAAAAGATTGGGCTTAATTTTGTTTAGAACAGTTTCGGCAGGTGAGTACCTTTGGATCTACGGCCATGTAAAAGCAAACAATTTGAGAACATATTATATATTCCTAAATAAACATTTATATTGTGCTCCTTTATATTTATATAATACTAGTGGACCCAGAAATGCTTCGCTATTGCTTGATTTAATTTGAAGGGTAGTTATTCCATTTCATTACATTGACTTAAGTAATCGAATTCCAAATGGTTTTATGCCACTTAAGAATATACTACACAAATTTAGATTTATAGTTTGTAAACCTTTATAGATAATACTGTAAACCTTTTGATTGCTTTTACCTAATCTAAAAAGACTGATAGTTGTGAAGAATTGTAAAAAACCTGATTCTAAATTAGCCCAATTGGTTGCAAATAAAAGTGTTTTGGTTCATTGTAGGCCTAACCTAAAATTATGTTCAGTTTTTGATCCAAATCAGTTGTTTTATATATAATATGTAACAACCAATGTTTGAATTGAATTAAAATATAGTAAGCATTTTACGTTGATTTTTGTTTTTTTTTGCTTTTAGTTTCCTAATCTAACCTAAAAAAGCTGGTTTTTTTTAAGAATAGTAAACTGATTATAAATGCTGATTAAAGTTGCTATGGTAATTAATGTAAACAAACATAACGTTTTGCTAAGCTTTTTATACGAACAGCTGTTTTTGTGCGCTATGGTCTTGAGTCCACACAAAAGAGGCTGTTTAGTTTATTCCAAATTTGAAAATTTTTCGGGAAGCTTTTTCTTTATATAAAAACCTAGTTCGGACTATTACGAACATTTTAAAACAAAAAATAGCCAAATTGATCCAGCCGTTCTCAAGTGATGCGCTTACAAAGGAACAGCAATTCATTTTTACTTTCTCCACCCTATACATAGTATATGGAGAAAGTATTGTTTTCGTAAAAATGTTTGAATTTGAATTTTCAGTTGAATTATCTGTTTTGGTGCTCCCAGAACCCCAAAAAATTGTTTAGTGCAATTATCTGTGTTGGTGCTCCCTGAACCCAAAAATATTTTTAGTGGAATTTTTTGTTTTGGTGCTCCCTGAACCCAAAAAAGTGTTTTTAGAGTGGTGTCTGTCTGTCAGTCTGTCTGTATGTATACACGACCAGAGAGGACACTAGTGGTCCGATTTTCATGAAATTTGGTATGTAGGTACTAAACTCTAATACCTCCAGGCGTTTTTTGCATTTTTTTGAATTTTTAATTTTTAAGGGTAATTTACCCCTAAAAACCCATAAAAACCGACAAAAATGCAAATTTCTCAAAAACGGCTCTAACGATTTTGATCAAATTTTCAGTATTTATAGTGCTTAAGATGCCAAACAAAATGACACCACCCGCTTTTATCAAAACTTCGGCGTTTTATAATTATGGGGAAATGTTTAAAAATAAACAAGTTTGTGTTGTCAATCTAGCATCGCGGCAGCGGCCGCACGGGGTAGCACCACGGTAGCGAGCACGGCCAGTAATTCAAAGGTTGCGCGATCGAATCCCGCCTTGGACAATAATTTTTTTATACGATTGACGTAGGTAGAATATTATTTTTTTTGTTTTGTTCTAAAAAGTAGTAAATAAAATGATTAAAAACAATATTATTTTGACTACAGTAAGTTGGGAGAAAGTTTGTGTCATTTAACTGATACCGTTTATTATTATATAGATTAATATCCCAAATTGTGTTTTTAAACAAAATTTTCTATTCGTTAATTTAATATTACTTTAAAATCTAAATAAACAACTATCCTTTACTTGATAAAATACACTTTGAACACAAAATCTCACAACTAATTATTAACTCAAACGCGTTTCAACGTCAAAGTCGCCATCGTCAGTGATGCACTAGCTACAATAGTCAAACTATAACTGCTTTGTGTTCAAAGTTTATTCTATCAAGTATATCTTCTCACAAGTCAAGCTCAATATTTATTTATAACTATCCTTTAGATAAAAACAATTTTCAGAATCTAAAATTAGAAAACAATAATATTAGTTTGATTTTTGTATTTACTGACCCAGGTAAATTCCATTGTTTGATTAGGTATTGTTTATTGATTATGTTTCGATTGTGACTTGTTGTAGGATGTAGTATGTTAGTTAAAGCTAAATGAAGCTAACATTGTTTCAGTTGATCAATACCCTCACGTGTGTTGTTAATTTGTTAATCACACGAATACGTAATGCATTTAGCGTACAAACAGAATATTTAACAATTGTAAAAATCCTTTGTCTGTACAGCATCCAGTCGTTGAGGTAGATTTAGTATTTTTGTAACTTTGCATGTGATTGGTTTGTTAGTTCTGACAATCCCCACGCGTGTTCATTAGCGCCCTTGTCCATTCCTTTCTATAATTAAACTCTCAGCTGATCCAACTTTTCAGTGCTTTTAAATAGAGAGAAATTACGTTTTAGGTATTAACAAATTTTTTTAATTGCTCAGTATACAACCTTCATTATACATAATAAATTAAAAGAGCACATTTTTGTTGTTAAATAAATGTAGTATTAAATTTTTATATATTTCGATTTATCAATCGAAGAATAAAAACAATATCAACCAAACATTGGTTTATATATACATTTCATATTACAAGGTCAGATCAAACTTTTCTAGGATTTTTTAAAGTAAGACTAGTCATCGAAGCGTGATGAGGTCGATACCACATTTTGGTGATATTAGTTTCTAAAGCTGGGTTTTCTTAGCTCCGCACTTTCTGCGGAGCGCACTGCGCACTGCGCCCAGTGCACTGCGGAGCCTACTCAACAACATGTAATTGAACGAAGCCGTTTTCTAGACCTCTCCGCAATCCGCAGCGCGCTCTGCGCAACTGGACGAGTCCTCTGGGAGCAGTCAAGTGCGGACCGCGGAGCGCAACAGAGCTATTTTTGGACACTAGTTTTAATTCTACAAGAGAGTGCTGTAGTTGTATGAATATTATTGATATAATATCTACAATGTCTAATAAGTTTACGGCTAGTGAGGATGGACAGCTTATCGAACTCGTCGGTGGTCATCCAATACTGTGGAATATGGCAGATAAACAGTTTAAATACACTATGAAGGAGATTGACCTTTTGATCAACAAAAGTGGTACGCAATTATTTTTTGTTCTTTGTTTGGAAAGTTGTGATGGAAAGCAGACAAACGATGTGGTTGGCTGCCTGTATTAAGGCTCGAGTCCCTAAATTCAAAACGGCGAAGTTGGTTACAATTTCAATCCATAACCTAACCATGCCTTCACTTTTAAGCATATTTTTGTGTTATTTTCGTCAAAAAACGAAAATTGTATTTTTTTCTTAAATTAAAATAGATTGTGGGTGTTGATTGCTAAGGTTTTTTGCAATATCTCTTTTTGCAACTGAGTAAAAAATCAATAAAGTTTACTATTTATATCATATGTTTATGAAAACAAAACAACAGTTTTTGAAAATGTATTCGGCAATCAACATCTGCATATGACTACTTCAAAATGAAACCAAATTTTTAAATTTATTTCTCGAATTAACGGAAAAAATGTATTATTCTGCAGCATTTCTCTTATGGGAATCAGATTCAATATGGCGGCCCTTAACCAATCCAAAATCAACGATAACAGATATTAAAAGGAATATATTTATGTAATAATAATACACTGCAGCAAAATCCCGGCTAACCGAACTAAAGGGGGGGGGGGAAAGCAGATTTTTCATTTAACACTACAGTTTTGAAAGGTTTTGAATGTCAAACTAATTAAAAAGTATCTTTGTAAGCAACACTTATGTTCTTTATTTAAGTTAAAATTCCATTTTTAGGATTACAGTACATCACAATATACTCATTAAATTAATCGCAACAGTTTTCAATAAACACCCATTTTCGATTTCATTGATAGCAGCTAATTTATCACCTAAAGTAATCGCAACACGCTTCCGCTTATTGATAGTCGCTATAGCACAAAAATACGCTCGCAAAGTAAATAAAAAACCACTTGTGTCATGATATTAGAAGGGGTGGGAGAGTTAGCAGTGTTGTTATAGTTTTAAACTGATACAAAGTCAGATACGCAGCGCAACTGCGCAGCTAGGTAAACGCTACCGCTCAGCGCACTGTGCACTGCGCAGTGCGCTGCGCAAAAGTGCGGAGCTAGGGAAACCCAGCTTGAGTTTGTGATGACAATCAACTACTGTTTTCTCTGTTTTAAATAAACTCAGATTAAAATTGTGTATAGAAATATTACCTATTGTGTGAACTAGTTGTGTTAAAGCTAACAGTTGTTTTTGTAAAATAATGTTTGTCCATTTGATTTGCGGTGGTTGTGTGATGGAAGAGCAACGAGTTAACATCTAGTTCTGTGTGAAATCACAAAACCTTTTAAAAGAAGCAAACTGCAGACGGGCTTGAAGTTGGGGTCTGTTAAGGATCCATGACTGGTTGAAAGAGGTCCAGCAATTAGTCGGAAACGGCAATAGATATGGACGATAGTTGGGACACATCGTCCAACGAGTGTCATATTGTATGAATAAAGGAACTTGTGCTGTTAAATTGACGTTTAAATATCATAAAACGGCATTCGTTTGGTTCATGTTGTCGGTTTCGGTACGGTACGGTGAATTTTATGTGAGGTGGTTACACTTATACAAAAATTCGGAAGGATGCGCGATCCTTCTGAATCCTCCGACGACATTCCGAGTATAGACATTGACAAAAAGGTGTTCTTCATGTACGGGATCTAGCAGTTCAGATGAAGAATTCCTTCTCATGAGCCTACAATATGAGGAAAAGGCATGGCGATAAACCTGGGTACACCCCATTAAACAAAAAAAGAAAGGTAAGTGAAGAAGACACGTAAAAAGAGACATATGTTGTACTAGGTAATGTAACTGTACAAGTCATTGAATTATGTATGACTAGTACTTATTGCAGCTGAACTTTGTAAGCCCTACCTGCATCTATTACTATAATCTATTTATTGAAACAGTATAAATACATTACAATAAATAACGTTTGCAATAAATGAAGCACTCTACGTGATTGTCACGTGACATCGGAAAGTGTCGAGTGCTCGCGGAAACACCCGAGGCACTGCCGAAGAGCGTGGCTACACTTGTCAGATCCTTTCCGGTCCGCTCCTCTCAGTTTCTTCAAAATGCGTCGGGCCGGAGAGGACCGGACTGAATGAATGTCGTCGCTTCCGTTTAAAAACATGAGAAGCATTGTTCCACATTTTTTTTCCAGACGGAGAGGACCAGACCGAATCCGACAAGTGCAGCCGTAGCTTAAGAGATATTTGCAACAAAAACTATGACTCTAGTGCCTCTAAAAATTACCAACACCTCGTTACTTAGTTCACTGTTTCACTGTTGTCAGCTATAAAATACATGATTTTAGAAAGGAGTACTACATTGCATTCAGTAACAGCTCCAATTTAACTGGCAATTCACACATGATGTAAATTTAAAGAAATGTTTTGAGAGATAAGTTTGAAAGAGTTTTTTTTTTTTTTAATTTGTTCTGTAACACATAACACACACAACTATCGAACCTCAATACATTTTATATTGACATCAATACAAATAAGTAACTATATTTTGGGTCAGGGGAACTGATTCTGCAAGGAGTTGAAATTTGTATTACAGTATGTTTATTTTGCTGTACTGTATTTATTGTAAGAAACTAACGCACCCATGTCCTTCGCTAATTAGACAAGTTCAGTGTTCATAGAGGTAATATTTTCCAGGTTAATTTGCAACGCTTTTCGTTTGAATGACTATTTTCTCCCTACTATACAATTCGTTTGGCTTAAAACGTTATAGGTTAGTTGTTATTCCATTTTGTGTCAGCTTTAGAAATGGTAATAACTTTGCTGCTTTTACTTGTTTTGCCTCTCAATGCTTTGTACTTGGGAGACGAAATGAGGTCAGAGAGGGGAGGAAAGAAAATAACGAGGCTATAGAAGTTGTAACTCTACATTATAAAACTTATAAACTAGTTTTCGTGGAATTGGTTGTACCGTCAAGGCAGGTTCGGGGAGAAATAGAAGGGATGACACACCCTTCACTCCAGACACATTCTGATACTGTACTCTAGACCAGGCAAAGTACTGAACAATAAATACATTTTTGCCTACAGCTCCCATTTGGATACAGTTGGTTTTTGGGGGCTTTGATCTCATTTTTGACAATGCGAAATGCCCAGGGTGCACCAGGAGAGGGGGGCTCTGGCGGCGGGGGCTATGGGGGGAATTGAGTAGTTGCTGTAAAGACTTGAAAATTTACTGTCGGGGGTTTTTGGGGGCGCTGATTTCAATTCTGACCATTCGAAATACCTCCGGTAAACTGGAGGGCGGGGGGGGAGTTCTCTGGGGTTGCAAAAATCTGAAATAGTAAATACAAACGTACGTAATGTATGAAATAAAAACATTCTCAATAATACACAATTCTTGATTTCCAGCAAACAGTACTATTCCCTACTTTCACTTTTTCTCTCTTTGCCTTTCTTGTGACCACTCCTAACATTTCAAAGCTGCGCACAAGTCGAAACAGCTGCCATGGGAACCGGCCTGATCCTCACTCATCAGCCTTTAAGTCGTCATCTCAAAATATTTCAAAACGTTCCGTTTTCTCCCCATCGGCCCCGACTTCTCGGAGCCCCCAGCGCATCAAAGGCGTTTTTCATAGTCCAGCGCCCTAAAAAATCCCGGAGCGGAAATTTTCCAGTCTCTATCGCAACATCACAAATTTAATCCCATCACCGCCTACAGCCTCCCCGGTGCACCGTGGGCATTTCACATGGTCAGAAATGAGATAAGCGCCCCCAAAAACCCCCTATAACGGATTTTCGCGGCTTTTCATCAATTCTTAGAGGTTTCAAAAAAATTATGCCCTTTATGCACCTGCGATGCATTTCCACTTTCTCACGAAACTGGTCATATGTAGCCTTTACCCTGGTATTTTGCTGAACACGAAACTGCATCCAAATCGGAACTGTAAGCAAAAATGTATTTATTCTGGTCGAAATCGTACTAGTTAGCCCGGGTATTGTTTGCGTAAGTTCTTAATAACGTAACATTTATTTTTAATATAAACAACTAGCTGGCTGGATCCGGCTTTGCACGGTTAGACAAACCAAAGTTAAATGCATATAACAAAAAAAAAAAAAAGAAGAAGAAAAGTATATCCATAAATATATTACACTATGTATTCTTATGGGGATTTTTACTAACTTCGACCCCCCAAACCACCCTAAAATTTCGAAATTTTTGATAACCTTTCTTAGCGAGTAGCTATGGCCCTAGAGGAAGCTACATACCAAAGTTCATTCCAAGCCGTTAGGTGGTCTGTGAGATTTCGTGATGAGTGAGTCAGTGAGTGGTATTTGGATTTTATATATATAGATAGCGTTTACATGATATGTATTACTTCAACTGTAATAATAGTTTTTCGAAAAAATATTTGGTTACCTAGCGTGTTTTCTTTTAGTGTGAGAGGTTTCCGGTTTTATTCAGAGCCCTGGTTTTATTACAGTAGGAGTTCTATGAGCTACTATGGAGAGGGGAATAAGATCGTTGTGGAACAGAATGCATCTAAGGGAAATGGAAACATCTCCCGACTACACGTTCGCCAGGCCTTTTTGTCAAGATGTTTTATTTGGTATGAATATTCTAGTTTGCTGTATAACTTACCTCATTGTCATTTTTATTAAGAATACAATTGTTTGTCACAAGTATTAGATTTTTTACTTACTTATATTCAAAGTAGTTAAGCTTTATTTTCATCAAGGTTTGGCATTTCTATTTTGACTCAAGCGTAACTGAAATGTAGGCCTTTATAGTATTAAAAACGGTTTTGGGAGTATCTTCAATACACCAAGCATTGACTGCTTCGTACGCCATTCCGAATATTGGGAGTATCTTCAACACACAAAATATTGCGTGCTTCGCACGCCAACTCCACGGTAGAATCCACCACATGGCTTTGAACCGGGTACTTCTATGGTATTTTACGTTTTGTTCGATTTTGGGGGAACCAAGCGAGCTATAAGGTCGCGTAAAAAAAAATGTGCAGAATAACATAGCACATTTATATTTGTAGAAAAAACTCAAAAACAAATTCATTCTCGTAGGAATAATCTAAAAAAATAGTTAGTTCCGGTCAAAAAACGTACTTCCGATTTTTGGATTTTTTGGCTAACGAACTCGTTCGAGCGACGCAGACAACCAACATGTGTACCAAATCGGACTTAAAATGCGGCCGCTAGAGTGCGAACACATATACATATATGATTTTTAATGACACCTCGAAACGTGTTCTGGGGACCATGATTGGTGCTCATTTGCTACTCCCGACCTTCGGTCTTACCATAAGGGCCACTGCAATAGCTCGTTTTTCCTATGGAAATTCGCTAATAATAACAAAAATATACGTAATAGTGGTGAATTGATTTTTCATAAGAAAGTATTCATTATTTTTCATACTAGCATCAGTGATTTGTCAAAAATGTCAATCGTGTAAGGATCTCATTCATTATATATTTACAATGCTAGGTTATCCTGTGTGTAGCCAGTCCTAATAGCAATTTATTATTTTTGAAGTAACTGATTAAAAACAGTTAGACTACCTACTCAATAAGATTTATGGAAACGACAAATTAGGTGTAACTCGCTCATATTTTAATTTGAAATTCGTTTAACAGAGGATTCTATCATCACCTTCATTATTTAACTGTGATTTAGAAGAAGTATTGAACAAATTTAAATGGAACACGTATGGAATTAAAATTAATGGCATTAATTTTAATAATGCCAGATTGGCTGTTGACACAGCACTAATAGGTTCTCAGTAAGGGATTACGATTATCAATATATTAAAAGGTAAAAGTCATTGACTTGACTAACAATCCATTCAAAACATTGGTACTAATAGACAAACAAATCCAGAAACAGTTCAGTTACGAGGTAAGACCTCCACTTGTAAAGAAGGTGTAGAATATTTGAGGAGGCAATTAAGTTTTACCTTCAAAAATTAAAAGAAGTAAACAGAATAAGCCATAACGAAAGAAGTTTTTTTGTTACTGAAAATGTATAATTTAAGAATGTTTTCACACGACCTATACACAAAACTAAAGTACTACAAGAACTTATGTTGCCCGTCAAAATATATGTAAAATCCCATTGAATTGGTGAACTAGTAATAAAGGCTGATTATGCCATTGGAATTATAAAATATAGACTTTGTATTGCACTGAATGTTATAAGAAAGTTATTTAATGCATACATTTTACAGTTGACTGGGTTTACTCCAGGGACTGCACAACTCTATTAACGTGTATATTTCTTCACACGAATAAATTCGTTTGAAATTCACATTGGCTGAGCAATCCTACGAAGTTGCTCAGTGTATCTCAATTTTTTAAAGATTTATCTAACGTGTATGAGGATGACCGGAATGTTTAGACTTTTAACACGTTCACTGCAGCCGGTATGAAATCGTACCAGGCGCGCTCCACACCTCATACGGGCGGTACGAAATCATACCGTTTTGTATTGCAATACACAATCCATTGCGTGCTTCACACGCTAACACCCGTATTGGGACAATTTTCAATACACAGTGCATTGCGTACTTCGCACGTCAACCCCCGTCTTGAGGGTATTTTTAATGCACATGCATTCCGTAATTCTTACGCCAACCCCCGTTTTGGAAGAATTTTCAATACACAGTGAATTGCGTGCTTCGCACGCCAATCCCCGTTTTAAAAGTATTTTCGATACACAATGCATTGCTTGCTTCGCATGCTAATCCCCGTATTGGGAGTATTTTCAATGCATAATGCATATTGGGAGGATTTTCAATATACAGTGCAATGCGTGCTTGCATGCCAATCCCCGTATTGGGAGTATTTTGAATACATAATGCATTGCGTGCTTCGCACGCCAATATTGTATTGGGAGTATTTTGATACACAATGCATTGCGTGCTTCGCACGTCAACATCCGCATTGGGACAATTTTCAATAGACATTGCGTTGCGTGCTTTGCACGCCAATCCCTGTATTGGAAGTATTTTCGATGCACAATGCATTGCGTGCTTCGCACGCCAATCCCCGTATTGGCAGTATTTTCAATACAGAATGCATTGCGTGCTTCGCACGCCAATCCCCGTATTGGGAGTATTTTCGATACACAATGCATTGCGTGCTTCACACGTCAACATCCGTATTGGGACAATTTTCAATACACAGTGCGTTGCGAGCTTGCACGCCAATCCCCGTATTGGGAGTATATTGAATACATAATGCATTGCGTGCTTCGCTTGCCAAACCCCGTATTGGAAGAATTTTCAATACACAGTGCAATGCGTGTTTCGCACGATAACACCCGTCTTGAGGGTATTTTTAATATACAGTGCAATGCGTGCTTGCACGCCAATCCCCGTATTGGGAGTATTTTGAATACATAATGCATTTGAGTATTTTCGATACACAATGCATTGCGTGCTTCGCACGCCAACCCACATATTGGGTTGATTTTCAATATACAGTGCAATGCGTGCTTGCATGCCAATCCCCGTATTGGGAGTATTTTGAATACATAATGCATTGCGTGCTTCGCACGCCAATATTGTATTGGGAGTATTTTCGATACACAATGCATTGCGTGCTTCACACGT
>JAGFPH010000983.1:144677-165453 GCA_018207615.1 Philaenus spumarius
ACTGTTTGACATTAATATTTATAGTACAGGTTATGTTTGGATATTTATTCCTTTGCTAAGTAGTGCATTTTTCGCAACAATTTCTTGTGATTGTTTTATAATATCATCTGGAATATCAGGCTCGTTATATACACAACTGAAATCCATTATGGAAATTTTTAGAACACAAAATATACATAAACCACTATGTTTACTCATATTTTTGACTTTGGAACTAACCTTTCATAAATAAATATGTTACTGTTAAAATCAGCTGTATACATAAAACTGATATGTATATTCTTATTTGAAAAATCAGTTGGTGCACAGACAGTTTACGGTGAAAATTTTCTGTGTATTGCACGGAAAATAAGACTTACTTGTCTATGCACAGGTATAAAAACAGCTGTTTTCGGTGTGGTGTAATGAAAATGTATTTTTGTATTTCATTGCTATGTATTTTCCATACATATACGATTTTTCCATATAAAACGCTTCGACCAATTAAATGAAAGCTTTTTTATCACATTCATGGCTGTATGAGTTAATATCCCTTTGCCTATCCTGTACCTGCGTGGGAAAATATTTTAAAAACAAATTGTACAAACAAATACTTAACGATTGTTGCTTTAAAATATTATTATCACAATTAATCACGTGTGAAACAAGTTGAATTTAGTTACTTTAGAAACACAATTTTGGTCGAGTTTAACCATAGATCATGAATAATAAATAGATCTTGCATCCATACGGGGGTTGTGTGCCGGAAAAAAGGTGTTCGCGAAAATAGTACATGATCGCGCCGAGAGGTAGCGCTAGGGAGAAAGCATTGTAAGCATTGGTGTTTCCAACCAGCTTCCTTCGTTTCCCCAATAGATAGCGCCAAAAAAGTCGAATTTCCAGTTGAACAAAATATTGCATTGGATCGGAGTTCTATTAGTTATCCAAATACAATGGTTTAACCACACGAGATACTAGAATATTCAAAACGGAAAACGCTAACCATGAGGATTGCATAAGTAGAATGTGGGATACCTTACCGTAAAACCAATCAGAGGGCCGCATTTGGTCACGTGACCACGCCCCTCTCCACGATCGCTCCGCCCCGCCGCCATTTTGTCCCTTAGCCCCACTCGACTCCCACCCCCACCCACACTTTTTTTTTCTTTTTGGGCCGCCATCTTTTTTTGGCAGCCATATTTTTTTTAAGGGAATTTTTGGGCCGCCATCTTTTCTTATTTTTTTTGGAGGGAATTTTTAGGGCTAAGGACAAGATGGCGGCGGGGGCGGTCACGTGACCGAATGCGGCCCTCTGATTGGTTTTACGGTAAGGTATCCCACACTCTAAAAATGTGGGTGTGGGTGGGGTGGGGTGGGAGTATGGGCAGGGATAAGGGACAAAATGGCGGCGGGGGCGGGGCAAGATGGCGGCGGGTGAGGGGCGTGATCACGTGACCAAATGCGGCCCTCTGATTGGTTTTACGGTAAGGTATCCCACACTCTACTTGCATATATCACAGACATAAACACATTACAAATTAAAATGTTGCTCAAGATCTACGCAGCTTTAATTGATTCTTACTCGGCCAGTTGTTTTATGAACTTCTTAAATGTTGGCACAAGTGGCTCATGGACGGGGGAGAGGGGTTGAAGGAGACTTGCCCCCCAGAGCTATTATTATTTTTTTTTCATAGCAACTTCGAAGAATACAATTGGAATCCTTAAACACTTATGAGGCGGTCATTTAGGGACAACAAAGCTTTATGGCATTAATATTATTTTACAAAATTTCTAATTGAATTTTTACTTGTTCGGTACAAGTGAGAGAGTGGTGCACGTCGTGATCAGCTGTCTTAGCCCGAGTGACACTGTCTTTGTAGGCAATGAATACTTAAAAGTTAAGAAGCGCAGGTCCTGTGTACTAAATGCTAATAGATTGTTTTAACTTGAAGTTGTAGTACAGCAATGAACTGCGAGGAAGCGTTGGCAAACCATTTAACTCGTGGTGAAGTGCAAAAGAGCGCGAGGTACAATGTTTTCTTCCCCTCTCTCTCTGGTACGTGGAGAACAGACAAAGCGAGAGCGACACTTAGTATGTCGCATTCTCTCGCTCTTAACCGCGCATAAAATTGTTTACTAGCGCTGCGTCGCGGTTCATTGCTGTACTACAACTTCAAGTTAGAAAAATCTATTAGAATTGAGTCCGTAAGACCTGCGAGTCTTTACATTTAAGTATTCATTGTTGTAGGTGCCTAAGGTGATATGCGAGATGAAGTCACGGAGAAGGGGAAGGCATTGAAGCTGTGCGCAAGTCAACATTTTCCTCAGTACATAAGCTTTTGAAAATTTTGGCTACGTTGTCATTACGGCAGAGAGATCGTTTTCGCCTTAACACTACTGGAACAACATGGCTTAACGGACTTTTGTTGTTGTACGTCCTCAAGGATATCCAAATTTCAGCTGAAGAGGTCTTAAACGAGCTCTCCAAAAAGCCAAGGCGCCTGGACATTATATTGTAAACTAAAGTTGTTTTGTGTCTGTTTTTTTTCTTTTCTTGAATAAAACTAAGCTTTTGTAATACGTAATATGATTTCTATTTTCGTTTGTTTTGATCCGTGTCAATTATTAGAGCTTCGATTTTAAAATAGCATTTTAAGGCCTCTTTTATAGTAAATCCAAAAATTGCACACATATATAAGACTAAAACACAAAAATAATTAAATTTAGTTATAATTTAAACATTTTAGTAGCCTGTTTTGTAACTATTTTCATTAGATAAAATAAACTATCAATATATTAAATGTGAACCTTACAGTACAAAATATCAAATAAATGTAAGCGTAAAACATAAAACAAAATTACTTTCATATGAATAAATATTTGATTTATTTTGCACATTACAAGCAAAACATATTTGTGAATTTTACAAAAATGTAACAAAAAAGTGAAATTTTAAATATTGCATTTAGGGGTTAGCGTAGCTTGGAATTCATTTAAAAGCAAGTATTTAAGGGTCTGCTGTAGTGGCGGCCATCTTGGATTTTTATCCCGTCAGAGCAATGTTAAATTTCAAACCATTTATTTCGTTTATATTTTATCATAAAATTGTTTGCAGGGTCTCATTTTAAGCACAATTAAAATAAACATCCGTTTTGCATTTTAGATTTTTTCAAACGCTTTTCTTTTGTTATGTAATTGACATTTTGTAAGTACAAAGTTTGAATTTTTTTTTAACACAATAAAAATTAATAATGGAAAATAATTTGCAAGCCGGATTTGAAATTTTATAAAGAATATTCAGTTTTTTTCAGCACTCAATTACAAAAGATAGATTTATAAAATGGTTTGAAATGAGGCAATGTCAAAGCGCTCAGCTGCAAGAAATTGCACTGTTTAGATACGGTTATAGAGAGAAGTGCTTGCGTTTCGGTTGCTTTCTCGTTTACTGGAGCAGACCTTTAAGGGTTTAAATTTTAATTTTTTCCATACTCCCAACCCCCCAATTTCCCGATCCTCCCCCCCACCCTAAGTCGAATCCTGCGTGCGCTACTGGGAAGCACCTTCAATGTCTCGATTTTCTTCAAAATCGTTTATTTATATTGTCAATTATCTCTTGTATTTTGTTTACAGTTTCTGTTAAGGTTAATAAGGTTTGCAGGTAATGCTAATTTTATTTTTGTCAGAGTTAGAAATTGTGGAGAACACAAAAATGTGGAACAACCTTGAACAAGTATTTCAGTAATTCGGTTTTACGAATTACAACATTGTGTTGCTGGTTCGTCTAATAATGCATTTTAGCCTAATACCAACAAGCAAGGTTGTTTGGTTTGGCGTTAATCCTTTTGTGGTTTGCGTTAATTACATTTCACACGAGTAATTCAATTTCACTCTACTTTGTTTTTCTGTTTTCATTTTTAAATCTGTTGAACGTTCGACCACTGCAGACTAAATGTGATTATCTTGTCCGAATTGTTTAAAAGTAAATTCTCGTGGATTACAAGAAAAACAATCGTAAGCAATTAAATAGAGTATGTTATTAAGCAACAAAAAAACTGATTCCACAAAATATTCTTCTTTATTATTTCATAAACAAATAAAAATATTAAGTATTTTGCTAATTCACTGCCACTAACTTAACTTTAACCAAAACATTTCTATAGACTACTTTATTCTAAAAATGTTAAGCAGTTCGCGACTTTAACCAAGACTGTATAAACACGTATTTTATTTAATTTTTTACATACAAAAGATTTTTTATAATACAAAGCATTTTCTCAAACAAAATAACCAAAACATACATTGTTCTGAGTACTAAAACAACTTACGATTTAGTTGTCTGAGATTGACCTTTACAATTTATTGAGTACAATATTTATATTCTTTTATGGTGTTTTACCTTTATGTCTGTCTATTTTAGGCCTATATGTTTTACTCACGAAATTACATTTTTTATTATAATAACATATATTATTAGATTGGCATGTGCTAAGAATAGAAAATTATCAACTGCAAAAAGTCTTAATCATTTTCTGTAATCAAACCAAATTGGCGAGGGCAATCTAAGATCTCTTAGAATATGCAATTAAAGGGTGAAAACTGGTGAGGGTGGGGCTACATATCAAAATAATTCAACGCTTGTTTAATGTGTTTATTAGCATTACTTTTACTTGTTTACTTTATGGATATTCACATTTTTTCTAACATATTGAAGTTTTTAATCTTCTTGGCGTCCGTAATCTGGTCAGTTTGAATCTTCTTGGACCTGTTATCCTTCTTTGACTACATCCTTTGGAGCCGCTTCCAGGTATTTCTGAGCACGTCATACTTGATAATATTCATCCACCTTCGACCCCATCAATAGTTTGAGAATCCTCTTCCACTTTCAGATCGTCTTACTTTGGCTGTATAATTTAATTTCGAAATATATTTTCTTCCACCTCCGTGTCAGCTTAGGCTTCATTTCGTTTTCATTGTTGTCGAGTAGTATATACTTTTCTTGTTCTCGTCGTAAGCCTTTTTCTCCTCTTAGCCATCTTGCCTCGGTTTCCATCAGATCATAGTTTCTCAAATCTTACTGAATAGATAGTGTATATAAATAAGTATATTGAACAAAACATATTTGTAAATTACTTTTTCTAAAGTAAGTACATGAAAACTGATGTACTCCGATAAGTGTATTCATGTTTTATACTCATAAAGCTAATCTTTCGGTTCATTATTGATTACAGTTTTTATTTGCAATAAAAAGTCAGTAGAAATCTAGAAAGAAGTCAGTAGTTTTAATCCTTCAATGGTAATTATTTCTGATAGTAATGTTTTACTTTTCAAGAATAATAATGACTAATACCAACGTACCCGTATTTACTATTTCCTTACACTTCCCGTTTATTAACAAGAATGCAATCAAATAATATTATTTTGAAACATTAAAGATATGATCAAAGTTTAAATAAAGAAAGGTTCGGCATCAAGTCTATTAAATTTGATTTGCCACTCAATCTATAACGATATTTATTTGAAAAGGTACTTTCCATTTATAGGAAATTAGAAATGGTTAACATATTTAAGAACGTATGATAAATTATAAAAATTGTGCATTGCTTGAAATATAATTCCACTAGTAATGTTTGGAAATTTTTTGGAAGTAAATAGTTCAGTAAAAAATAGTAAATAAAATGGTAAACTAATAGAAAAAACCCACCATGAAATGGGACAAAGTAAGTCAAAACTTTAATTACATATTTTTGTTATGGCGTGACACTCAACTTAAGCTCTAAACAATCGTCTCACCAACATTGTCTTTTGAGAACAGAATGGGTGAGTGGAAAAAGGGTAAAATTCCAAAAAAATACGAAAATGAACTGAGATAGCAGAATTTTTGTAAGTTCTAAAATCTTTTGGGCGTAAAAAGGTTCAATTTCCTATATTCTGTAGTAATACAGACATGAATTATAAGTTGAGCGGAAGAAGGAAAATATTCCTATAACGGTCTTGGGATTTTATTCTTCTTCCACTCAACTCTTTCGTCGCGCACCGGTTTGAAGTCACCGAGAGCATGGGAATATTGCCATTTTTCCGATCAACTAGAAATGGGATTGTTTCTAATTCCATTTATTAACGTTTGAGCGCTAGGTTCACGTGACATTGACAACATATTTCAATACATACCAGATGAATACAAGGCGTTCTATGAAGAACGACTGGCCTGGCCTACTTCTGACTTGGGAAGGGCGAATGATGAAAACGAAAAGGAATAAATGAAAGACTCTGTAACTTTATAAGTTAAACTAAATGTATCATTAAATTTCTTTTGATAACCATCAAAATTATTTACACTTTACCGATGTTTATTACTTTTGAGTAGAAAAAGGATAATATTCCAACATAAATTAAAAAGGAAAAACATTTTTTGCTCGTTAAATATTAGCAGTACAAAACTTGTTTGTATATAAATCTGAAGCCAACGAGTTAAGATACAAATCTTCTACGGCAAGTTTTTTGATTAAAACAAAAATGTAAGAAATATAAAGTTTTTTTGTATTTCCCAAAAACATATAATTTTATCCCTTTTCCACTCACCCATTCCTTTGAGCAATATTTATCTTGAGTTCTTCAGGTGTGAAACAGCAGTTTTTGAATTAAATCCAAGTCTGAAATGATCTGTTATACATGCCACATTCATGGTTTGTCTCACTTTGATTTAGGACTTTGACTGAATCAATTACTGTATTGCAACGACTATAAACACCATAATATAGAGGTAAAGATCGTATTAGACGTCAAATTTAATCCTGATATATGATGTAAGTTTACTTCATTAGGATGTCGTTTCGTTGATTGAATGAAATGGTCAAAATGATTATAATAATTACAGATATTTCATACTTTACACCTTTCCTAGTACAGTATGCGTACCCGGCTTCGCCTGTATTAAAACAAGAAACCTTCCCAAGCTTTTACAGAAGTTTAAACGTACAAAATGGGCTTGTGAACTTCCGTTTCGTACTTTGTGGTATATAAAATTACATTATTTAAATATAATCTATATTTTTAGTAAATTCTTCAGTTATTATTTGATTGTAGGTTACATATTGTTTTATTTCTAAAATGGCTTCAGCTTACTTTTTTGGCTAGCGTAAGGCATAGAAAAATATTATATCTCACTCGGAAGGCAATGCTTAACACAGTTGTCACAGTTTCATAAAAGTAAATAGTTGTGTTTTAGTTCAATCAAAATAAGCAATCAAATAAACATGGCCAGTTACAATATATTAAGGCGTACGACTAAAGAAATCGGTGAGGTTACAGGGGATGCGGAATACTACCCCCCGGAAAACTACTCCCCCAGGTGAAACGTGACGTCACGAAATCTGCCAACTAAACAATATGGGAGCCGTGTCCGCGACTGGAATACTACCTCCCCCTAGCAAAAGCGGGTCGCCGGAATACTACCCCCCGGAAAACTACCACCCAAACAGGTTCCTACAATTATACTGTTATCGGCAACATACTGTGACTAAACAGTTTAGGTTAGTCCTCTAGATTTTTTTTAATTCTAAATATATTGAAACTTGAGTGTGCGTGACTGGAATACTGCCCCCCGATCTCTGACGTCAAAATGACGTAGGAACCTGCTTGGGGGGGTAGTTTTCCGGGGGGTAGTATTCCGGCGACCCAGGTTACATTTTATTTAGAGGGGCGACAAACAGAAAACACTTTTTGTATACTACATACAATATTAGAGGAAATCTATACAATGTATTTAGTAATAAAATAACCTAAATCAAATTCTTGTGTTCAGATTCTTGGCTCCCAGGTATAAACTAGTAGTTCTGTGAACAGTTAGTAGACCTCGCTCGTTGAAATAACAAATGAGGTTTTGAGCTTAGGTTAAAAATAGTGTAAAAGTAAGGAAGTAAGCAGAAGGTTTAGCCAGTGAAACATTATTTTGCAATTCCGTGGTTTCTAGTTCGCGTTTTTTTCTTGAGCTTTAACTGTTAAAGATTTTCTTTTAAGGGGCATTTGTTTTATTCAGGTTAAATGAGTAAGGTAGCTAAAAATATAGCGTTATTGAGGGAAAACATACAATTAAATATTTACATACTGAAATAACTAAAGCCTTACAATGTATTTACAGTTCCATATCATATTCCAATATTAGAAATAATGAAAACAAACGATGTTAAAGCGTCGTGATAGTGATCTCAACCCATGTACCAACACTTCCCACGGTGTCCAACGGTCATTAGTATGTTCTTCATCGCCGCGAGGTTTCATTTGTTTCATCTCATTTTGTAATTCAAGTAAAGCTAAGTCAAATAATTTTTGCAATAATAATTTACAAGTATACAGTTCAATTTTTTTATTTTTTCTCTACACTTTCTTATAATAATATGTCATTTTTGGACAAAGGATATAGTATTTCTAAATCACTATTCAAAATAGGCCTAGTTTTGTTAGCAGTTTGTAGTAGGAACATAAAAACTGGTGTTTTCAAAATTAAAAAATTTAAAATTGATAAATATTTTTATACAGTTCTATTTAGAACTAAATTACGAAACTTTTTTACATTTATGAAGAAAATTACAAAAACATTTTACTGTTTTTTATGTAGGACTAAAGTTGAACATTTTCCTTCCGTTAATGAATATGCTCGTTTCTTGAGCTAATAACTTTGTTAATTTTACTTCAATCATTTTTTTTACTGGCATATATGAATTCTTTGAACCTTTATCTACAAAAAGATATGGAACACTTTTGAGTTGGTTTAGAATAAACGTATAAAAACGTTAACCGAGACCTCGCTTCGCTTGGTCAATAAACTTCATATATATATATATATATATATATATATATAAGCGACTTTGACCTGACTGACTGATTGACATAGAATCAACGTAGAGCAAAAACTACAAATTTGAAGGTATGTATTTGGCGATCATAGACGCACACTAAGAAAAGATTTTGCTAAATTTAAATTTTAAACCAATAAAATAGTGAGAAAGCGGTGTGTGTGCGTCCAAATTTGTATATATAAATGAAGTTTATTACGCCACCATTTAAATTCATTCGTAAAATTAAGAATTTCGTTTCACTTGTACAAAACACTCGCATTTTCGCATAAAAATAAGTCTTCGAACATATTCTTCTACCATTAGTTTCTCCCTTTGTATCGATACGACATTTTGCCGACTTCATTTCACCAGTCTGTTATAAAAGATTTGGGTAATTTATCAAGTTTACGGCAAGAAAAGAGTGAGAGAGATAGAGAGAGAGGGGGTGAAAAGAAAGGGAGCATTGATGGCGTTTGTTACACACAATAAAATCTCATCGCTAATGGATGAAGCTTGTATAATAATATTTTAGGTTGTTTTACAAATTTGTATTGTCAGAATAAGGAAACAAAAATGATGGACGGTGGAAATACATTGAATGATTTAAGGGAATAGCTGATTTTCCATCCGAAATGAAAATGAAAAACAATTAAATTATGTAATTTTTTTAAAAAAATTCATAAATTGTTGTATAATTAAAAATTATTTTTGTATTAAACAACCCAGTACTTAAATAAATTAAAATTTGTTAAACAACGTTAGAAAAGGTTTTAGTTTTATAATTTGCGTTTATAATCAAGAGAGTCAGTTCAAAATGATCGTTCAACCTAAAATTGTATTTTGACACATCCAATCCGATATTAAATTCTGTATGAATGTATCTGGCGTTTACATTTCAAAACTTCACGAAATAAACATATTTATTGACAGTTTTGAATTACTATTCGTTGACGTGTTTCCGATAAAAAAACAAAACACACAAATTGCTTCTATCCTGCTTCATACGGTTTGTTATTTATTCAAAATCCTTGAAACAACTGAGAACTGATTGACGACTTTTGTCAATTATCTATTAATTTAATGTCCATTTAATAACACTGTTCCTTAAAATATATACACAGATTAATACAAATATTATAAGATTGATATAAGTTTTATCAAATTATGTCACACTTTTTGTACCCTATCTGCCTTTTGTTGGTATATCGATTACCCATCTGTTAATAGCTTTTCTGTCCAAGAATATGATCTTTGAAGTCGCTGCTCCCATGATTGTCTCATCTTCTTCCCACTGAGCAGAAAGCACATATATACTTCCTTCTTCTTCCAACTTAATTTGGTATTCTGGATGATGACTAATCCACAAGCCCTGTATATACTTTATACTTTTTCAAAATATATTCTCTCTGTGGGAAAATGACCCATCAAACATTTGGAAGTGAATGGGAAAAAATATATACCGCTCAATGGCTCAACTTTTGTAAATACGTTGTCAGAGTTTATAGAATTTGTCTATCCTTCTGATATTGTCAAAAACCCAGATGAGTGTTGTGGCAGGGCCATTTATCAGGAACAATCGCCAGTATAAGAGAAAAACGCGCATGAAATTTAAACTCTGAACTTCTTTTTATACCACCTTTTAAGTCACGTTGAACTTGAAGCCACAACTTCTTTTTACTAAGTATTCGAATGGATGCATTATAGATACAATCCAGATGTTAAAAATACTGAACGATGCTCGGTCACTCAGGTGCAAACGAGCCAAAGATAAGCGAGTTTCCCAATTGTCAGCGAAGCGAAGCGTCCAGGGGCGGAGCCCCTAGTTTTCTATAAAAATCGTATTGCTTGCTTTCAAACAGAAATGGGGCAAACCACATAACCTAATAGATTTCAATGCACGGATAAGGTTTTCTGTCAGGTGTTCAACAAAATTCGTTATTTGGGTTTTGGGACTTTAACACGACTTAACAAAGCTATCAGTAATAAGTTTTTATATATAGTAGGGTTCTTATAGTTCTTTATATTTATTAATTATTTATTGAATTTATTTATGCTTATTTATTAAAACCGTAATTTTATATTTGTATATTGTAGATGTTTAAAATAATAAGCTCTTCAATTTTCTAATCGTATCATATTTGATTTGCACTCAGTAATGACTCTAAAAGGGTTTTCGCCATAAAAAAAAGAATAAATGTATACGACTCACTGTATACATGGAAAACACATTCATATTCCAGTTTCTACGATTACTGCTTCAAGTTCATTACGTATTGGCTGACGTATATTTTACTAATTTCAGAAGCCATTTACTTATGTAAATAATTCGACCACGCAGCTGAACTGAGTTGAGCATATTCCAAAATTAAGTTTATAAGCCTATGTTTTAGGGTTGCAACCAACAATTTGGGAAATAGGTCTATTCACGACGGTGCTGAATAGCTGCAAAATGGTTCGCACGCCATTCCGCATATTGGGAGTTTCTTCAATACACAAAGCATTGCATGCTTCACACGCCAACCCCCTTATTGGGAGTATCTTCATTACACAATGCATTGCGTGCTTTGCACGAAAACACCATGGTGGAGTCCACCACATGGCTTTGAACCGGGTATTTCTATGGTATTTTACGTTTTGATAGATTTTGGGAGAACCAAGCGAGCTAAAAGGTCGCGTAAAAAATGTGCATAATAACATCTTAAATTTATATTTGTAGAAAAAACTAAAAAACAAATTCATTCTCGTAGGAATAATCACAAAAAATTGTTACTTCCGGTCAAAAAAACGCCATTCCGATTGTTGGATTTTTTTGGCTAACGAACTCGTCCGAGCGACGTAGACAACCAACATGTGTACCACATTTGAACCAAATCGGACGTAAAATGCTGCCGCTAGAGTGCGATCACATATATACATATAGGCCTAGATATACATAATATATATATATATATACATATGATTTTTAATGACACCCCAAAACGTGTTCTGGGGACCATGCTTGGTGCTCATTTGCTACTACCCACCTTCGGTCTTACCATAAGTGCCACTGCAATAGCTCATTTTTCCTATGGGAATTCGCTAATAAAGCCAGTTTTAGGTTTTACTTGGACCAAATTGGTAATTTCATAATAAAAGTACAATGATTAGTAATAAGTTATTACACGTAACCACTGTCAATCATACAGTTTGACTAGTATACGCGTCTTAGTTTTCATCAACCTATTAATAAAAGTATCTCAATTTTTTTAGTTTAATACGTTTTTCACCAAGTACCTTCTTATAAATGTACACTTGAGTTGTACACATCTTATAAATGTACACTATAAGAAAGTTTACTATTATTGGTTTACAGTAAATGCACTTAAACGTTTTCCACTTCCAAGAGGTATCAAAACGAAGTAATTGTGTATTATATTTTTTATCCAGAGTGGTATTAATTGTATATTACAGAAGGTAGAATACAAAAATAAAAATTGTACTGCTATTTTTTCAAATTGTTGAACGCAAATCTATTTTAAATTATGTTTACTAGTACCTCTAAAAATAGATGTATAACTTTAGCTTATAAAGATCAAGGCGAAAGATACAGGCAATTTATTGTTTTAATAAACATACACATTTTAATTGGTTCACTTAAATCTTTATTTTGGAATCCCAGCTTTGGAAAAACGAACGATTATTCAAACTATGTAACCGAAAATTTTAAACAAAAAATAAGAGTTTTCACAATACATGGCAATTTTACTTCCGTTTTCTGTTTGAAGGGACATAGGCCCTTCTAAAATTTTACTTACCCTTTTGATTTTCGACCTAGATATTTAGTGTTGCGTTGACTGAAACTTTTTCAATAAAACACTTTGCATTGCGAGAACTGTGAAAATGTTTTATAAAATTAACTGCATACCCGAGATTTTATCTTCATTTCTATCATGGATGATGTTTGTTTTACAAAAGCGAGAGGGTGGCCAGAAGGGAGGAATTTTTATGTTGTTTCACGGTGAACAATGTCCGTGGCTTTCTATTGTCATACCTTTAATCATTTTATAAATATAAATTCTCTCCTACAAACGCCTAGTTATTGTAAAATTAATTATCATTCATCTAACCTAATTAACTTTACACATTGCGATTGATTTATTTTTAAATGGTTGAAAACGAAGGCAAGTGAAAACTCAGAGAAATTAAAAGAAAATATTAAGTCACGTGTACAAAAATGATAGTGGAGAAAAGTGTAAGAAACCCCGGATTAAGGCTTTTTGATGAGTTGGACATAATGAGTGGAATAAAAGTGAGAAGTTTGTGTCCGCCTAGATACGATGGCAATGAATGCTAATATATTCTACAATAATGTGACTATCTGTACTGTATATATATAATCCCTATGCCACTCACTGACACATCACAAAATCTCAAAAACCACCGAACAGATTGGAATGAAATTTGGTATGTAGCTTCCAATAGAGCCCTAGGTGCTAGCTAAGAAAGGTTTTAAAAAAAAATCGAAATTTTAGGAGGGTTCGAGGGGGTCAAAGTTACTAAAAATCCCCATAAGAAATACATAGTGTAATATATTTATCGATATATTTTTTTTAAATATACATTTAACTTTGATTTGTCTATCCGTGCAAAGCCGGATTGGGCAGCTAGTGGAGTATATAAATCTGTAAATCTTTGTTCTTTGTCGAGCTCTAAACAATGCTTTATTAGTATTGAGAGCGTTTTCATTGGTTCAGAACGTTTCCATACAAAAATATCTTCCGCTCGGTTAGGATGTTTTAAAAACGTTATACCCCTCTAACTTTTAAACGGTTAGTCGTATATAAAAAAAAAAAAACACCAAGAACAAAAAAGTCTTAAAATAACTTGTAAAATCCGAACTCAACATAAAATACGGGGGATTCTATAAGAAATTAGAAAGTTGACTGCCATAGTGGAAAATGGCGGTCATTTATAACTACATATTTTTTAATTTCTCAAAAAACAAGGATAGATTCTCCTTTTCAAGTTAGCGGTCAGATTTATAGTTTAAAAGATTTCAATGGTGGCCTATACATCCTGTGTTTTACATTTAGATAAGTTGTTGTTATACGTTAAATAAAAAACTTAAAAATGTAAAATTATTTTCACTGCCTTTTTACCAAGATGATATCTGGAACGGATACTGGCAAAATCAATGTTTACTGGCGGAAGCTGAGCTATACATCACAGAAGGAAACAAGATAAGCTTCCTGCTACTAATTGCTCTTGTCATAATATTTACACGGGTTTAGAATTAAGGTAACGATCATATTGTAGTATACAGACAATACAAACACAATTGAAACGTGGAACGGAATTATAGTAATCAAACTACATGCTTTGGATTTAGAGGTGACTTCTAATTTGAATTGTTGTTTTAAACTAGAAGAGAAAAAAGGTAATCAAATTTTGTGACAAAATGTATAATAATTTTACAGATTTTGAGAAAACTGCATTTTTAAAAAGAACTTGTGAAAAGAGTAGGAGGTATAGGGTGCCTTATTCAATATTTTAAGTAGACATATAGGTATAGATGGGTTTTAGTAAAGGAATTTAAGTAATCATTAAAATTGAATGTGTTTATTTTAATATCTTATCTTCTAAGGCGAGAGATAATTGTCTGTCTGCTAAATGGATCTGGAATCTCCGTCTAAGGATTTTTGATTTTTTGATTTTATATGGTGCTTTTGGCCACGAGAAATCGATTGGAAATGGTCACCAGTCTGGGAAAATTCGTTTTCTACGTCTTTTTATTAAATTAAAAAGTGAAATTTGTCCATTTTAAACAATACAAAGCACAGCTGATGCAAATGTTTTCAATGTCATTACAATAATCATCTGTTTTCTTTTAAACGAAGCACAGCTGATGCAAATGTTTTCAATGCCATTACAATAATCATCTGTTTTCTTTTAAACTGTATTTTATTAGAGGTAAGCCTAAGTTGTATCTATTTATAGTTACCACGGCAACGAATACTTCTGCTAAATAAACATACCCTTTATTTAGTTGTTTAATGTTATAGGCCTAAGCTAAACGATGTTCACGGAAATTTGCAATAATAGTTATTGACGTGAGCGAACTAGGCCCTAGGAATAAATCGATATTGAAATATTAAACTTTAATTTAGGCCTGACTTATTTCTGAGGCATAGCGTTGAGATTATGGTTAATCCTTTAAACTGTATTTTTATTACAGGTAAGCCTAATGTTGTATATACCTTTGTAAGCCTTTATTTAGTTGTTTAATGTTATAGGCCTAACCTCAAAACTCAATAATCCAATATTTATTATTGAAATCATAGCCCTGCTTATAATTGAGCTTTAGCTCGGTCTCCTGGTACTTAAATATAAAAATAGTGATTAACTAACAGATGACCATTGTATTTAAGTGTTTGTTATATACATTTTTTTATTTTTTTATTTATTTTGTTTTACTTCAAAACTACAATAATTCATAAAATTAGATTTAAATTTACAAAAAAAAAAATCATAATAATACACATATACAAATAGTAGTCTGAAATAAAAACAAAATTAGGAACCCCCAAAGGAAAATCCTGTTGTGGGGGACCATCAATGAAAGATTTACAATCTGACAAACAAATGAGGAATTAAAGGCAGCTGCACAAAGAAAAAATATACTTAATTATAACAAAAGTTGGAATTTAAATACAATTACAAGTTTATATATTATTTACATAGCACACTTAGGAAATAGTTTTAAATTTATCAAACAATTCATCAGTTGATAAGAGCCAAGTCGTAACTAATTTGAGAAATCTTGACATGGACCCTGCTTCCCTCACATCAGCCGGAAGAGCATCGTAATATTTAGGTGCATTATAAATAAAACAGTTTTTAAAAATGGTTAACCTTGGTCTAGGAACATATACTGTGGAATTATGTCTAAATTCATATGGAAGTAATTTGGGAAAAATCGCATTGTTAGTACTTCTGATATAAAACCTTTTTAAAACTTTAAACACATACAAGTATATTTGAGTGGCAAAATATATATATTGTATTTTTAAAAGTCACTAAAAAGTATAAAATTGTTTCTCCTTTAAAAATATTCATAATTATATACAGATTGTTCCTCAAAGTCCCTTTAACCCCCTTCATTAATTTTATTATTGAAAATAAGTTAACAACACATTGTACATATCATGTGTTCCAACATCAGGACAAATGTTTTGACAATATCTGACCCTCTATGATTTTGGGGGGCTTAGGGGGTTAAACATTTCAAATATAAAGGTAGGTCACGTAATACGCCATTGAAAAGCTTATTAAAAGAGAAACAGAATGGCGCAAACTATAGCTTAATATCTTGCTTCGTTTCAAAGTAATGGGCAGTCAAAGTTCTGGAAAATAACAAACAACCTACGTATCCCTAATTGAAACAAATTAATAACCTGCTTTGGTGCTGTGAAGACAATATCATTTTCCAAAACTTTGATTATCCATTGCTTTGAAACGAAGCAAGATACTAAGCTCTAGTTTGCGCTATTCTGTTTCTCTTTTAATAAGCTTATCAATGGAGTATTACATAACCTACCTTAATATTTGAAATTCGTACTCCCCTTGCCCCCCCCCCCCCCCAAAATCATAAGGTTCAGATATTTCAAAAAAAGTGTCCTTTTATGCAACAAAAGATATATACATTGTTTTGTTAACTTATTTTCAATAACAAAAATAATAAAGGGAGTTAAAGTCACTTTATGAAAACTCAGTATACTAATTTTCTTTAAAATTTGTGAATTTTTTTGAGAAATCAAAACGGTTGCAAAATTCAAAACAAAAAACTTGCAGCGCATGCAATATATAACGATAATTGTTGCAAGGATGCAACTCTAGTAGCGAAAACTGATGAATGAAAAAAAATGATAGTTAAAAAATCAATTGAATTGCAATATTGAATACTGGTAAACATACTTATTCATATGTATGTTTACGCAACTTGTTTACGTTTAAGTTGCACATTATGTACATGCTAAGGGTCTTTAAAATGCCTCCAGATCGGCTACCTAATAATATCTTAGCTAGACAAATTGTAAATAAAAACTTGTGTTGGTTTAGGGAATGGCAATTGTTGGCTCTTAAGCATTCTGTTACATTGTCAGTTGAACCTGGGTTGCGGTTGGAGTGGGGGAGTCAGCTGTTCGGATTGCTAAATGCGATAAGAATTGATATGGGGCAAAGGTGTATTAGAGCAGCTGAGCCTGCCATTCATCACTCAACATACGGAAATCTTTGTTTTCAATTAAAAAATAGGGCATATTTTAAGGATGATATTAATATAAATGTAATTAGATGGATTGTTAAATGTCCAGGTGAACTACTTCATTTAAATTATAAACCATGGATAAAAAATATAAATTATAATTGCTCACTATGCAATCTGGGAGAAAGTGAAAATGTTTAAGATGCCGGAGTTAGCCATAGATAGTTTTTTGAGTTATTTAAATGGTGAGGATCGGGTGCGGCTTGTAGGATATCCGATGGAATTTGATAAATGAGTTGAATTATTGTATTGTAGGCCTATAGCTGGGGTTAAGGGGGGAGGGGGGTGTAAGGGTTTACATTCAAAGTAGGTGCATAATTTGTTATTGTGTTATGTTTGCAACTATTATTATTTTTATGTATATTTTAGTATAGGGGCATTATTTGCTATTGGGTTATATTGCAATTATTATTGTTTGTTTTTATATATATTTTAGTAAAGGTGCATAATTTGTTATTGTGTTGTCTTTGCAATTATTATTATGTTTGTTTTTTATATGTTTGTGTTACTATTGTCAACTTAAATAAGTTAAGAAATTTGTGTTTACTTAATGTTAATTGTGAGAGAGTGGTTTGCTAACCGGACAAGACGGTCGTATAACCATTGCCCTCTTAATGCGAAGATTCTCATTTTTGTTTATGGTTTTATATGAATAAAGCATGTTTTCATTTCATTCATTTCATATTTTCATACTTATTCATAAAATATCTAATGCATGAAACCCTGGTATTTTGTTTTACATTTTGCAAGCATTTTCGTAACATATTTCAAGATTTTTAGAATGACAAAAGCATGTATACTTTTTTCGTTAATCATTTTGCGAGAGGTAAGTCACCCAGATTAAAATTTTACTGTTCCGTTAGAGCTGACAGAACGTGTACAAGCCATTAGTTAATTACCCAGCTTTGTATTCAATGAATATATGATACGTTGGTTGACATTGCGTGTTAACATCTACCTACATTAAATACAGCTCTAATTTCCATCGTGTTTTGTTTGTGTTACTTAAAATCTAGTTGAATAGGATTTGGCCTGTTTAGAATAGTGTTCATGAAAATGCATTGTTTTGTCCTTCTCAAGAAGTTTTGAAGACTTGGAAATGTGTAGACTACAACGAAAGGAACTTCGCCTAAGACATTTTCATTTCCAAAGCTGTGGTACAAAGTTATGAGAGTAAATGGCTGTTTTTGAAATGTGAACTGATTACGAATAGGAAGCAAATAAATACCAAGAAACTATGAGATGAGCGTTAAAGGCGAGTGTTAAAACTAAAACGTCTCAGTACCTTAAGGGGGCGCTACCCTGTCCGCCATATTGAATCTGATTCCCATAAGAGCAATGCTACAGAATAAGTAATTTTTTCTGTTAATTCGTGGAATAAATTAAAAATTTTTGTTTTATTTTGAAGTACTGTCATATGCGGATGTTGATTGCTAAATAAATTTCCAAAAACTTTTTTGTTGTTTTCATAAACGTATGATATAAATAGTAAAAATAGTAAACTTTATTAATTTTGTACTAAGTTCCAAAAAGAGATATTGCAAAAAACCTTAGCAATCAACACCCAAAATCTATTTACTTTAAGAAGAAAAAAAGATCTTTCGTTTTTTGACAAGAACAACACAAAAATATGCCTAATAGTGTAGGTATGGTTAGGGTATTTAACATTGAAATTGGTAGCCAACTTCGCCGTTTTAAATGTAGGGAGCCGAGCCTTAACAGAAGTCCAGATCATCGAGTTTGGGGGTTAGTTGTGTGGCTTGCAATCCCACACATAAGTAAATTAAGTTGTTAAGACCCACACAATAAATAAACGGTACCAGGAACTGGCACATACTTTCTCACAAACATATTAAAATTATTAAACAGATTTAATGTGACTTCATAATTGTAGGAGGTTAGGAAAGATAAAATTAAAGTAGGGGATTAACTAATAAATATTGTTATTATTAGCTTGAGAGAAAACGCCTGTATAGATGCACGAAAAAAGGTTTAGAAAACTTTTGAAAAACAACCCCTTTTTGACCAAAAAACCCCAAAAAAATCAGTTATTATTTTTTATAACAAAACGGCTCTAACGATTTTGATAAAATTTGGCTCATTTGTAGCCCGTAATGGACCCTACCATATGCAAAAAACAGCATCTTACTAAAAATTCTCGTTTATCTAATAATAAATAACTGATTTTTTGGGGTTTTTTGGGCCGAAAAGAGGGTTGTTTTTCAAAAATTTTCAAACACTTTTTCGTGCATATATATAAGCCTAATTTACGTGTTTGATGCAAATTTGTTCGAAATCGATCGAATAGTTTTCTCTGTAGCTTTGTATACATACAGACATACAGACAGACATTTTGTAAAAACAAATTTTTTGGACCTTGGGGGTCCCAAAATGGATATTTCCAAAAAAACATCGATTTTTTGCGATCACTATACTTTCTCTATACTATAGTATAGTGAGAAAGTAAAAGGAACTATCGAACGGATTTTCTCAAAAGACTAAGATGCAATTAAAGAGAACGTTATTGATAGTGGTTTGCGTCATGGAATGTGTTTAGAGAACCTTAAGTGCTCTTAGAATTCAAAGATGAATTAAAAAAATATAGGTTATTGGTTACAGCGGTACTGGATACGTACTTAGAGGAGGATTTGAGGGATTTTGGTAGTCAGTGTACTGACAGTGTCAGACGTGAGTGAAGACAAATCTTAAAGAAGACCCGCGTGATGTATTCTGTTGGCCATCAAGTTATAACTATTACTTTGGGGCACTGCAAGCAAGTCCACTATACAATGCATGCAGAGGGCCCAAAATAACATTCTACGAGTTATTTTGAATCCTCTATGGTATACTCGCATCTCTGAGATCCATGACTATCTGGACATGCCAACGATCCAAGAGGAAATTGTTCGTCGAAGTAGGAATCACATGAATCGTCTTTCGGGACATCCTAACCCTCTTGCCAGTCTGTTGTTAACGCCATGTTCTGCCAGAAGACTGAAGCGGAAGGACATGCTATCTGACTAGGAAGAATTGCGGGGCGGTGGCTCCACTATCTTCATAACGCCATTTTTTTTACTGTATCTAATCTAATTATAGTCTGTTGACTGATTGTAGATTAAAAAAATAAAAAAAAATAAAGTTATAACTATGTCTGACGTTATGTGTGATGTTTTATTTACTTTGACGACGTCCCAACGGACGTAGAACTATTGTGTGTGAACTGTGTGTGTTTTGTATTATAATATGTGTTTCATGTGCAGTGTTTTGAAAACGCGATCAATCGCGAAACAGCTCTAACACGTTTCATAAACTAAGACTTGGATTTCGGTGACGGTAAGCAACAAAAATGTATAAATTTTAATTTCCTTATTCGTTAGCTAAATGATTTTAAAATAAAATATAAATGTATTATACTGTTGATAGTGATGACCAAAGGTACTTGGTAGAATTCCATATTCCATTAAAAAACAAACACAATTTGTTGTAATTTCAACAAGTTTAAAAAAAAAGTTAGAAATTACAAAAAAATGTGTTTGTTTTTTAATTTAAATGTATTATGTTTAAATAGATTTTGCTTCCAATTAGCACGCAGCAGGTTCATGACCGTAAAGAAACCTTATTTCTCGAAATGAAGTAAAAACGGGATCAGTTACCAAAATTT